>LPNX010286211.1:936155-1092962 GCA_001517045.1 Pseudotsuga menziesii | reverse complement strand
ATGCTTCTTCTTTTTTCTTCAAAAATAATCAGATTGCGAGTCCTCCAGATAATCCACATCATATGAAACGGAAGAAAAATATGATCCGAGTTTTTTCCCAACTTTCCCATCCATTCCAATAACATATCTTCAAGAGATAACTGTTTATTAAAAGAATGTAAACTAAAATGATCGCATACCTGAGCAGCCACTGAGTTCCATACCGAATGAACTAGGCAGGTAAAGAGTGGAGAATTTTTTCATTTACATATTAGAGAATACCTTGAATTACGACTCCTGAACTCACTACTCTAACATGAGATCTGTGGCACTCAGTAGTTGGACAACTGTTTAAAATCTGAATAATCACACTTCGGATCTTCAACTTCGGATTTTTCGGGCCCCACTTTCTAAAAACTTTTTTGGGAATCCAAATTTGGTAAGCGATACTTATGGAGGTGCATTGAATAGGATTTATGTCTCTAAATTTCCAAATTTAAACATTTCGAAAATCCCTAAATCGACAGTTAATCAAAGTCTAAAACCATTGCCACGATCACGCACAGCTTTCATCATGCAAGTAGATCAGTGCATCCCTTTCTTGAGTTACAATTTCCAGTTCTTCATAGGTATTATTTATTTTCTTTTGATTGTTTTGAACCGGTTACAAAATTTTGTGAGCTCATACTATTCTATCTTCTTTTGCATAATTAAGAAACGTGGCTAAAAGAACCAGGTACAGAGCTTGAATGGAGGATATGAAATCAAGAGACCTGAAATTTGGTTATTTCTTTAACACTAAAGACCGACTTTCACACACCATATCGCTCAATTGGGTGATGATTTACGTTATCTTTGACAGTGATGAATTATTTGAATTCCAGGATGATGTGCCCATTTACCAAAATATCAGTAAATCCCAACTCCATGTGATCGTTGCTCATCCCACGGTCCTTCCTGATATAGACCTCGTCAAATAGGTTATTGATTTTTTGGATGTGCCTACCAGTAATTTTAGAGATGCGAAAAAATCGTGTTTGCCAATATGAAAACAAATACTTTCTCCCAGATATGCACGCTCAAATATTCACAACTACTTCTCATATATTCACAACAACTACTCATGCAAGATGCTTTCATAGAATTTGAGAATAAAATTGAGCCCGAGGTTCTGCTAAAAACATGGAAGGTGGACCCTAGAAATTTTATTCTCAGGCCAAATTGACAATAGTCAATTTCCCTACTTAGAGAACCTTATAAGTTGTTGGCAGTGATGCTCTGCAGATTAAATGGGGTCGAGAATTCCCAATATTTTAGGATGGAATGGATATTGTTGTCATATTACGTAGCATCTGCATGTGTAATATTCAACTAGGAGTGAATATTTACCATGGGGGACCCATGTGCTAACAGGATCCCAAGTCACCTCACTTAGGTGGAGCTTCATGCTCATTTAAATGCGTGGGTGGTTGGAAAAGTGTCCCAAGTCAAAAGGATCTTACAGCTTAGGTCATAGGAGGACAAGGAAAATGGGCCCAATGACGAAAATGACTCAAGGAGCACTATATATAGTAATATTTGGGAGGATGAGTCAAGGATCACTATCCCTTTCCCACACATGTCCCATTCGAATGAGTAGCATGGGAACTCGCTTAGAATTTAGGGAGGAAAAGGACCATGGGACATTTCTCAAAGTCTTGTAATTTGACGAAGCAATTGGCCCTCTCTCCATCTCTTGTAATTTTTGGGAGGATGTGTCTAGTAGCACTAGCCCTTTACCCCACATGTTCCATTCAAATTTATGAAGATGGAAACTTGAAGTAGGTTTATAAAATTATCATGTAAGTTGTATTTTGTATAATATGTTAGGATTATATTTATATTTTGAATTACACCTTGGAGGTGATCTCTTGTACTTTAAGTTGTAGAGTTATGGAATTAGTTTTAATTGTTATTTAAAATAAAATAGTTGTAGAATTACATCTATGATCTAATGCACTATACTTTCTTATTACTATATAAGTAAGCTTATTTAAAATTATGTGTGGAATAATAAGTATCAATAATTACCTGGATGGGATGTCTCGTAGGGATTATGCTCATGCGGTGAGTGCAGTGAAGGCTAGGGTGGAAAGAATACAAGATGACCAAGTGTTATGGGTAGTGGAGGATTCTTAGTCCATAGAAAATTATGAGGGTAGAAAAGAGGTGGAGGCTTGTTAATCTACTGAAAGAGGTGGTAGGTGGACAATATACATAAAAGGTGGCAGGTTTAAAATAGGTGGAGTGTCAGTCTGAATTGAACATTAAATGAAGAGTCTCGTCTATAAAAGAAAATCAATGTTGCACATATCATTCTGTAACAGAGGCGAATATTGAAATCTCACATGCAATCAAGGAAATTCTAAAATCTTGAATCCAAGGAAGCATGAGCATACCTATGGATATGATGGTCATATTCATTACTAGATCCCATAATGAAGACTCACCATACAGAAGAAATCAGAATAAAGTCAGATGGAAATGCCATGCAACTCAATGGTTTTGACTTCACTCTCACATTATTAATATCACACACTTGTAATTAATGCTCAACATGTAGAAGTAATCATAATAAAGGAAGAAAAAAATGCCATGAAACTCATTGGTTCTTCATTCGCTCTCACCTGATGAAAAACTTTGTTTTCTATTTTGTGGTGTTTAGGTGTTTGACTCGCTTCACTTTTGGGGTTATGGAATCCTATGGTAAAAATTCTATCCCTTCATGAATTGGTCCATTTTATACGGCCAAGGCTGCTTTGGATGCAACATATTCTTACCACAAGGAAGTATCGGAGGAGGATAAGGAGAGGATGGATGTTTTGGAAGAGGAGGTGAAGCCGGTTAGGGTGTACGTCGAAGACGGTGACATTGAAAGGAAATTTGGAGTAGTTCTAGAAATGGGTTGCTCTACAGTCTGAGCTTCTCACTTTTATAGGAATTTGGAGCTATATTGGCATACCAAATGGTGAAAACACGAAGTTGCTATACAGTGTTTTGAGAATCAGTCACCCTGAAAATTCAATATCATCACAATAAAAACAAATAAAAATGTAAAAACTCACAGGAAACACTTGCACTATCCTCTTCAAAAGATAGTTTTAGTTTGTATGATAAGATTCATATTTTAAAGAAAATGGGAGGAAACAAACATGTGTCAATAAGGAACCATTTTTTAAACATATGTTATTTCGAAAAATAATAAAATATGGTGTTTAGGTCTGAAAATACTCAACATATAGTCCATTGCAAAGTACAATTTGCGTAGATTATGAATGCATATTTGGTTAATGTAAAATGAATACCCATCTCTAAAAAAAATGAAGGGCACATAGGTCAGTCATTATTCAAACCTAAAATTTAAAGTATCTGTCGTTGGTGCCCATCAAATTTGTCCTATTATATGTCTATAAACAGATTTCAAAAAATATTAGTACAAAGCTAATAGAATTCTCTAAACCTCTTGTGTTTATGTCAAGGTGACATTCCTAAGGGGAATATGGGTTTGAAAGGGTTTAAGTTGAAAAAACATAAAACTTTGCAGTTTTTTGTCAAAAATAGGCAAAAAGTGTATACCAAGTTCGTGT
This sequence comes from Pseudotsuga menziesii, assembly GCA_001517045.1. Taxonomy (NCBI): domain Eukaryota; kingdom Viridiplantae; phylum Streptophyta; class Pinopsida; order Pinales; family Pinaceae; genus Pseudotsuga; species Pseudotsuga menziesii. The sequence goes on along the minus strand of LPNX010286211.1, from coordinate 1,089,357 downwards.
TTTTACCCCAAAACTATGGTAGCCCTAGGTAAGCAGCCAAAGGAGAATGACTTCCTCTGGCTTAAGAAATAAATGGAGACCTTGGAAAATCAAAATCCTTACCTTATGGAGGTCATCACATGAATGGTTTGACGAATGGGGGGATCCTTAGGACAACCTTTTGTTAGGCCTCATTGGGCATAGAATGCTACAAACCTGCCTCCTACCCAACTTTTGTAGACCCGAAATAAGGATAGGTTAAACTGTATTTAGAATCATTCTGCTAGATCTTTGACTTGGTTTCCAAATAGCAAGGAATAGTTTTTTGTTTCTCAATAATGTACACAAGCTGCCACTGTTATAGATATTTCCATAATATATTAATGTATCTTGACATACTTCATTACAAATTATATGTGGACTAAATTAAGTGTTAATTTTTTTTATTCGCATAACTCTGAATTATCTGGATTATCAGTTAAATTGCTTTGATATGTAGAGTTGCTCTGCCACCTGTTTGCATTGGATTTTGTACCTAGACTACGAAAGTGCAAATCCCAGACATCTCAAATGAATTGTATATAAAACTAAGAATTGACTATATTTTGTAAGGTTCTTTGGGAAATATAAGGATCAAGGTTAAAATATCGATGGTAAAAAAATCAACAGTTGATAGTTATATAATGGATAAGTAACACATAAGGCTGTGTGGATATATCATTAATGATGACACAATATCAATTTAAAACCTATAGTATTAATGGAAAGAAATACTTCCTAGACATGGAATATAGTTAAATTCAAGTTTATTCATGAGTATTCTAAGATAATAATAAAAAAATTCATAGAATTAAGTCATAAACAGGGTAATCAAAATGATCATAAGAATTCACAATGATAATGAATAAACAAGGCTCATATCATTCCAAATACAATCTTCAAACTTACAAAAGATCAAAACATGCTTGATTGTAGATTATGATATCCCGTAATCTGATCTCAAAAATCAAATATTCCTACATTCTACTTTATTTTCCACATTTATGATCATACAAAAGTTTTAAACAATAGTTTAATATCCAAAATTTAAGGGTCGAATGTACTCAAAATGGTAAAGAAATATGATATCAAATATATGCATGTTAACTAGTGTGACTCATCAAGTGCAAAATATTCCACCTAAACCTATTTATCATTAATAAACTAACAAATGATGAATCGTCCTCGAATATGTAGAAGTCTCGATCTTTATCCTGTGTTTGACTTGTACAACTGGAAGGAGAGATTGTCAAAACATGAACTATCAAATGTGATTTGTTGTCTATGACAATATAGTAAGCCCATCTAAGGCCTATGACTTCTTTTGCAAATGAGTGTATACTGCATTCATTATTTAGACTTTGTCTTGGAGTTCTTTATTCTTCTTGATGGGTTCTTAATTTTGTTGTTGAGTAAGTTTCTTCCTTTGCAAAACCTATTTTGAAGTTGTTATTAATTCTTGGTAATCAGCATTAATTTCTTCAATATCTTCTCTTAATCTCCTATTTGTTTGCATTAACTGGTCATTAGAGTCATTAAGGGTTCCATTTTGTGCCTTATAATGTTGCAATGAATTGTTTAGGACTTCTACTCCTAGTAATGCCCCCATTGATGTCTGGTGTGTAGGGATTTCTACACTTAAGCTTGGAGCAAGCTTATCTTGTTCTTCAACAATCAAGTTTTCTTGAGCTTCAATTAACTTTCCCATTTCCCATTTCGCCAATGCTTCCATATCTTGAGACTTTGAACCGAGGCCATTTTCAAATTCCAAAACTTTATGTTTACCCCTATCTTTATTATCTTCTTCAACTGTTTTTGGAAATCTCCCAAGACCTTTCTCAATTTCTTCCAAGATTTGATCTACTGTATATTCTATATTTTTTATTTGTGAATATTCTTCACTCAAATAATATTCAATAATGGTCACTATATTTTTCTTACATTTAGAATCTAAAACATCATTAATATTCATTCTTAACTTATTTTTGGGTCTAGTCTTTTGTCTCCAATCATTTACTTGATGTTCTGAAGTAGAAGTAACTAAACATTTTGTATTGGAAGAAAGATCTTCAGTCATACCTTTTTCTTTTGCATTCTTGGTGGTATATGGGGAAGCTATATGTTGGTTATGTGATTCAAAAAACACCTTATATTGAAAAGCTTCTTCAATCAGTTCTAGAAGAGGTTCATGTTTTGAATTGGAATCCCTTTCTGTGTGCATTGTTTCATGTTCTACCTTCCTCTTTTATCCTCTTGTAGTACTCTATCCTATGATTTTCCATTGATTTACAGAAATGTATGCCTCTAATTCATTATTGATTTGAACATTAAAATCATTCTGGGATTCATGCCTTTTTGGTTCAAAGTCTGACCATAATAGAAAGTGCTTCCAGGAGTGATTTCTCTTTCTTAGTTCAAGAAATACTAGCAATTTAACCAGCCCATGGTGGAAAGTAGAGTGATTTGTGTGATCATGATGTTTTTTTACCCTAGTATCCGTATTTTCAATGCTTTTGAACAGATAATAGGGTAAATTTAACCTGGATTTCCCATTTATATGGAACAAATATCAGATGATACCTAAAAATAGCAGCAAACCTACCCTTGCATGTGATATAATGATGTATGATGTTGATCATGTCTCTCCATTCATGCTTCACATTACTGAGGTGTATACCTTAGCTCCAATGCGGGGTTTCATAACCAAGAAAAAAGTACATACTTAAATCAATTTTAAAAACATGTTTCTTAAACTAGCATTCACCTTCAATAAGAAGTCTTGTCGCCTCTGTAATTAAACCTTCATTTAGTTCAAAGATGAGAGTTAGGAAATTGATGAAATAACATGTATAATTCTTGGTCAAATACTTGGTCACTTCAATGTTGTAGCCTCTAACTCTTTAGAAGAAAGAGCAGCATCCCGTGTTCATCAATAGCTTAACACATTTAGGAAACTCTTCTTCCCATTTCGTATTTATCAGCTGAAACCTGTAAAGTTTATCATTGCTTTTCTTCATATTGACAGCTATCAAAAACCTGTTGAATCACATTTCTCTAGAATAAACTCAAATTCAAAAAATAATAGGTGTTTTGGGATGAAATAGCCGACAAAATTGAGAAAATAGGGTAGCGTTGAATGGGAACCAATAATCATATTAAATTCATTAAATAAAACTCAATAATTATTTTAATAGTTAGAGAATAATATCTCACAGATATTATGAATAGATATTATCCCATTTAAAACTTCACAGACTCCAGTAAAGGTAATACGCCATTACTTTTTATGATTTGACATTCTGGTAGCGCTAGCTGGTGTAACCTTCATGTATTTTGCTATCGAAATGTGTCAAACTGTATGTATTAACCATGATGTACAAACTTCCAAAAACAGCTTAATTTAACATGTTAAATCATATTTCTGAAGACTTTGGGAAAGACTAAAATAAATATGAGCCAAATTTATTACATTAATCATGAAAATGCATAAAGGAAATAAAACATTTACTAGGCTACTGATGAACTAAAACCTAAGCACTGTGGTTAAATTTTAGGAAAATGTAAACTAATAAGGAAAAAGTATGGTAAAACTAAGGGACAACTCCAGTACTAACACCACCTTTATACGTTTTTCCATAAAATAGTAACTTCGGTTTCTCTTAATCCAATACAAAGTGTGTGGAATAAATTAAGTGTTAATGATCATCATATACATTTTTTCGTCTTCCATCGTCTATTACAATGTTAATATTTTATGAAGTTTATTTCCTATATATTATTAATAATGTATAATTTGGTTGTTCAAGGCAGATAATTTATAAATTAAATTATGTATGTATTATTAATGTAGGTGTTGCCAGTACAAGTTCTTTCTTTTAAAAATGAAAAATGGTATAGGAGGCACTTTAATTATTATTCAACGATTGAACTCCATAATTTTTTAATCGAAATTCACAATTTTATACAATTTGGAATAAAATAGTACACTGTAGAGTTTTAGAAATCCAATATTGCCACTGTCAAGACCCAATTTTTGCACTTAAGAAATGTTGATGGAGACAATTTTTATGACTCACTCACAACTCCCCATTTCTCTCACTTTAGTAATTTGGAAAGACAATATAAGGACCACTAGCACTTTCCCACACTTTGACTCGAATGAGTAATCATATGCATTTGAATGGAAGGTCTACCACATAGTGTCTAGGTTATAATGTAGGGATAAAAAGGAAACTGATTGTCATCACACTGTGTTGAATAGGCTATGGGATGCAGGGGATTTATTCAAAAAAATTTAGAATGGTTGACATGGGCATGGTTGCAACAAGGTTCTAGGAATTATCCACTTTTGTTACACTACCTCCATCTTGAGAGTGTTGTGGGGATTTAAAATGGTTCTCCATTTCTAACCTCGATGCCTGTTGTCCATGGCATGGTACAAGTACGGCATGGGATCATGGTCCTAGTTTCCCACAAGTGAGTAATTTTATCATAGAGGAGCATGGGGAAATTCTCAAACTCTTGTAATTTCGTAATAAGCTATCCCTTTATCTCGATGAGGTAAATTTTGGGAGGAATAATTAAGGAGCATTTTCCCTTTCCATTATTGTTCCATTTGGATGCGTAACATCGGCACTCCTCGATAGGGAAAGTGGTAATTGATCAAATACTATGATGTAGTGGCACGTTGATGCAATTTATTTGATACCAACTTAATTTGGGTATCATGATCAAATAGATCAAGGAGGTAAGAGAAATAGTGAAGGTGGAAGTCACAAATTTAGGCATTATTAACAATTGAGTAGTAGAAGGAGGAGTCAATGAACTCTCATAAAAAATAAATAGAATAGCCCATTAAATCTCATTGAATAGATAGTGTTCCACAACTATGATATATTTCCATTATTTATTATACTCCCAAATAGATATAAATCATCGTTGTAAGTTTCTCCAATCCAACATAGCAAACATTGCCTAAATAGTAGCCACCCAGAGCAAACCTTAATTGTCCGTCGAAATGCTATGCACTACGAGGGGTGAATTTCTGCACCATTTCTATGTAGCATAATTTATAATGGGATTCCCTAATATAGCCACTGTTTGGTTTAGGGAATTATCTGCATTGATTTATGATATGTTGCTTTTTTATATTGTGCGCTTTAGATTCTTTCTTGCACTACGCTATTTACCTTCAGCTTGAGCCAATGCATAATGCATCGCCTTTCTTTTTGTAGTAATTTGAGGTTGTGTGGGGCCATATGGTTCACTGACCTGTCATGTAATTTCAACTTATAAAGGGTTAATAGGTCAAAAAATCCATGTGTTCTTTTTCAGCTGGTCTACCTTCGGTTCTTTCCTAGTTTCCGCAATAATCCATGTATAAATTGTTTTTGGTTGAAGTATTTCAATTACGTTCCTTGGCCATTTCAATGCTCTACAAATTTCAAGACATAAATTAACAGAGAATAGTTTCCATCGAAGGAAAAATAAGTTCATGGGCTTGATTTTCCAATGAGCATGCAATTTATGTAAATATATAGAGACTTCCATGTAAATTTCTTTAATTTGTAAGTTGTAATTGTACCTTATATATTTGTACTCAGTAGTCCTAAAATTATATTTCCTGCCGGTTTAAATGGAACACCTAGGATCTTCTTATATAATTGTACCCAGGCTTCAAGTTTCTTCGAAAATCCTTTGTGAAGAGTCAGATTTAAACTAGTTTGTAGAGGTTGTATGGAAAGAGAATGGCTACCCAAACATGTACATACACGCTGGGATGGAGGATACAGTGACAACCATACAAATTTTTTTGAACTCAACAACTCTAAATGAACACAAACTTTTTATTCAATTTGAATTAATTGTAGATGCTAAGGAAAATGAGTCTGATGTTAAAGATTGTATTGTACAACAATGCACCTTTAAGGACATATTTTATCATCAACACCTTATTCAAGCCTCTATGAGAAAGAAATATGTATTGACATACATGTATGGGTGGAATTCGAGAAACTACGAGAAGAATACAGATATATTTATACCTGCTATTGGAATACATAACAGGATACAAACGTTTTGGAAATCTGTATACCTTAAAAAAAACATCATATGTTGTGCACTACATGAATATTAGAAAGGAACTCAATGAAAATTGAGTATGAACCTTACATATTGGACATGTCGGTGCACACACATTTTAGACGAGGATATTACCATTTTCCTTTTCAAGACATTGCAATAGACTCCAGTTGAGGCCAAGATGGAAATGGTAGCCAAAACATTTCAAAAAAGAGGGAGTGAAAACAAAACAAGTGCCTCCAATTTATTATTTGATTGCAAGGTTTTCAAAATTTGTATCCATCAATGACATGTGACACCTCAAGAGTACCAGTATAAATCAATCAACATGAATTGGGTGCCATAATTTATGCAATCAATGGTAGAAAATCCAGACACCTTGCAAAGAGATGGATTATTGATCCCTTTTACAAGAGGGGGTACAAGTACATCATACATCTTTACAGAACTGATAATAGAGGAAGATGTTTCAAGGGAAGATGTACATTTTTTTATTCTTGATGGGAAACACACAATAGAAGATTCCAAGAAAATATTGAAAAATTAAGTTTACATTAGTCTCCATGATCGATTTAGGGAGAGGATGACTTGAATTATAGACCTCACAACATCTATGACCACAATCCTAAATATTTGCAAGCAACAAAACGAGGTGAAGAAAACATGGGTTCGGTCCGAATACATTGCACATATTTTTAAATCTAGGTACCATTGGATGAATTTTGGTAAGTTGAAGCATCCTGGGAGGGATAATCGCAATGGAATATAAGTTTGTGTACTTGAATTACATTGATTATATTATTATGCAAAAAGACATGTTTCCCACATTTTTTGCGTTGCAGGTGTTTGAGGAAAAATGTTAGAGCATCTTCGAAAGAGAGAAGAGAGAGAGTATCAAGGATAAGTTGACCTTACTATGTCTCCCTCATTAAGTATGGAATAAATGGGTAAACATTTTTTACCTTTATACAAATGTTTCTCTGGCATGCTCACCTAAAACGGAATCAGAAGCAGATTTGACTCCCAAAAGTACATATAAATAAAAAACAAGTTTCTTTAGGTGTACAAGGGGGATTGAGGATAAAGAGTTATATGGATTATTAGTTTCAATAAAAGAAGGCAGCGCATTGGTAACTAGCTCAGTCAAAGAAGGGGTGACAGCAGAGGGATTAACTGGATACTGTAGAAGGATAAAAGCATAGAGACATGTTTGTAGATTTGCATCAAGATAGATGGAAAATAATGATGTTGGCAACCACACATCTTTCAAAGTGACACACAATTTTTTTTATAGAATTTTATAACATGAAACGACACCACATCATACAATGTGGTGATATCCTTAGTGAAATGCAAGAAATAGATGATGATGATGAACTTGAAAAATCAAGTAAAAAGCATAAAAAAAGGAAGGTTAGTTATGATTATTACAATGTTTCTGAACAAGCGAAGGAGATATTGGATGTGTATATAGCACAATGGAATAGTGTGGGAAGGGGATCCCTTCCAAAAACCTATGTTTTTTTCCTACGTTTCATCTTATCCAAGTTCATTGAAGCATGCACTAGAAATATTACGACAAAAATGATGACGTTGGAAATTGATTTATTGGTGGTAGATTTATGAAATGGGGTCATTGATTGGAGTGGTGATGATCTAATTAGAGTTTTTCCGCATACTGGGAAGTAGAGAGGGTAGATGTGTTTTTTTTTTGGTTGATCCATTAAAATTCCATTTGTTTATTGCTTCGATCAAACTGTATCTAAAAATACAATCAACAATTGTTATTTTAAATTTGTAAGTTTTAGACATTTCGAAGATAAAAACACATATGATAGATTAGATACCATTGTTGTGTTGCATGGTCTATATCAACAATGAAAATGTGATGAAATCGAAATAAGTGAATCAATGGATGTGTTATGATCAGAATGAAGATGATAAGAAAATGGATCCCTTCCCTTCATGTGATGAACATGGTGTTGGGTGGAGTATTACACATCTATTCAAAAATAAAATAAATATTTCATTTTGGGACAATGTTACTAAATATTTTGTAGAGGATGGTGGGACAGTTCCCTCCATTTATGATGGAGGAAAAAAAATTCAGTTTATAATGCGGGAATAAAAGTGTAGATTGGTGTGCATTGTTGATAACGTACAGTGGGAAGAATATTTGAAGAACTATTATCAGAGACTTATGAACATGTTAGGTTCATAAACTTTGTCATGTCTATCATAATAATAAGTAACTACATTGTTTTTTTCCATTGTTCCAGTTTGTTGATAATTCAAATCATAAAATCTAATTTTATGTTAATGTTCTTTATCACAAACATTATCAACCTATGTGATCCGTTGGGCCTCAACTTGTGTGCATTAAAATTTTGTGTTAAAAAGAATGCATTCATCAAGTGAATTAATGGGGCAGCATTAACAGAAATTAAATGCTGAAAACAGATGGAAAACAAAACTGATAAACAGATATAAAAGAAACACAGAATCAGAGAGTCACAAAACAGAAGTTGATAACGGAGTTCACCCCCTTCACTGGGATACGTCTCCGGGTCCCTCTCCAATGGGTACCGATCCAATTAATCTCTTAAAAATGGTACAAAATGGTTCTGGAAACAACTTTAGCAACTGTAAACAGAATGATGTACAAAGTATTTAAGACCTTTCTCTGGAAATTACAATCAGCCTTTGTAAGGAAAAGAAAGCCAAAGTATGACAGAGAATGTCGACTTCCACAGTAACAGCATCGGAACACTTTACAACAAACTCTCCAAGCTTTGCATAATAGAGAAACGATGTACTGCGCTCTGAACGAACTGAGTCCCCCCTTCACTGGTGGCCAGCCTCCTTTATTTAAGTGTTCAGTGGGAGGATAAGTAATGGATTCACCTCCCTCTTTCACACAGCTGTTATCTTCTTTATTATCGTTACAACCATATGCTAAAACTGAAGCATGCAATTCGGCCAAATCGCTGCCCAAGCGTTATGGTACCATGTCGTTCCATATCCCTGAAACGTTGCAACCAACTCCACGCACATATGTTGACTCCTAACATGTTGCAATGACCGCCGCGCACATATGTTGCACCATACCATAGCGTCACACGTAATTGCGCCGAGAGGCGCTCTACAACCCAGTATGGGGGAGATCTTGTAACGTTATGTAACGTTGTAACATTACATAACGTTGTAACGTTACGTAACGTTGTAATGTTACGTAACATTACATAGATGTCAGCCAAAAAAACAAAACTTTTAATTATCTTCCAAAATAAATGTCAGCCACAAAAACAATCTAATATGGGTGAGATGTTGTAATGTTCCTACATAACAAAATAATAAAAAATTTAATTATCTGCCATAAAAAAAAATCCGTGAGAAAAACAACACAATATAGGGGAGATGTTGTGATGTTTCTACTTAACAAAATAATAAAAAATAATAAAAATAAAAAATTGAATTATTTGCAAAAAAATGTTGGTCATACACATGGTTTTAAAACCATGTGCAAGGCCTCTTAAAAACCCATGGTTTTATTGTACATGGTTTAGGAGGGCCTTACAAATGGTTTTAAAGCCATGTGGAAGGCCTCCTAAAAAACCCATGGTTTTGTTGTACATGGTTTAGGAGGTAGTTGCAAATGGTTTTAATACCATGTGCAAGGCCTCGTAAACAACCCATGATTTTAGGAGGGCTTTGCACATGGTTTTAAAACTATGTATGGGGGAGATGTTTTAATGTTTTTTCCTAACAAAATAAAAAATATTATATGCAGCCATAAATAGTATTAAATATTAATAATAAAAATATTATTTGTGGACCTTAAATAAAAAAATGTGCTTTTTGGTCTGAATCACATTAAAGCCGATAGTTGAGTGCAATACTTAAGAAGAGGTCTGCACCTCCAAAGGTTTGATCTCTCTTAGCGCTTGATAGAGCCTGTGATTTGGATCTATGCTGGTGTAACCGTTTGATGTCACCACTAACTTCGCGATGTCGCAGCAAGTGCGATAAGTATGTCGCAGCAAGTGTGATATGTCTGTCGCAGCAAATGCGATATGTCTATCACAGCAGGTGCGATGTATGTCGCAGCCAGTGTGATATGTCTGTTGCAGTAGGTGCAACATATGTCGCAGCCAGTGTGATATGTCACCACTATGTTTAGCATATGTGTGGAACATACATGTGTTATGTTCTTTGAACCATAGATTAATAACCCTTGTACCATATTGGATCAATGTAGTTTTTAAAGATGAATAATCCACCGGATCACTCCTCCCCATTGGAGAGCTTTTGGACCACCAAAATCCTAAATCGTTCTGTAAGTAAGTGAGGGTACAGCTCCCTCACTTTTCCAATCTCCATCCATCTTTCTTTTCTAGGATGCATGCCCTTAAGCCCCACTCAAAGGTACTCAGCATTCCCCCTTCGTGAAGTCCTTACATTTCTGTCAAGAATAACATCATCCTGCAAATCATTCATATATTCAGGTGCCATATCATCAACTGAAGGAATATGCATGATAATTTCCTCATCCATGATCATAGGATGCTCATACAATTTAAGATTCTCAACATTGACAACTGAATAAATTTGCATGTATGGAGGTAAATTCAAGCAAAAAGCATTAGTACCGATCTTTTCCAAGATCTCAAAAGGACCATACCGGATAGGTTTAAGATTTTTACCTTCACCTTTCATCCTTTATTTGGTGATATGTAACCAAACTCTATCACCAACCTGAAATTGATGATCAACTCGATGCTTGTCATGCCTAGCTTTGTACTTTGCCTGGATCTTCTCCAATTGTTATTGAACTGCCTGCTGCACTGCTTGGATTCTCTGAATGAACTTTAAAGCTTTATCTGCATCATGATGTCCATCCACTGCATCTTTGCCAAAAGAGAAGTCCATCGGTGTTTTTGTCAGATAATCAAAACAAGTTTCAAAAGGAGATCTTTTCATGGAAGAATGAACTGCATGGTTGTAGGCATGCTGTATATACTGCAACTGCTCATCCCAAAGTTTAGGATGTTTACTACAATATCCTCTGAGCAGCTAAACCACTGTTCTGTTCACTACCTCTGTTTGTCCATCGGTCTGTGGATCAAAAGCTGTACTCTTCTTAAGTTTAGTATCCATAAGCTCTCATAGAGTTGACCAGAATTCTCCCAAGAACCGGGAATCTTGATTAGATATAATAGACATGGGCAGCCCAAAATGTACCCAAACATTCTGAAAGAATAGATGAGTTGTTTGTTCAGCAGTGATCTGCTTGTTACATGGCATTAAGATACACATTTTTCTGAACCTATCCACAACAACATATAGGTAATCATGCCCCTTTCTAGACATAGGTAGTCCCCCTACGAAGTCCATCGAAATGCTTTCCCAAGGATGAGAAGAAACTGGAAGAGGTGTGTACAAACCCAATTTCCTATTGCTAGGATTACTTGTTGCACACATAACACAACCTCATATCTATTTAGCTACAGTTTCTTGCATCTGAGGCCAATAATAGTGATTCTGCTATACCGACAATGTTTTACTTACACCAAAATGTCCTGCAATCAATGAACTATGTGCTTCTCGGATCACATGCACTCTCTCTTTCTCTGGAATTAAGAGTTTACCGAGGTGATACAAGAGATGATTATGCACATAATAGTTCTCTTCCTGTTTACCATGTATTAGTGCTGCATATACTTTCTTAAAATCTTTATCTTTTGCATACTGTTCAATATAACTTTCATGTGTTAATGAACTGTTTTGAAGAATGATTGAAGCATTTGTAGGAGGCCTTGATAACATGTCTGCTACCTTATTATGAATTCCCTTTTTGTACTTAATTATGAGATGAAACTGTTGTAAGAATCCCATCCATCTTAAATTCCTACTTTGTTGTATTTTAGTTTGAGATTGTAAATATTGAAGTGGCTGATGATTAGTATGTATGACTGTCTCTTTTCCCATAATATAATGTTTCCACTTCTTCACATGCTGTACTAAAGCATACAACTCTTTGTCATAGGTCCGATAGTAACTTACCGTAGTAGAGAACATTTCTGAATGGTAACAGACTGGCTTCGTCCCTTGCATCAAAACGGCTCCCATGGCAAACCCGCTGGCATCGGTTTCGATCTCAAATGGCTGCTACAAATCTGGCAATGTCAAAACTGGTGCGGTGCTAATCCTTTCCTTCAAAGTGTCAAAGGCTCTCTAATGCTTGCCTCCCCACTGGAAAATTTCTTTAATGCTTGTCAAGGCATGTAATGGAGTAGCAATGGAAGAAAACCCAGAAATGAATTTCCTCCAATACTGAACCGCACCCAAAAAACTTCTGATTTCAGTAACGGTGTTAGGCCGTGGCCAGTTTACAATGACAGCAACCTTGGCTGGGTCCACTCGCAGGTGGCCTCCACCAATAATATGGCCTAGATATACTAAAGAAGTTTTAGCAAATTCACATTTAGACATTTTTACATAAAGATTTTCCTTACTTAGTACATCTAAAACTTTCTTCATATGTACTATATGCTCGTCCCAGGTTTTGCTAAACACTACGATATCATCCAGATATACAATTACAAAATCATCAATGAATGGTCGAAAGACATCATTCATGACCCGCATGAAAGTAGCAGGAGCGTTACATAGCCCGAAAGGCATTACAAGCCATTCATACAAACCCTATTTTGTTTTAAACGATGTTTTCCAAGCATCATTTTCAGCAACACGGATTTGATGATAACCACTACGTAGATCCAATTTAGTAAAGTAAATTGCATGTTTCAATTGATCAAGCAAATCATCAATGCGAGGAAGAGGATACATGTTTTTAATGGTGATTTTGTTAAGGGCCCTGTAGTCGATACACATTCTCCATGACCCATCCTTCTTCAGAACCAAGACTATAGGAGAGCCACAAGGAGAAGTGCTAGGCCAGATGACCCACTTCTCAATCAGCTCCTAAACCTGCTTCTTGATCTCCTCATTCTGCATTACAGACATCTGATACATGGCTATGTTCGGGAGTGGCACATCCTGCTGCAAATATATCTCATGCTGAATATCTCTCTTTGGTGGTAACCCTTTTGGATCTTGAAACAAATCATCATACTAAAAAATGATTTCAATCAATTCTGATTTATGCTTAGGGTCACACCCTTCAAAATATTTAGAGATCTCATCATTTTTCACCTTAGCCATCATTAACACAAAATTCTTACTAGCATTTACCAGCCTCTTCATTTGTCCTGCAGAAACTATTGCTAGATTGGTTTTTATTTTATGTGCTCATACAAGATATTCTACACCATCTTAAAAAAGATGATACTTATTCTGCTCTCTATAAAATACTGCTTTCCGGTCATACAAATATTGACTCCCAAGTACTATTCCACAAATGTCAAGTGGTACTACATCTAGTTCTACCTCATCCATGAACTTTTCAGTAATGGCAAACTTCAATACACATTTCTTTGTAACTTGCAATCGTGTATCATTAGTAACCCAACCAAGAGGATAGGGCTTTTCATGAGGCATAGTAACTAAATGCAATTTCTTAACCACTTCTTCTGATATCAGATTTACTTGTGACCCACTATCAAACAATGTATCAATCTTTGTGTGATTTGCAATGACACGAACATGAAACAGTGCACTTCTATCTTTATCATTTTGCTTAGAAGTAGATGGCAGATTTGTACTTGCACCAGAACTTGATTTTTTATTAATGGGAAGTGAGATACTTTTATTCTTACCCTGGATTCCGATGGTTGTAACCTTTGTTTCATCACCTGAGTCGGACCCCAAGTCTTGAATAACTACTACAGTAGCTTTTTCTTTGCCTTTATCCTTGTTTCCTCCGAACTTCTTTGGCCTTAACTCTGGATGAAGTTTCCAACACTTAGAGACATCATGTCCCTTCTGACAATGCGAACATGTAGGCTTTTCACCCTCTTTCTTAACAGTAGCCGTCTTCTTTTTCCCCTTATCTTGACCTTTCGATTTGCTGTAAAATTTAAATGACTTCTTCACAAAAGTATCATTAGCATGCTTACCCCTGGCTTCTAAATGGTTATCTTGAACACATACATCATCCAAATTACTGGGGTTAAACACCAACAAAGTATGTCTCAAATAAGAATGCATGCCACCAATGTACTTAAGAAGAGTTTCATGTGTATCTAATGCAACATTCAATGCAATAGCCCTTTTCCTGAATTCATGAGTATAGTCTTGAATGCTTTGTCCTTTAGCTTGTCTAAAAATTTTCCAACCCATGGTTAATTGTTGAATATGGCCTAAAGGATAAAATTGCTTCCTTAATACTTCAATGAATTCATTCCATACTGAAATAATTTTATTATTCTTTCGAAGATCTTGCTGAATCTTGCTCTCCACCCAAGTAAGAGCCATTCCACTCATTCTCAAAGTGGCCAATTGAATCCTGGAAGGGTCATCATTAATGCCCTGCACCCTGCAATATACTTCAATCTACTTGATCCAATTGTCTAACTTTTCAGCATCTAAATCTCCATTATAAATCGGTAACTCAAACTTAACATCCAATTTGAAATAAGGCATATTAGAATTTTCATTAGCATTATGTGAATGAGAAGCATGAGAAGAAGAGAAAGTTTGATTAGTTTCAGGAGGATCACCATCACCTACTACTCCTTTACCCTTTTCTTACTTCTTCACTTCTGCATCTTTGGATGAAGATCCTTCTTCTTTCTTCTTCCTTTTTGCTCACTCATCGAGTAGAATTTCCATCATGGCTTTCATGCTCATAAAAGCCTCCAGAAACTCAGTTTCTGAAATAATAGGTTTTTCCCGTTCTGTAGGTCCTTCTTCTTCCCCTCGTGGAGAATACATGGTTCTTGAGAATGTTCTCCTGGAGCCAATCTCAGGATCTCCTTCAATTAATTCTCCTTCACCATGCTTTAACCTGAACTTGGTAAGCATTCACAAACTTGCACAAGCAGTCAACCAACTCTGATACCATAACATGATCCGTTGGGCATCAACTTGTGTGCATTAAAAGTTTGTGTTAAAAAGAATGCGTTCAGTAGGTGAATTAATGGGGCAGCATTAACAGAAATTAAATATTGAAAACAGATGGAAAACAAAACTGATAAACAGATATAAAAGAAACACAGAATCAGAGAGTCACAAAACAGAAGTTGATAACAGAGTTAGTTCACCCCCTTCACTGGGATACGTCTCCGGGTCCCTCTTCAATGGGTACCAATCCAATTAATCTCTTAAAAATGGTACAAAATGGTTCTGGAAACAACTTCAGCAACTGTAAACAGAATGTTGTACAAAGTCTTTAAGACCTTTCTCTAGAAATTACAATCAGCCTTCGTAAGGCAAAGAAAGCCAAAGTATGACAAAGAATGTCGACTTCCAAAGTAACAACATCAAAACACTTTACAAAAAACTCTCCAAGATTCGCATAATAGAGAAACGATGTATTGCGCTCTGAGTGAACTGAGTCCCCCCTTCACTGGTGGCCAGCCTCCTCTATTTAAGCGTTCAGTGGGAGGATAAGTAACAGATTCGCCTCCCTCTTTCACACAGTTGTTATCTTCTTTATTAATGTTACAACCATATGATAAGATTGAACCATGCAATTCGGCCAAATCACTGCCCAAGCGTTATGGTACCACGGCATTCCATATCCCCGAAACGTTGCAACCAACTCCACACACATATGTTGACTCCTAACACGTTGCAATGACCGCCACGCACATATGTTGCACCATACCATAGCATCACATGTAATGTAACCGTTTGATGTCACCACTAACTTCGCGATGTCACAGCAAGTGCGATAAGTATGTCGCATCAAGTGTGATATGTCTATCGCAGCAAGTGCGATATGTCTGTCGCAGCAGGTGCGACGTATGTCGTAGCCAGTGTGATATGTCTATCGCGNTAAGTATGTCGCATCAAGTGTGATATGTCTATCGCAGCAAGTGCGATATGTCTGTCGCAGCAGGTGCGACGTATGTCGTAGCCAGTGTGATATGTCTATCGCGGCAGGGGCGACGTATGTCGCAGCCAGTGTGATATGTCACCACTATGTTTAGCATATGTGTGGAACATACATGTGTTATGTTCTTTGAACCATAGATTAATAACCCTTGTACCATATTGGATCAGTGTATTTTTCAAAGACGAATAATCCACCGGATCACTATGAATGTTGAAGAACCTCATCAACTTATAAATGAAAGTTCTATGGATGTTGTTGATGCATGTTAGAATACACTATCATTTGGTACGTTCATATTTCGATGGGGAAAATATATATGAATACAATGTTTGTAAATCAAATTACACTAATTTATTTATTTATTGGATATGTACTTAGGGTCAAACACGTCTCAACCATTAGAAGTAGATTATATGGTTGATTGAACACACATATTAGGTACATTCTACATTCTACTCATGTTATAATTTGATATAACAACTTCAAATAATATTATCCTAGATTAAAAAGGAATGTATGTCACAATACATTATCAACAATTGGTAAGTTCGCATCACAAACAACAGTTCCAATAGGATTTAGAGTCAAACACATCACAAACAACATTCCCAATAGGATCAGATTCTAGCATAGTGTTTGATCACACACAGGTAGATGTTATATTCTATATTATAATTATCTTTGATATCGTCGGTATCAAATATTAATACTATCCAAAATATAGAACATGCATCAATAAAATAGTGTGTTTCTACAAAACCATCACAATAGTACATTCTTAACATATTTATAGAACCCTCACAACCAAGGAATCATTTCAGCACATTTACAGAATGGATCTATTTATCATGCTATACTTAGATGCTATCCATTATAAATGTGAAGTACAATCCTACCTTTTATATTGCAGAGCTAAATTATTTAAATGTGTGTATTTTCTTACCTAAGTATTGCAAATCGGTCTATGTTTTGGAGCCTTATAGTTTTCCTTTGTTATATGATCTCCATACATTATTTTTCAAGAGTCTATAATTGGTTCATTTTGAATTCCTCTGATTGCATGGTATTTAAAGTGTTTTTATACCGGTAGAGTTGTGCTTTAGATTGTTCTTTACTCTTTGGGGATAGTATTGTTGGTATCATTCTATTTTTGGAGGCGGATCCAGTGCCTTTTGTGATATCATGCAGTGCTTTCAGTATTGTCTTTGGTCGGATATTTCCTTGTTCTTGCTATCATTGTATGAAGCTTTTAGTTCTATTATGTGTACTAGATTCTTTTCAGTAATATTATAAAAAGCATACTTTCTTATTCGATAATTATACACAAAATATAATTTTTACTTCTCTTTCTTGGGAAGAAGGATCAAAGTGGATGTGATCAAGAAACAAGAGGGAGTTGACAAAGGTTCATTCTCATACGATAATTTTTCACAAAATATTCACAATCAATTATTATTGCGTATATAATAATATGTTGTTGTAGGTTCATTGTCATTAGAAATGTACATTCTGAATACCATGAAAAACACAAACTTGGACTTTTATTATTTTAAGAACAAAAATCTAATTTTATTTCTCAAAAAGAAGACATAACTGTTAAATGACATGAGACACTAAAACAAACATGCAACGCACAATTTATTCAGGTACTTATAGTAGCACACTAATTATTTTTCGATATATAATATATGATATTTTTTAATATATAGTATATTAAAGTGTGATAAAAAAAATTTCCAATGGAAAGAATAAAACATTTATTGATTTTATACCTCGAAGATTTCTTGTACCATCAATCCACAAAAAATACCAAATCATATCTAAGAGTGAAGGGATAGTAATATAGACTTCGTCCCAAACTACATGAATTTATCTCATTAACTTCACAAGTGTATTTGAGGTTGCATTCTAGGTTGACAAGGAGAAGAAAGAATTAACATAAGTAGCTAAGAAAGTTTTTAAAAAACTTCCACTTTCGTTGAGTGGGTTGTTTTGTTTTGGTAAGGAATATTTAAAAAAGGATTCCATTGGTCAATTAACCAAGCCACTTGAACTCGTCTAGAAACAGTATAATAAAAAATCTAATTAAACAAATACAATAATTGTTTATAAAAATGGTGTTGAAGAGCCGAGAGATAATTGTATAGCAGTTGCAGCCATTGTTTCAAAGGACAATTGGCTAATGAAATTTTGGCAGAGTATCTCAGTTTTGGGACCAAAATACAATTATGATGTTAATGTTGTATATATTTTGAAATATATATGATAATTTTTTATAAGAAGAACATTAATGTCTTCAATACACTTTACCAATTGGTGATTAGTTCTCGTAAGGTTTGATTTTCACATGCTTTGTATAGGTTAAAAATAAATTGTTGATCTTGTGTCTTCTTGCATTTGACTTCACTTAATTCGATATACTTTTCACTTTCAACTATTTAATTGTTTTAAAATCCATACCAATTGGGAATATCGGGATTCTTTGGAAAGAGATGTATTATATGGTCCAATATTTGCAATTTTATAAGGCATCACCGAAAAACATGCATTTATAGATACTTGAAAATGCTTACAGAAACCGTTGTTGGTTATTGATGTTGGAAACTTGGAAATGGTTATTCATTTTATAGACTTGGAAAGTGATTTCATGGTTAACATTATTTTTATGTGATATAGTATTTTATTTATATTGATACTTATTTTTGGTAATTATATAAGCATATGTGCAGTTTATATGAAACCAATTTTGTTTTATTATCTCTTATATGAATGGTGTTCACTGAGCAATAACATTAATCAAACTAACAAACCCATGATAGTTATCAACTCAGTCAAATTTTTTTATCATGCATAGAATGTTGGCACTGGTCTAGAGCACACAAAGTGCAGTACCCCTAGTGACAGAGAGGGATTTGACAAGAACAAATGACCAACCACAAAAGGGAAAAGAAGCTGACAAATAAGGAATTTTGGTCAAGTTAGTTAGTAGTCAGTAAATTGGACCATTTTGTAATGGCTAAGTGAGCCTATAAATAAAAATAGATTTGTAAGCATTGGATTGTAATATGATGTTTTCGCATTGATTTGATCTTTTTTCCTGGTATCTTCTTTCAGTATTCTCTAATGTGAAACTCTTTTATGAATGAGGATAATTATGCACTATATTTGTCATTATCCCTTATGAATCTGTTGGGGCCTGGAAATTCGTAGGTAGCAACAGTAAGGGATTGTCCCCAATCAACGTTCCCAACTAGCCCGTTGACTGTTTGGTATAGGGAATCCGTCCGGTTTACGGTCCGGCTACTGTAGGTCAAAGTAACAAAACAAAGGCTTTACCGGTTGCGGCCCGGTCCACCGTGAATTTTGT
This sequence comes from Pseudotsuga menziesii, assembly GCA_001517045.1. Lineage (NCBI taxonomy): Eukaryota > Viridiplantae > Streptophyta > Pinopsida > Pinales > Pinaceae > Pseudotsuga > Pseudotsuga menziesii. The sequence continues at coordinate 1,069,870 of LPNX010286211.1, read as the reverse complement.
ATTTTTTGACTTAATGTATGATATGCAAGTGCCTAACTAACAATGCAGGGTGCTGAAGATGCAAGGAACCGTGACAATGTGATGCGCAGGTTCTTACCTCTCATCTTAAGGTTCCCAAGCACCCAAAACACATACAACACGAAAATAAAATAACTACCTAAACTATCCCTAGGGAGCAGAGTTATCATTCATTGGTGAGTAATACATTTTGTACGTGCATTATGAAGATTTACAGATAGCTGATACTTCATTCAAGACACAGGAACAATTACAGATATTTAAACAACCAGATAGCCGATTATTTTATGAACAACATTTATTACTCATAGTGGAAAACATCCCAAAAGATACTGAGGAACATTCAACGAGAACATAGGTTCAGGAAGTTAAATACTCTAACAGTAAATGAAACACAGTTGAAAATGAAATAGTTCCTCTTCAACATTATTCATTTAGTCGCATTGATACATTCCACATTTCGCTTTCTCCAGCAGGCAAAAATTGCAGTTTCCGATTTGTAAAACGAAGTAGTTCCTCTTACAAGCCATAACAGTTTACAAATTTTTCGAGGGAAAAATTCCTTCATCAGTCCTATCTTTACAGTATTTAAACTACACCCCCCATCGTTAGGGATCCCCCAACCTGTGACTTTCTAGTCTCTCCAAACCTTTCAGCTTCCTCTTCTGGCCGTTTGTCTTCCCAATCATCTTTTGTGAGCGTTCATCTCTCGATCAGTAACCGATAGGTCTTCCTAGTTTGTACCTCTGTCGTTTTCTTGTTTTGTCTTTTTCTCCACTTTGTGTTCCTTGTGACCCTGCCGGTTTCAATCTGACCAAGCTAAGCCTTCACTCCGGGTCGCTTCAACGGTCCATCAAATTCCTCCTGCAAAACAATTACGGTGCATCATTCATTGGAATGGGATTTTAAACATTAAAATTATCTGCTCGGAACGGTCAATCCACAAGAAAATAGCCAGGTGCATCCGGACAGAGTCTCGATTAAGCATTGGGTGGGAAGGTTATAAATCGGCAGTCGGCAAGATTTGGCATCAGACGTGGAAAGACTTTCCTGGCCGCAATGGCGGACAAGAGAAGGCTAAAGATACTCGACGCAGGCAGGAAACGTTTCAATCGGAAGTCGATGTGGTTTGGGCATCGGGCGTGGAAAGACTTTCCTAGCCGCAACGACGGACAAGAGAAGGATAAAGATACTCGACGCAGGCGGGAAACGCTTCAATCGAAAGTCGGCACAGTTTGGGCATCGAACGCAGAAATACTTTCCTGGCCGCAACAGCGGAAGGCGAATAAAGATCAATGCGTGTCAGCAGTCAGGGCAACTTAGACTTCGGACGCCAAACCGCTTTGGCAGCCGCAACAGTGGAAGGGAGAAGGATTGGAGCTTCTGATTCAACATAAAAGGACGCTCGATTCAAGAAAACTTAAGTGTTTTGAATAGTTAAGGATCAGCAACAGCTAAAGTCGTTCTTCCTGCGAAAAGGTGGCCTTAAAGGACAAAGATTTGACTTCTCCAAATTCACACCCGAGGTCCAACATGAAAATCAAACACAAACGACCTCTGAAAACAAGCCGCAATCTGATATTCAGAATCAACCAAAGTTAAAGCAAGACCTCACAAGATCAAACAACTTTAAATGATAAGGAGGGGCCCAAAATTTAAGAAACTTGGGGAGAAAAGTTGGAGCTGCAACAATTGGCGATTACCTGGTGAACCTAGATATCTAGGTGATTAATCTTTGAGTGACAGACTGTTTAATAGCAAAAGCATCATATTGAATTCTTCTAGCAATATGGATTTCGCAAATGACCGAAGTGTGTACCCTTAATCATTGATGACAGTCCAATTAGGGAGAGTGGAAACCAGAATCGTTAAGTCCAGATAACTATGCTGAGGCCAAAGGATGAGTTTCATTATTACCTTTGTCTTCAGGTGGCTAATAGCTTTGGACACCACAGATTGTAGCATATGGTAAACAGAAATATTCATTTGTTCCTCATTCCCATGCCATTTTAACACTTTTTCTTGTGCTTTTGGAATTTTGTCCCTTTTCATATGAGTTTGCTTACATGCCTTTCTTACTGAATTTTAATTCAGGATCCTCTATCCCATAGTGTCCTTTTCTGTGAGTGGTGTACTTCAAGTTTAAGCTCACGAACGGAGAGGATCTTTCGGCAATTTAGTATTTATGATTCAGCATCTGCCTTGATGTATAATTCTTTTCATAGGAGTTCCTTGATTCTTATCGTCCTTTTGGCATTCGTTTCTTGGCATGAGATCATTTATATTCAATATACTGTTCGCCTTGCTCCTTTCCATGGGTCCTCGGCTGTCATCCCCTAGACATTTTAAATGTGACGTGGATGAAGCCTCACCATAGTATTCCGGACTCTTTGAATATGGTTTATTTCACAGGGGTTAAGCAGGACTTCAATGCACACAGAGCTATTCGAGAAAATTGCTAAACTGGAAGAAGTTCTTTCACGTAAACAACAACACACAGTCTGATATCAAAACGTTTATCAAACCCAGAAATTTTCGGATGTTCCCCATGCAACTGGAGGTTTGCTTCCTTTATTGAAATCGACAAAACAAACTAAAAAAACATGACTCAAAAGACAGCCAAATAAATTATTTATATACAAGACAGAAGAAATCAAACAAACTCAGGAAAAATAAGGCTTGAGAACCAAACCATTTACTGGTAGGTTCTCCTCCCACCCCTGTAGATCTTGCAACTTGTAAGTAGAAGGACCAAGCTTGGCTGCAATCTGAAAAGGGCCTACCCACAACTGCTGGAATTTGGTATGCTTTCCTTTCTCATCATGGGGGTGGTCCCATTTGAGGACTAAGTCTCCTACTTCAAAGTATTTTGTTCCAGCTTTATGCTTGTCAAACCATCTCTTAACTGACTCTTGTTGTAGCTTAAAGCGTTCTTTGGATTTAGATCTGGCCTCCTCTGCTTTCAAAAGATTATATATTCTTATTTGTAAAACTTCATCATCCGAACCCCTAGACTTTTGAGCTAGTATGGAAGATGGTAGCATGATATTGGGAGGAAGGATGGCTTCTTTACCATAGACAAGGTTATATGGAGACACTCCAATCGCGGACTTGGGGGTGACTCTATCATCCCAAAGGGAATTTGGTAGTGCTGAATGCCAAATCCTCTGGTTTTCTACCATAGTCTTCTTTAAAATCCTAATCAGATTTTTGTTAGAAGATTTAGCCAGGCCATTTCCTTGTGGATAATAATTAGCCGAATAATGCAATTTTATCCCTTTATCATGAGCAAATGCAGTCAATTTAATTGATGAAAAGTATTTAGCATTATCAAATACTAACGAAACTGGAACTCCAAACCTGGTCATGATATGATCTTGTAGGAAGTTGATGACTTCGTCTTCATTTATCTTGCGCAGTGGGATAGCTTTGACCCAGCGAGTGAAATAATCAGTCGCAGTAAGAATGTACTTGTGCTGCAGGGAGGAATTCGATTTTATTTCTCCAATAATATCCAGCCCCCATTGCTCGAATGGTTCCATGATCATCACAGGCTTTAGGGGTGCTACTGCTTTGGGCTATCTCCCACCACACCTTTGGCAAATATCACATTTCCTGACATGTGCATGTGCATCCTTGAAGAGTGTAGGCCAATAGTAACTGGCTCTAAGGATTTTGTGGGCTGTAGTGTCTCCTGAATAATGTCCCCCAGCAGGACCGTCATGTAATTCTGACATTACTTTCTTCGCATCTTCTTTTTCTAAACATCTGAGGAGAACCCCGTCATAATTCTTTCTGAATAATACTCCTTCAACAAGTTGATAGGAGGCCGATTTAAGACGCAGAGCTCTTCTTTGTTTGGAATTCCAATGTTCTGGTAACAGCCCTGACTGCAAGTAATGCACAAGGTCTCTATACCAAGACTCAGGCACTGTAAACAAAGGACATACATCCATTACATGTAATTCAGCCTCATCCTCCCATGCTTGTTCTTCGTTGTTCCCGCTTTCAGTCATCAATTTGCACAACCCTTGACCTTTCACTATAGACGTTGGCTTGAATTCAAGGTCGTACTCTTGAAGAGCTGTTACCCAGTTGCCCCTTCTTTCTCCTAACTCTTTCTAAATGAGAAGGGATCTTACAACTGGGTAGGGGACTATTACCTTGGTTCGATTTTTTAATATATAAGTCCTGAATTGCTTCACTACCTTGAATACTGTGTAAGCTTGCTTATCAATGGCTGGGTAGTTTAATTCAGCCCCTTGCAAACCAGTGCTCATGAAGGCTATTGGGAATTCATCCCCCCCATCTTCCTTTTGTGTAAGCACAGTGGCTAGCGAATCATCGGATGCAAAAGTATATAAAATAAAGTCTTTATCGAAATATGGGCTTTTCAAAGAGGGTGCATGTGCAACAACCGTCTTGATTTTGCTGAAAGCATTCTTCTCAATTTTCGTCCACTTGAACTGTGCATTTTGCTTGACCATCTGTTGTAATGGTTTGACAGTCTGAGCGAAATCAGGTACAAATCTTTGCACAAAATTTATGGTTCCCATAAACGATTGCATCCCCTTTTTATTATGGGGCATCGGGATTTGTTCAATGGCCTTAATTCTTTCTGGGTCTATAGATATCCCTTTCTTTGAAACTATGTGCCCCAGTAACTTTCCCTCCGTGACTATGAATACGCACTTTTTAGGATTGAGGGAGATGCCATATTTCCGACAGCGTTCGAAAATTTGCTTTAGGTGGAACGTGTGCTCTCCTCTTTTCTTCGAGAATATTGTAATGTCATCAAGGTACACTATAGCACTTCGCCCAATCAGTCCGTGGAAAGCTATGTCCATAGCTGTATGAAATGTCGCTCCAGCATTAGTCAGTCCAAAGGGCATCCTTCTATAGGCAAAAGTTCCCCATTTGGTCCTGAACATTGTCTTTAGTCTGTCTTCTTCGGCTACCAACACTTGATTGTAGCCAGAGAAACCATCTAATAATGAAAACAGTTCAGAACCTGAAACCATTTGTAGCAGCTACTCCATGGGTGGCACAGGATAGTTATCTTTATCTGATGCACGGTTTAAGTTCCTGAAATCCATGCAGAGTCTGATTTCCCCAGACTTTTTCCTTACTGGTACCAGATTTGATACCCACTTAGAGTGTCTGACTTTGAAGATGATTCTTGCATCCATTAACTTCTTCACTTCACTTTGAATCAGCGGTTCCAATTTTGGGTGCATTTTCCTCAAAGGTTGCTGATATGGCTTGACGCCTGCTTTAATGGGAACGACATGCTTGGTGATGCTGGTGTCATACGTTTTCAAATCTTCATACGTCCATGCGAAAACATCTCTATATTGTTTAAATAGACCGATGAATTTGTCTCTTTCTGTTGGTGAACAGCATTTGTTGAGATTCACGAACTTAGGAGCTGTTTCAGTCCCCAAATTTATCAGCTCGAACTGTAGCGATGAGCTATGGGTATTCACGTTGGGTGGTCTACTGAATTTTTCATTTAAATCGAACATTTTTTCCAACGTTCTGACTCCTTTAGGAATGAAATTATCGTATTTCATCTCAGCCTGATGCTCTTCATCATCTATGATCGCTCCTTTAAACACCTCCTCATTCGTTAAACATTATATGATCTGCTGGTCATCATCAAACACTCGTAGGTTCGTAATCATATCAGGTACAGAGGGCCTGAAAAGAAGTTCGACAGAACATCGATTATTAGTGGGTATGAGTCTAGCGGCTGATGTGGCCAACAGATCAGCAGCTGCGTTTTTAATTCTTGGAATTGAAACAATGTTAAATGCATTAAAATATTTCAGCAAATCCCATACCTCATTCTGGTAAGCCTTTAAGTGAGTAGAGATACAATGTATCTGATTCCGAATTTGTTTTACAATAATTTCAGAATCCCCAAAGACTTTTAGATTACTTACCTTTAATTCAATTGCCTTCTTTAGTCCTTGCACCAGTGCTTCGTAATCAGCAGTATTATTAGTACATTCAAACTCTAATCTACATGAAAGGAAATGTTTATTCTTGTGTGGGTCAATCAGGACACATCCAGCCCCTGACCCTTCTAATGTCTTAGAACCATCAAAAAATAAAGTCCAAAAATCATTAAATACTGAAAATGAATCTACTCCTACTGCTAAGTCTACTATTTTACAGTCAATCTCATCAGCCTGCAAGAATCGAAGGAGATCAGGCTGAGTGTCAGATGTGTTGCTGGCCTCTTCTACTTAGTAATTTCCAGGTTCCAACTCAATAAAATAGTTTCCTAAGATAGAATCCACAGGTTCATTATTCTCATTCAATTGTGTAACATTATACTTCATGTGAGGTTCTCTTAAGATCTTAATCTGGTTTGGACTTCCTTTGTGTGGAAACCACAGATGCGACCTATCAGAGGCAAAATATCCATTTAATTTCGCTGACCAATCTCTGCTCAAAACAAGTCCGTATGCGTCTGGTATATCAGCCACCACGATATTAATGACCTGGAATACTTTATCATTTGATGCCAGACGGATTAGAACATCTTTCATCTCTCCAATTACCTTTACATCTGTCCTGTCCAACTGGACAACCCTCCACGTGGATGGCTTGGGTTTCCCATTGATCTTTTTACAAACTGATATCGGCATGACATTAGCAGTTGCCCCTGAGTCTACCAAGCAGTTATGTACATTGTGATTAAAGATTTCAAACGTAAGGAGGAAAGGTGGGTGCTTGTTCTTGGACATACCTCTACTGCTGGTTTCTCCAATCTCTTCTTCTTCTTCTGGTTGATTGTCAGCAGGCAGCTTCTCATCTGCAACTTCAAGTGCTTTCAAGAGTCTTTCTTTTTGCTGCGGTACTTTACACATCTCGAATAGTGGAACATTCGCCTTTATCTTCTTTAAATACTCCATGATGTCATAATTTATTTGTTGTTCAATATGATGAGGTTTATCATCATTCCCCTTATCTTCATTTGGTTTGACCGTTGTGTCATTCTGCCTAGGATTTTGGCTGGTAATAGTGAATTCTGGGATTTTATCAGCTAAGGATTTATTTTGAAAATTTCTTCTGAACATTTCTCTGTAGCCTCTTAATCTTTGGGAGTATAAGACTGTCTTCTTTAACCGTCCCTTGGCTCCTTGTTGCCACGTTGGCTTCCATGATGTCCTTGTATCCCTGATTCTTTTCTTCTTCAGCATCAAATAGTGAGACATAATTCCATAAAGCCATGGTTTCCTCTTCCTGTTCTTTAGTAGACATAGAGGTAGAATTTTCCTTTCCTTGTTCATTTCCCTCTTCTATCAATCTAGAATCTAACAGTTGATTCATGACCAACGTCATCGAATTTATCCACTGCAGACAATTCTTCTCAGAGTGTGGCTGTTGGTGGAACGTGCAAAAAGTATCCAAGCCAACCTCTGTTAAATTCATAGATGCAGTATTGTGCGGAGGAGGTTGAGACTGGTGGTTATCTTCTCTTTTCTTATAATATGGCTTATAAAACTTTTTTGCTTCCTTTTCTTTCTCCATATCTATGATTTTATTGGAAAGCTTCTACATCATTTTGGCCATGTTTTCCAAATCTAGAGACTTTTCTTCTTTAGGCTTAGTAAACAATAAGGCTTTTCTTCCTGTACCTTTTTCTCCAGATTGTTCTGGATAGTCTTCAATGCTCTCTCTTTCAGTTTCCACCACTTCTGCTTCTTCATAGGTTTCTGTCAAAGTATGCTTGGCCCTACCTTTGGCAAACATGGCCAAATCAGGGCCTAAAGCTGAAGTATAGTATTCAATAAGAACTTTGTCTGAAGGCTTATCTGTTTTAGAGAAGTTCTTGAGATGTGATACAAACCTTTGAGTAAAACTGTGCATTTTTTCTTTTCTTTCTTTCTTCAATGCGCACAGCCCTTTCATGAGAGCTGCATGAGTTTTCTAAGTTGCATACTTACTTCTGAACATTCTTTCGAAGGTATCCCAATCAGGGATAGAGTTAGCAGGAAATCCAAAGTACCATGACGCTGCAGCTCCTTTAAGGGTATGTGGGAAAAGTCTGCATACCACATCTTCATTTTTCCCGGCCCTTAATCCTTCCATTGCCAGGTAAAAACTTTGTAGATGATCATCTACTAGTATTTTCTAATTTGGGTCGAACGTGGGCAACATCTTATCAAAGGCTTGAGGTAGGTCGTGTAATGGAGGTGTCAGGTTTAATGGTGATCTGGCTCTCCATGCAGGTGGTGGATTTGGTGGGTTAGGTGGTTGATTAGCATTAACTCCGGCCATGAGTCTGAGTGGGGAGTGAGAAGGTGAACCAACTGGAGTGTGAGCAAGAGAACTGTGAGGGGTTTCTGGGCCTTCTTAATTCAAAGGTAGCACAACTTCCTATAAGGCTATTTCTACAAGCTCTTCCCAATCCCCAACCAGCACTAAGCCTTCCGCTTCAGGACGATCCTTCCTTTTATACTCTCTTCTGGGCAGTTCAAGGATGACTAGCAATCCTCCAATCTTCTTTACGTATGCCCTGGTGTGTCTTCTCAGATCATTAACAATTTCATTGTCAACAGAATATAGATGTTCTCTTTCTTCTGGAATTGGATTTTGAAACCCACCGCTTTCAGAACTATTACCAGTGGAATATTCTCGAGAAAACGGGTTTCCTCGGCCAGCCATACACTAGCGGCCCTCCTTCTAGCACCAATTCTGTTGGGGCCTGGAAATTCACAGGCAGCAACAGTAAGGGATTCTCCCCAATCAACATTCCCAACTAGTCCATTGACTGTTTGGTATAGGGAATCCATCCGGTTTACGGTCCGGCTACCGTAGGCCAAAGTAACAAAACAAAGGCTTTATCGGTTGCGGCCCGGTCCACCGTGAATTTTGTATTTTCTGACTTAATGTATGATATGCAAGTGCCTAATTAACAATGCAGGGTGCTGAAGATGTAAGGAACCATCACAATGTGATGCGCAGGTTCTTACCTCTCGTCTTAAGGTTCCCAAGCACCCAAAACACATACAACACGAAAATAAAATAACTACCTAAACTATCCCTAGGGAGCAAAGTTATCATTCATTGGTGAGTAATACATTTTGTATGTGCATTATGAATATTTACAGATAGATGATACTTCATTCAAGACACAGGAACAATTATAGATATTTAAACAACCAGATAGCCGATTATTTTATGAACAACATTTATTACTCACAGTGGAAAACATCCCAAAAGATACTGAGGAACATTCAACAAGAACATAGGTTCAGGAAGTTAAATACTCTCACAGTAAATGAAACACAGTTGAAAACGAAATAGTTCCTCTTCAACATTATTCATTTAGTCGCATTGATACATTCCACATTTCGCTTTCTCTAGCAGGCAAAAATTGCAGTTTCCGATTTGTAAAACGAAGTAGTTCCTCTTACAAGCCAAAATAGTTTACAAATTTTTCGAGGGAAAAAGTCCTTCATCAGTCCTATCTTTACAGTATTTAAACTACACCCCCCATCATTAGGGATCCCCCAACCTATGACTTTCCAGTCTCTCCAAACCTTTCAGCTTCCTCTTCTGGTCGTTTGTCTTCCCAATCATCTTTTGTGAGCGTTCATCTCCCGATCAATAACCGATAGGTATTCCTAGTTTGTACCTCTGTCGTTTTCTTGTTTTGTCTTTTTCTCCACTTTTTCTTCCTTGTGACCCTGCCGGTTTCGATCTGAACAAGCTAAGCCTTCACTCCGGGTCGCTTCAACAGTCCATCGAATTCCTCTTGCAAAACAATTATGGCACATCATTCGTTGGAATGGGATTTTAAACATTAAAATTATCTTCTTGGAACGGTCAACCCACAAGAAAATAGCCAGGTGCATCCGGACAGAGTGTTGATTAAGCCTTGGGTGGGAAGGTTATAAATCAGCAGTCGGCAATCTTTGGCATCGGACGTGGAAAGAATTTCCTGGCCACAATGGCGGACAAGAGAAGGCTAAAGATACTCGACGCAGGTGGGAAATGCTTCAATTGGAAGTCGGCATGGTTTGGGCATCGGACGTGGAAAGACTTTCCTGGCTGCAATGGTGGACAAGAGAAGGCTAAAGATACTCGATGTAGGCAGGAAACGCTTCAATCGAAATTCGGCACGGTTTGGGCATCGGACGCGGAAATACTTTCCTAGCCGCAATAGCGGAAGGCGAATAAAGATCAATTCGCATAGGCATTCGGGGCAACTTAGAATTCGGACGCCAAACTGCTTTGGCAGCCGCAACGGTGGAAGGGAGAAGGATTGGAGCTTCTGATTCAACATAAAAAGATGCTCGATTCAAGAAAACTTAAGTGTTTTGAATAGTTAAGGATCAGCAACAGCTAAAGTCGTTCTTCCTGCGAAAAGGCGACCTTAAAGGACAAAGATTTGACTTCTCCAAATTCACACCCACGGTCCAACACGAAAATCAAACACAAATGACCTCTGAAAACAAGCCGCAATCTGATATTCAGAATCAACCAAAGTTAAAGCAAGACCTCATGAGATCAAACAACTTTAAATGATAAGGAGGGGGCCAAAATTTAAGAAACTTGGGGAGAAAAGTTGCAGCTGCAACAAAATCATGTTCTACAATGGTTAAATGCTTGTTGATACATAGTTGGTTAGATGCATGTTAGTGCAATTGGGAATTATGGTTATTTTGCAAATGGTTATGAAGTAACGCATGTCCCCTCCCCACTACGGAAACTTGGTTCCTGCAAATCCCCTTAAACATCTCGGGTGAGATTGCCCTCACTCCACAAGCATTGCTGGAAAGGGTAAATCCTCTATGGGTTGATGTTTAAGAAGCCTGTGTCGATGGTTGTTGACAACAGTGCAAAGTGAACCCATGGTGATGAAGGTGTGTATGTCAACAAATGGTTCAGTTGTCAGGACCATAGTACAAAAAAGGAGAGTAAATGTTGTGGCATTCGACAAAACTAGAAATTAGGGATTGGTTTGATAAGAAGAATCAGGATTTTTTCGAAGAAGAAATCCAGAACTCAAGATGGTCCACAAAGGAATGTCTACAAAAGTACATCTATTATGACATCCATAGAGTATTTTTCTGTGAATTCATGATAGTATTATATGAATGGTTGGCACAGATCACTTTGTAAAAGAAGAATTTCTAGGGAGGCGATCCTAACCACTTGACTCCAAAATTAATCCAGCATCTATGTGGAATAAACAAACAAGGAATTGTGGTCAAGTTAGTTAGTAGTCGATAAATTGGACCATTTTGTAATGGATAAGTGAGCCTATAAATAAAAATAGATTTGTAAGCATTGGATTATAATATGATGTTCTGGCATGGATTTGATCTTGTTTTCTGGTATCTTCTTTCGATATTCTCTAATGTGAAACTCTTTTATAAATGGGGATAATTATGCACTTTCTTTGTCATTCTCCCTTATGAATCATGTTCTACAATGGTTGAATGCGTGTTGATACATAGTTGGTTAGATACATGTTTGTGCGATTGGGAATTATGGTTGTGTTGCGAATGGTTATGAAGTAACACATGTCCCCTCCCCACTGCAGAAACATGGTTCCTGCAACTCCCCTTAAACATCTCGGGTGATATTTCACTCACTCTACGGGCATTGCTGGAAAGGGTAAATTCTCTATGGGTCAATGTTTAAGAATCCCGTGTCAATGGTTGTTGACAACACTGCAAAGTGAACCCATGGTGACAAAGGTGTGTGTGTCAACAAATGGTTCAGTTGTTAAGAACATAGTACGAAAAATGAGAGTACATGTTGTGGCATCCGACAAAACTAGAAATCAGGGATTGGTTTGATAAGAAAAATCGAGAGTTTTTCGAAGAAGAAATCCAGAACTTGAGATGGTCAACAAAGGAATGGTTAGAAAACTACATCTATTATGAAATCCATGAAGTATTTTTCTGCGAATTCCTGATAGTATTATATGAATGGTTTGCACAACTCACTTTTCAAAACAAGAATTTCTAGGGATGCTATCCTGAGCACTTGAATCTGGAATTAATCCAGCAGCTATGTGGGGTAAACAACAAAGATTCCATAGTTGTTGATGTATGAATAGAAAACATTCTGGAAGGATATATCACTGAGTTCATTGTCGATGCAATCAAATCCTACAACGATGTGGAATGGGAATTTTTTAAAGGACCCAGAGGGAGATATCTATTATCATTACAATTATGGATCAAGATGCTCATTTGTGAAAAAGGGATACTAAAAATGAATTCCGACAAGTAAATCTCTGGTGTGTGGAGGCTATGGGTACCACAAATATGTGGGTTTGAGGAAGTATTACAGGGTAGATGGATTTGATTCATGATGATACTATGAGAGAAATCAAAGAAGAGTGTGGTCGCTTGTGAAGTGGGGTGAGGTTCCGACTAGAGAAGAGGAGAAGGAGTAAGGAAGAGACTCCTAGTGCGATTGGAACAGAGAACTGTGAAATGAGACCATAAGGGACCAAGAGACCCTATAGTGAATAAGGAAATGACCAAGTACCCCTGAATCAGAGGAAGGACCAACCCAGAGCTACAATGTATCTACGACCCCACGTACCGTGCCAAACTTGGTAGGAAGAAACACAAGTTCTTCGCAGGGTTGTCTTGCTTGTCAGCGTAGTAGTAATAATAGTAGATCGACAAATATCAGTGGAAAACAAAGGATGGAGGGTGACGACGTAAATCTACCATTATTCCAAGAGAATATATCTAAAGACCCAAAACATTATTGGTTATTGTGCGAAGTAGTATGGACAGTGAAACAAGTCCAATATGAGGATATCAAGAAACGAAAACTAGCGACGACCTTTAGAGGAAGTGCTTTGCATTTGTATATGAAAGTTTTGCAAGTACTGACAGGGCATCCACAAAATAATATAGTGGAAATTAGGATGGGACTAATTGACAAATGTAAGAAACCCAACTCGGAATCACAATATATTATGGAGTTAAAGGAAATAAAGAAATTCCCCAAGGAATCTATGTGGGATTTCGATTAGAGATACAGAAATATGATAGCCAAGGTTAGATTCGGAATGAGTGATGTACAACATAAAGAATGGATCATTGCATCCTTGGTACCTCACATTCACATGTTGTTAATGCAACAAAAGATCGCATCTCAAGTGGAATCCCTAGAAATTGTGATGAAACTAGAGGCTTCACTAGTCGTCAAAACAGGGATTGGCATGAACCAGATCCAGTCACAATTGGTGAAACTTACCATCCAATTGCATGACATTAAGAAAGAGAAATAGGTCTATGAAGAGATATGGTGAAATATATGTTGGTCTAAAGGACATCATAAGGATCAATTTCTTGACTTCCATGAATACTTGTAGTCGAAGGCGTCAAATCCACTATGTCAAGGAGAAACTCCCTGGTGTCGAATTTGTTAAACAAGAGGAAACCAGTTAGAAGAATGTGTATACTTAGAGAAAGTTGTATTGAATCCAACCAATCTTTTCTATAATTTCTATCAGTGAATGGGTCATGAAGAAAAATATTTTTGAGCTTATGATTTTCTCCAAGAGAGAACTATGTATACATACTTTATGAAAGGAGAAGACAAATGACCTGTAGAGAGACCTCAACTACATCCTTTAAATAATCAATCGTAACCAAAATATAATTGGCCAAAATCATAGTATAATCAACCATGGTAGCAATTCAATCAACCATAGTACAACCATCCACCATATTAGTGGCAAGGAAGGTTCTAAGGAGGATTTGACAATGGTTGCAATGGGGGATTTGGTCGTAAAGGAACATTTGGTCAAGGTTGAGGAACAATTACCTATTACAATTGTGGAATGGTTGGACACTATTAGATAGATTTTCCAAATCTACAATCTTTGTATACTTACTCTCACGTAGCTTGTCACACTGTCGAATATTGTCCGCAACTAATTTTGAAATGGTAGGCTAAGAATGCATCACAACTACAACCAAACTAGAATATAAATTAGGCTCGGAATCCTGGTCCAAATGTGAAAAAGATATCAGCTGAAATAAGGAATATCCCAATGAATGTTGTTGTATTAACAAGAGGAGGAGCCATGACCAAAGAAGACAGGACACTACCAAATTTCTGGCCTATATCTCACAAGAAAGTACAATTTGATGTAGGAGCCGAAAAAGAAACCTTCTTCGATGCAAGAGCTACAATGATGAAGAGAAATTGTAAGTTACCTGTGTATGAAATTCCACCGATTTTCAATTCCAAAAATCTCACCAAGGTCACAAGTAGAAGATCGGTACTCTCAAAAAGTTTCTAGAAATTTGTATAAAATTAGCTAAGGATCATGATGCGTTAGCAGAAATAGCCATCATCTTGTATCGATAGGAAGAGGGATGACAAGATAACCCTCTCGACTGGTTTCAGAAAAGGAAAATAGGAAGAGAAATGAGGATGAATGCCCAGGTCGGTGAATATGAGGTATATTCCATCATCTTAGATCTAGGGTCATATGTGAACATATTAACCAAACATATGTGGGAAATGATGGGAAAATGGAAGCTAGTATGGTCACCAGTACAGCTTCACCTGGACTATCAAGCCAAAGTTTCACAATTGGTTGAGTACCTAATATACCTGTAATGTCCCGGTTTTGACCCCGTTACATTAGATGTATATGATGTATAAATTGTAAATGATCATGGTGTGGAGCTAAAGGCCAAGGCCCCAACATTGATCGGTTATGCTATGTTTTGGGATTTAAAATTGTCGCCGATGGTATATCGGGGCATGCGACATATATTATGTTGGTCAACATGTAAATATGCATCTATAATTAATTAAATGAACCGGACCAGCTACGATCACGGCAACTAAATCGAATAGGGCATGATTTTCACAAGGATAAGGGTGTGGGGGGTATTTGTTAAACCTTGGCCAATGAGAGAAAACCCATGTGTCTTCGTCCCTTGTCTTATTTCCAACCACCTTCATTAAGAATCTCTGCTGGAAGTTGAGGCAGTTATTGTCTAGAATTGGGTGTGGCAGGACGGTCAGTCCTCACCCACATGCACACTCCACCCTGGTTGACTTCACAATGGCTGGGGAAAAACGACTGCAATCACTCACGTAGGAAATTTGACTCTCCCATGACTATGCTGAAGGCTCATGCACTTCCAATTCACGTCCTGGCTGTTGTTTGTTCATCCACGGACAAAAACGGAGTTGTTTTCCTCACGCAGGACCTCCATTGTCTGTTCATTTCCTCACAGGGTCAGATTGTTTTCCACGCACAGGTATCCTTCTATTTTGGGCTCACATAGCAAGCTGAGAGCTGTGCATTTTCACCCATGAAATTTCCTGAGAAGAGCCATTCACGTCCTCAGCTGTATGTTCTCCTTACAGACCGGTATGGTTGTGTAATTTTTGTCATTTTAATGCTGAGATTGGAACTGTTGTTCTTCCCACATGTTTACTATTTAGTTGGGGCTGTGTAATTCGATTGTTGGGAGTTGTTTTGGCCATGAAAGGGCCAAGAACGACTCAGAAATCGTCCCCCCTGTTCAGCTGTAATTTCTGAGTAATTGCCTGAGTGCAATGGTTGGTCTTCGGACTGTGTAGGGAGAAAGGATGGGGCTGAGTTTTGCTTGATAAACCTGGTGGCTGGAACCCACACAGACAGAGCTAGAGGGCTGGCCTTCTTCTCCATCATCCCTGAATAGCACTGGAAGGGAATGCAGGGCCTGAGGGACTGTGTAGCAGAGGAGGGATTGATTCCTTGTGTTGGGTGTGTTTGGGTGTCTTGGAGGTCAGGCTAGTTCTGGTGTAGGTGTTCTTGGCTCTGTAATGAGCTCACCAACTTAGAAATTTTCCTTCTCCAGCTCCTGAATGGCCTGATAAACCCAACTCTGTTGGCTTGGCTGTGTGTTTTGTGTATCCTTGGCTATGTGTAAGCCTGTTGTTCCCATATTCCTTGGAAAATCATGCCCAGCTCAGGGGTGGCAGCGTTGCTGAGAGACTAAGGAGCACGCTGGCCTATGGTTGGGTGGAACGTTGCAGTGACGTAGCTGGTTGTGGATCAAAGCTCTTCATAAGATAAGTGATCTTGTGCATTTTACTTCTGCAACTATCTTTTCTGTTAATGATATGATGAACATGATAAATGCATGCATGACTGAATGCTGTTGGTTTCCGCTGTGTATGATGAGTAACTGCATATGTGCATGTTTTTAGTTCAAAATATTTGTTAAGTATTCTGTTTCAGCAATTTTCATGTATGCATATGTTCATGGGGCTCTTAGCCCGAGTGTTTTGAGCCATGGGTCGCGTCCTCTTCGTCGGTCGAAGGCATGGGGACGTGACAATACCACTTGAAGTAGAAGGATTGAAGACATACACAGACTTTTATTTTATGGATATCATCGACTATACCATCCCATTGATGACACTATTGGGAATCGAATGGGCGATGGAAAATATGGAAGTCATCAATTTCAAGAAAAGGACAATAACATTCGAGAATCACAACACTAGGGTCATTTCCCCTATGTATCCCATAGAATGGAAGTGATATGTTAAAACAATAAAAGACAATGTTGTGGGAGGCTAGGATCATGCATACAATGTCTTTATAGACTACATCAATACTACTTTTGATAGGGAACTAGGATGGCACAGTATCAGCTCTGTATGTTCTCCTTACAGACCGGTATGGTTGTGTAATTTCTGTCATTTTAATGCTGAGATTGGAACTGTTGTTCTTCCCACATGTTTACTGTTTAGTTGGGGCTGTGTAATTCGATTGTTGGGAGTCATTTTGGCCATGAAAGGGCCAAGAACGACTCAGAAATCGTCCCCCCTGTTCAGCTGTAATTTCTGAGTGATTGCCTGAGTGCAATGGTCGGTCTTCGGACTGTGTAGGGAGAAAGGATGGGGCTGAGTTTTGCTTGATAAACCTGGTGGCTGGAACCCACACAGACAGAGATAGAGGGATGGCCTTCTTCTCCATCATCTCTGAATAGCACTGGAAGGGAATGCAGGGCCTGAGGGACTGTGTAGCAGAGGAGGGACTGATTCCTTGTGTTGGGTGTGTTTGGGTGTCTTAGAGGTTAAGCTAGTTCTGGTGTAGGTGTTCTTGGCTCTGTAATGAGCTCACCAGCTTAGAAATTTGCCTTCTCCAGCTCCTGAATGGCCTGATAAACCCAACTCTGTTGGCTTGGCTGTGTGTTTTGTGTATCCTTGGCTATGTGTAAGCCTGTTGTTCCCATATTCCTTGGAAAATCATGCCCAGCTCGGGGGTGGCAGCGTTGCTGAGAGACTAAGGAGCACGCTGGCCTATGGTTGGGTGGAACGTTGCAGCGACGTAGCTGGTTGCGGATCAAAGATCTTCATAAGATAAGTGATCTTGTGCATTTTACTTCTGCAACTATCTTTTCTGTTAATGATATGATGAACATGATAAATGCATGCATGACTGAATGCTGTTGGTTTCCACTGTGTATGATGAGTAACTGCATATGTGCATGTTTTTAGTTCAAAATATTTGTTAAGTATTTTGTTTCAGCAATTTTCATGTATGCATATGTTCATGGGGCTCTTAGCCCAGGTGTTTTGAGCCATGGGTCACGTCCTCTTTGCCGGTCGGAGGCATGGGGACGTGACAATACCACTTGAAGTAGAAGGATTGAAGACATACACAGACTTTTATTTTATGGATATCATCGACTATACCATCCCATTGATGACACTATTGGGAATCGAATGGGTGATGGAAAACATGGAAGTCATCAATTTCAAGAAAAGGACAATAACATTCGAGAATCACAACACTAGGGTCATTGCCCCTATGGATCCCATAGAATGGAAGTGATATGTTAAAAAAATAAAAGACAATGTTGTGGGAGGCTAGGATCATGCATACAATGTCTCTATAGACTACATCAATACTACTTTTGATAGGGAACTAGGATGGCACAGTATCAGCTCTGCGTCTTCAAACTCTGTCGAAGCACTGGAAAATTGGTAGAACCGGTTACATGAAGTACAAATCCAAAAATGAACATGAATTACCTAGTCACTGAGATGGGTAACGATAGAAGTATATGATCCACCAACATATGAAGGATCACCTAACTTAGCATCCTTCATTAGCGAATTCGAATATAAAGTACCAGAACCGCAATGCTTGTTGGCACTAGAAGAAGCAGTTACGAATACCCAGCGAAATGGTGGGATATGCACAAAATAGTGATATAAAACTGAAAATATGTCAACGTAGATGGTAGTTAAATTTCAAGGAGGAGGAATACTACTAAGGAAAAAATATGATGGAAGAAGTGACCCAAGAGATCACTTGATAACATGCCTAAGAAAATGGAAAATGAGGCCAAAGGAGGAATGGGTTCACACATTCAACCATATAGTAGATGAAACATCATTAATATGGTATGTATATAGATTGTTAGAATAATCAACCCATAGTTAGCTACCTTAGACATTAATTTAATTATTTTTGTCTTATTTGCCTAGTACATGTGTCACACCTTATGCAAGTTGCCACTTGCCTATCCATAGTGGTCAAACTTGCCTATTTTGACTCATGTAGTGCTTGGGAAACCTCAAGGAATCAATTCTACTTTATTCCTAGTCTCCTAGGTGCCCTTCTACTTTTTCTGCTTTATTGCCTGCTTTTTCAGTGCTTTAAGGCAATTGGGAAAGTTTGACTAGGTGAGGTGAACTAGTTTTTTGTCCTCTACATCCTCCACTCTTTTCTCCTTGGAAAAGAATGTATGAGTTGTCATTCCATCACTCTTTAGCTTGCTGAAGTTCTTTTTCCAATTCGTGATCTCCACGACTGATTTGGAAACAACTTTTTGCACCTATGGGGGATTTGCTTAATTTTAGTAAGCATGCTTTATGCTAGATTCGAATTGCCTCCTCGTGCATTTGAATCCCTTATGTAATTATTTAATGCAGAAACCTATTATGTTACAGGGTTGGCTATTGTACACTGAGTTAATACAGTTTAGTGTTCAGCTCCATATTCAGTCTCTTTTGTGAGTGATTTTGCATGATCAATTGATAATTGCTGTGAGTAAAATTAATCTATCACTGGGATTAATTTCCACATGGTATCAGAGCCATTGTAGATCAATTTCTCTCCTTCAAAATTGTTTTGCAGGTTCGACATCAGTGACTGGGATCCTTCTACTGACAGCTAGGACAATTTCTAACCTATGGATCAATCTTAGAAGATCATCTTGACTCCCTTCAACTTATTTGAATGGAAAGAAAAGATGGAGATACTGTTGAGAGCGAAATGACTCTATAGGGTGACTATGGCAATAGAAGCAGAGCCCAATGCAGCTGCAGAGAAGATAAAATGGCACAACAGGAGGGATGAGGCCTATGGTCTCCTGTGTCTGAGTATTTCCAGAGACCTCCTTTTCCATATTGATGGATTGACATCACCAAATGAAGTATGGGAGAATCTTACTGATCTTTTTGGAAAGACATATGAGATCAGGGGACATCAAATAAAAAATGAGCTGATTTCCCTGAGTCCCGGTAGCTTTGAATATCTGCAACTCTATTTCTCCAAGTTCAAAGCACTTGTTTTGCAGCTAAAACAGTGTGGGATCGAAAAGAAGGATGATCAGCTAGTCTTGGCCATAATCTCGAAGCTTGGCCCTGACTATTCAGTGCTTGTTTCGACGTTCTATGCCACAAAGTTGATAGCTCGAACCTGGAAGATGCCTAGCCTTGCAGATTTCATGGAATCTCTCACATAAGAACAAGACAAGCTGGTGATGACGGGCACCATCAAACCATCCAAATACAAAGCTCTGGTTGCTAGAGATTCGAAGGTGGATTCAAAAAGCAAAAAGAAAGCTAAAAATCCACCTGAGCAAAAGAGAGACAAGAACAAGTCTCCAGAGGAGCCACAAGGTTCCAAGTAGAACTACCAGAAGAAGAAGAATAAAGGAGATATGAGCAAGTGCACATACTGCAATAAGGGCAATCACACTGAGAGCTCTTGTATGAAGAAGCAAATAGACATGCTGACCCAACTCTTGGAGAAGAATGGCATCTCCCTTCCAGACAGCTCAAAGAAGAGAGAAGGAGGATCAAGTTCAGAAGACAGAGAGAGAGTTCATGCATTGGTTGCTGGCACATCAAGCTCACCTAGTTTCATCATTGATTCTGGATCTTCTAGACACATGGTTTTGACTAAGGATGCATTCACCTCACTGGACATGTCGAAAGGACTACCTATAGTACTGGGAGATGTCTCTCTCACTGAAAGTTTGGGAAAAGGGAGGATTGATCTTGATCATGGTCAGTTCAGCAATGTGTTGTATGTGCCTGGTCTTGCCTCCAACCTCTTGTTAGTGTACCAGATGACTCACATTGGGTCTCCAAAGAAAGTCATATTCTCCCCTGATGAAGTTGAGATCACAGAGATCTCAAGTGGTAAGGTCATTGCAAAAGGAGTTGCAAATCATGCTCAAAAGGTATACATGTTCTCACACTTCCTACCCTACTCAAACCCCTCTGCTCTTCTGATTCATGCTAATGAGGAAAGAAATATTTGGCATGAAATATTTGGCCACCTAAATTACAAGTATCTTTCTGATCTTAGTGAAAAAGAGATGGTCATAGGGTTGCCCAAGATAAAATTTTCCAAAGGAGTCTGCCAAGGTTGTATCCTAGGAAAACACCCAGAGCATAAATTTGAGAGAGCTAGTCATGAGAGAACCTCTGCATCCCTCGAGCTGATCCACAGTGATGTTGCTGGCCCATTCCCTCATATGTCCATGAGTCAGGACAAATATGCATTGAATTTCATAGATTACTTTTCCAGGTATTGATGGGTTTACTTCCTGAAACACAAGTCTGACGTTTTTGGCCTCTTCAAAGTCTTTAAGGCTTTGGTTGAAAACCAGTCTGGGAGGAAACTCAAGGTCCTCAGATCTAACAATGGTGGTGAGTATGTCAAGTTTGAGTTTATTAATTATTGTGCAGATGTAGGTATTCAGATGCAGCATTCTATCCCTTACACACCACAGTAGAATGGTGTTGCTGAGAGGAAGAACAGATCACTGAAGGAGATGGCAACATGCATGATGGAGGCCAAAATTTTTCCACCAAAGTACCAGGCCGAAGCTATAAACTGTGCAGCCTATATCCAGAATAGGGTTCCTCATAAACATCTTGAAGGTATGAATCCTTTCGAAGCATGGAGTGGGCGTAAGCCAGATGTGACCCATTTCAGGATTTTTGGCTCAAGGGCTTGGGCTAGAATTCCAACAGAAAAGAGAAAGGCTTTGCAGCCCCAAAGCCAAGAATGTCTATTTTTTGGGTACTATGAATATTCAAAAGGGTACAATCTGATAAATTTTAGCACAAACAAAGCCTTTATTGAAAGGTGTGTTCGGTTTCAAGAAGAACCCCTTGCAGCAGTGGAAGTTGGAGAAGCCTCTTCACCACCTGAACCTATGAACGTAAGTGAAGAGTTTGTTGAAAATGATGATTCTGATATGTATGATATTGATGAGTTTATTGCAGACCCTAACATCCCTACAATGCCAAAATGGGAATCCAAGACACTACATGCAGCAGGAGAGCTAGCTGGGGATCCCAATGACCCAAGGAGGACTAGATCTCAATTTGAGAGTGGTCTATGCATGAAGGATCCTATGTTTGCTGAGAAATTCTATTTGATGGTGGAATATGATCCTAAAACATATGAAGAAGCAGCAAGAGATCCAATATGGCAAGCATCCATGAAGGAAGAGTTCAGCTCACTCCAGAAGAGCAACACATGGGAGCTAGTGGATCTTCCCCCAGGGAGGAAGTTAGTTCAGTGTAAGTGGGTCTACAAGACCAAATTTGCTTCTGATGGTTCACCACTGAAGTACAAGGCCAGATTGGTAGCCAAGGGCTACTCACAGGTTCATGGCATAGATTACAATGAGACCTTTGAACCAGTGGCAAAGATGGACTCCATCAGGATAGCCCTAGCCATTGCAGCCTCAAAGCAATGGGAGGTACATCACATGGATGTAAAATGTGCCTTCCTAAATGGAGATATCACTGAAGAGATATATATGCAACAGCCTCAAGGATTTTATACTAACCTTTCTCTTGTGTGCAGGTTGAGAAAGTCATTGTATGGGCTAAAGCAAGCCCCTAGGGCTTGGTATGCCAAGATTGATAGCTTCTTGCTATCACTGAATTTTGTTCGGTGCAAATCAGATCCAAATGTCTATTTGAAGTTAATTAATGGTTCATTAATGATCATTGTGTTATATGTTGATGACCTTGTTATTACAGGAAGCTCAAAGGATGAGATTGCTTCCTTGAAGGGTGCAATGAACCAATCCTTCTCCATGACAGATTTGGGGCTCTTAAGCCAATTCTTGGGGCTTGAGATTGCTCAAACCAAAGCTGGAATCAAGGTGCACCAGTCCAAATATGCCTTGGATTTACTGAAAAAATTCAGAATGAAGGATTGCAAAGCAAGAAAAACTCCTTTCCTTTCAGGAGTGAAGCTGGAAGAAGCTGATTCTTCACCTATGGTAAACAATACACTGTATAGGCAATTGATTGGATGTTTGTTGTATCTGACACATACTAGACCTGATATTTATTATGCAGTAAGTGTGGCTTCTAGATACATGGATCAGCCTCATGAGATCCATTGGAAAGCAGCCAAAAGGATCCTTAACTTTGTTCAGGGAACAAGGACACATGGGATCTTCTACAAAGCAAAATCTGATCTTGATTTGATTGGGTTTATTGACAGTGATTGGGCAGGTGATAGCACAGATAGAAATTCCACATTAGGGTATGTGTTCATGCTTGTAGAAGGGCCAATCAGGTGGTCAAGCAAGAAACAGAGTGCCGTTGCACTCTCATCTACAGAAGCAGAGTACAGAGGAGTTGTTAATGTAGCAACTCAATGTTTATGGTTGCAGAGATTACTTGGAGAGTGTGGCTTCGAATCAGAGTACTCAACTACCATCTACTGTGATAACCAGAGTACCATTCGAATCTGTAATGATCCGGTTCAGAAGAAGAGAACCAAACACATTGAGATCCATATGCACTACATCAGAGAGCTTGTGCATGATGGCACCATTCACCTACTCTTCTATTCATCTTCAGAACAAGTAGCTGATATATTCACCAAAGCATTTTGTGAGAAGGCCTTCAGCAATCTCAAATCACTACTGGGGATTGCTGATCATGCTGTGAAGCATGAGTGAAGAAAAGATTTCCAAATTTTGTTTTACAGTCTATGTTTAAGGGAGGATTTTCCCATGTGATTTTTTGCCTCTTTCCTTGGTTGTATGGACATGCAGTATGTAAAGGGTGACTAAGCCTTTTTGCTAGGCCCTATAATTTTCTGATATATTACTCATAATTCAGGCTTAAGGGGGGGTGTTAGAATAATCAACCCATAGTTACCTACCTTAGACATTAATTTAATTATTTTTGTCTTATTTTCCTAGTACACGTGTCCCACCTTATGCAAGTTGTCACTTGCCTATCCATAGTGGTCAAACTTGCCTATTTTGACTCATGTAGTGCTTGGGAAACCTCAAGGAATCAATTCTGCTTTATTCCTAGTCTCCTAGGTGCCCTTCTGCTTTTTCTGCTTTATTGCCTGCTTTTTCAGTGCTTTAAGGCAATTGGGAAAGTTTGACTAGGTGAGGTGAACTAGTTTTTTGTCCTATACATCCTCCACTCTTTTCTCCTTGGAAAAGCATGTATGGGTTGTCATTCCATCACTCTTTAGCTTTCCTAAGTGATTTTTCCAATTCGTGAGCTCCATGACTGATTTGGAAACAGCTTTTTGCACCTATGGGGGATTTGCTTAATTTTAGTAAGCCTGCTTTATGCTAGATTCGAATTGCCTACTCATGCATTCGAATCCATTATGTAATTATTTAATGCATCAACCTATTATGTTACAGGGTTGGCTATTTTTTACACTGAGTTAATACAGTTTAGTGTTCAGCTCCATATTCAATCTCTTTTGTGAGTGATTTTGCATGATCAATTGATAATTGCTGTGAGTAAAATTAATCTATGACTGGGCTTAGTTTCCACATAGATAACTATGAAAAAAAATGAAAAAATGGGAAGAAATAACTATTATCTTCAGCCATACTTTCAATTTTGCAGACAAAAATTGAAGCATCCATAGTGCGCTACAGGATATACACGACAAAGTGTTAGAGATGGCTCTGATTGAACAACCAACAGGACTACACTAGACACTCACACCACAGATGATGATAGAATGTTACAACCTATTAGGAGAGCCTAACAATGAGGATGATCCAATACTCGTTTGCATCCCACATTCAGAGGGAAGTCACGACAAGGAAGCACCAGAAGTACCATTCAACAAATTTAGGCAGCCACTAAAGATAAAGAAGGTCAACATTGGGACAATGGAAAGTCCAAATTTTTCTAGTATTGGAGACTATTGGGATGATTCAACAATTGGGAAGGTCACCAACATACTACATGAGTTTTAGGACTTGTTTCCGACAAAATTTTTTGAAATAAAAGGAATTTCATGAGATTTGGGAGAAATGAAGATCCCTCTAAAGCTTGATCTGAAACCAGTAAAGCAGTGACCATATAGATTGAATCAAAGATACAAAGAGAACATCAAGTTTGAATTAGAGTGGATGATGGATGCAGGGATTATCAAACCTATCAAAGAATTAGAATGGATCAGGTCGATGGTTGTTCATGACAAAAAAACCAAGGAAATCTGAATATGCGTTGATCTAAGGAAATTAAATGATGCAAGTATTCATGATCTATTTCCCATGCCATTTACTGATGAGTACTAGAAGGGGTAGGAGGACAGGAAGTCTACTCATTCACAGATGAATTTTCGGGATATCACTAGATAAGGATTGTAAAGGAAGATTGACATAAAACCACGTTCGTAAGAGAATGGGGATGTTTTCAATACACGGTGATGCCATTTGGTCTCAACAATTCTCTGGTGATATTTTCAAGGGTATTCATTGTTTCTTTCAAAGATTGCATTCATAAGTTATTCGTGGTCTATATGGATGAATGGACCATCTATGGATTGGTAAAATACCATACCGCAAACCTTTGATTGATGCCAGAAAGATGCCGACAACATCAAATTTTTCTGAATCTAAATAAATACATCTTTTGTGCACCATTTGCAATTATATTGGGAAACATTGTATGCAAGGAAGGAATGTTGGTATACCTAGCCAAGATTGTGATCATTTTTGACCTACCAACACCAACGATAGTGAATTAGCTGCATGCCACATTGGGGCACACATGATACTATAGAAAGTTTGTAAGGGGATATGCGGCGATCACAACACCAATGCAGAATCTACTGAAAAAAGGTGTGAAATTTGAATGGAATGATGAGTGCCAAAAAAGTCTCGATATACTAAAGTAAAAAATGGTCGCAACAACGATACTGGTTTTTTTGGATTGGATGAAGGAGTTCCATGTCCATGTCGAGACATCATCGGTAGCACTAGGAGTGATATTATCCCAACCAGGAAAAGGATCAATTGACCATCTGATCGCAGTTGTGAGTAAGAACTTTTCCACTGCGAAGAAAAATTATACAACGACAGAAAGAGAAGGGTTGGCAATGGCATATACGTTACAAAAATTCTACCACTATCTATTAGGAATGCACTTCAAGATGTTTACCCATTATTCAACATTGAAATACTTGGTTAATAACCCTATGTTGGGAGCAATATATATCGATGGTTATTGTTGTTCGAACAATTCTACTTCAAAATTATTGTAAAACTCAAACGTTTGAATGCAGGACCCGATCACTTATCGTCAATAGAATTAGGTGAAGAACAAGACAACATCGAGGACATATTACCTAATGCATAGTTGTTTGGATTCTAAATGGTTGACGACCATTACAAAAATATGATTAAATTATTAGCGACAAGGAAATCCCCTAAGGAGATCACTACTAGTCAAAAGAAACAACTAGTTGTCAAAGCCGTTAATTTTTAGCTAATCACAGGACAACGGTACAAAATGGAGCCAAATGAAATTCTTCATCGATATTTCCTTCTACATGAACATGAAAGAGTGTTGGAAAAGGATCATGATGGCATCACAAGAGTACACTATGGTGGACGTGCAACTTCTAGGAAGATCCTCAGGGCTTGATTATGGTGGCCAACATTGCATGGAAACGTAGTAGACTATGCTAAGAGTTGTGATATATTCCAAAGAATAGGGAAACCATCACATAGGGATGACATGTCATTGGTACTGCAGGAAACTCTCCAACCATTTGATAAGTGGGTTGTAGATTTCGTAGGACCTATTAACCCACCAGGAAAAAGAACAAATGCAAGATACATCATCACTTGGACTAGTTACCTAACAAGATGGGTTGAGGAAACGCTGGTGAAGGATTGCACATCCATGACAATGACAAGATTCCTTTTCAAAAATTTGGTCACCTGATTTGGATGTCTAAAGATACTGATGAGTGATTAAGGTAGTCATTTTTTCAACCAAACAATCAAAGCGATGAATGAGGAATTCCATATACAACACAACATAAGTACTCCATGTCACCCACAAGAAAACACAGTAGTAAAAGCATTCAACAAGATATTGGGAACACACTTACTAAGGTATGTAACACAAGTCGTGATGATTTTTATTTGAAAATATTAGCGATACTATGGGCCTACAAAATGATATGCAAAATACTGACAAGTCAGAAACCATTCAAGTTGGTTTTATGGACAAGAAGCGGTGATTTCCATGGCGTATATTGTCTCTAGCCTATGCATAGCAGCAACAATAGGAATGACCGACAAAGGAGCAATTGAATAAGTATTGGCACAATTAGTACGAATCAAAGAGGATCAGTCAGATGCAGTTTTTCATCAACAAGTAGAGAAGGATCGACAGAAGGCATGGCATGATCACCATGTAAAGAAAAACCAATTTCAAAGAGGAGATATTATTCTCCTTTACAGCAACAACTTTGTGAAGAACCCAAGTAAGATCCACATGCATTGGCTTGGATGTCCTTACATCATAAAATTTATTACTAGTGGAGGTGCGGTACAGTTGCAAAATTTAGATGGAACAATTTTACCAAATTGTGTAAATGGAAGTTAGCTAAAGCACTATTGGGATAGCTTGGAGTGACACCACTAAATGAAAAATGAAAAAAAAAAATATATATTTAAAAAAAAATTGAAAAAATCTATCAACAAGTTTTTCTAAGAGTCTGTCGACAAAAAGAACAATGATGAAAAAAATCAGTTGGATCCAACAAATGGGGACGATTTTCAACATCCAATGGCAGGCGAACTAATCGAATCAATCAATAAATTCAACGGTTAATACAGGAAGGTTGACAACAAAATTTGGAAATACCTACATTTAATGGCCACTGCATGTACTGGATTTTCAAAATAAATGGAGTATTTGGTCAATTAATGAAGGATTTGGTAATGATACTCGAAGATCCATTAGAGTGACATTATAAAAGTAGGTCGAGGGGCAAGTTTCAATCCATTGTGCACATAGATAAAAATGGTTAGAGCAAAGAATAACATCGAAGGGATGAAGAAGCCATGGTGTATATTATTTCAAGCATGAGTACACATAAAACACCAAGGGCGAGGGCACCCATAGTGTAGGAACTACTGGAGATTGTGTTTGCACTGGTATGACCAATTCATAAGAAGAGAAGTTCCATTTGACCAATAACTTTGGAAAAAAAAATACCCAAAATGGCTCGGAGCTCTACAAGGGCGGCCACAACAAAAGGAGAAGAAGGCACATCAGCCATGGAGGAAGATGAAACAAAAAAAAGTGTAAACCAACTAGTGGTGACAGTAGTAGAAATTATAGTTTACATACCACCAAGGAAGGAAGGCGCTCCAGCGGTACAACTTGGAAATAATGCCAAGTATACTATCTAGATTCCAACAAAACCAAAGGGTGTCCACATGACAAGTAATATACTGCCATGATTGCAGAAGTTGCAATATAGTGAATGTAAAATATTAGGATTCCCATAATGCATGAGGGGAACATATGAGGAAATAATGAATGGAGTAGGAGGAAAAATTACAAGGGAACCATCACAGTGGACATTGGGATTGCAACGATCTGAGATCCTGTCAATCATCCACATGCCACATTTTGGGTGATTTGTAGAAGTAAAAGCATGTGTCAAGAAGCTACTAGTTTTCTTTCATAACATATATTTATTCATGGGCACAAAAATACCGATTATGGTCAATCTGATTTCATAGATCAGAGGACTTCCCAAGGCAAGGGTTGATCCATCGAAGTACTTCAAGGAGAAGGACAATGACAAGAAACTAGCAACAAAGCTAAGAAACAAATACACGGTCGAAAAGGATTCTAGACCCTATGTGATCATCTCAATCAACGATTAAGAGGTTAGACTCGCATCAAGATTGCTGACAATGAAAATCATAAGGAACAATCGACCTCATCAATGCACATCAGGGGTCATCAGAACTAGAGAACAGTGTGCAGAAGGAGTGAAGATGAACTGGTGACTCTTTCTGTTGAACAATTTAATGGAGGACGTCATTTTAGTGCAGGAAATTAGTAAGGCATCTACATATTGTTAGAATAATCAACCCATAGTTAGCTACCTTAGACATTAATTATCTCCATTTTTGTCTTATTTGCTTAGTTTCCATATTCCACTCTATGCAAGTTGTCCTCCACATGTCTTGCATGGTCAAACTTGATAAAACTTAGTCATGGAGTGCTTGGGAAACCTCTTGGAATCGTTTCTACTTTATTCCTGGCCTTCCTAGTGCATATCTTCTTTTTTTGCTTTATTGTTGCTTTTACTGAGTTTTAAGGCAATTGGGAAAGTTTGACTAGGTGAAGTTAACTTGTTTTTTGTCCCCATCATCCTCCACTCTTTTCTCGTAATAAAAGCATGTATGATTTTTCCTTCCATAACCTATTATCCTCCCTAATTGATTTTTCCAATTTGTGAGCTCCTAGACATATTTGGAAGTTGCTTTATGCACCTATGGGGGATTTGCTTAGTTTTAGTAAGCCTGCTTTTGACCAATTCAAATGGCATCCCAATGCATTCAAATCTATCGTGTAATTACTTATTGTGGCAGCCTATCAATTCACAAGGTTGGCTATTTTACACTTATTCAATACATATTAGTGTTCTACTCCATATTCAATCTCCTTTGTGTGTAATTTGCATGTGTAATTGGCAATTTTTGTGAGTGTAATTGTTCTAACACCTGGGTTCAATTTCCACATGGTATCAAAGCCTTTGTAATTCAATTTCTCTCCTTCCATATTTTTATTGCAGGTTTGACATCATTGACTGGGAACATTCTGCTGACTGGCGGGACAATTTCTGAGCTATGGATCAATCTCAAAAGATCATCTTGAATCCATTTAATTTATTTGAATGGAAAGTAGATATGGAGATACTGTTGAGAGAGAAAGGCCTCTATAGAGTGACTATGGCAATAGAAATAGAGCCCAGTGTAGCTGCAGAGAAAATTAAATGGCACAACAAGAGGGATGAGGCCTATGGTCTCCTGTGGCAAAGCATATCCAGGCACCTCCTTTTCCATCTTGATGGATTGACATCACCAAATGAAGTATGGGAGAATATTGTTGAGCTTTTTGGTAAAACAGATGAGATGAGAGGACATCAAATCGAGAATGAATTGATCTCCTTGAGTCCTAGCAGCTTCGAATCCCTGCAACTCTACTTTTCCAAGTTTAAAGCCCTTGTTTTGTAGCTAAAATAGTGTGCAATCAAAAAGAAGGAGGAGAAATTGGTTTTGGCCATACTTTCAAATCTTGGCCCTGACTATTTAGTGTTTTTTTAGACCTTCTATGCCACCAAGTTGACAGCTCGAGCCTGGAATATGCCTAAACTTGCAGAGTTCATGGAATCTCTCACAAAAGAACAAGATAAACTGGTGATGATGGGCACCCTCAAACCTTCCAAAGACCAAGCTCTGGTTGCTGGAGATTCAAGGGTGGATTCAAAAGGAAAGAAGAAAGCTAAGAAGCCACCTGAGCAAAAGAGAGACAAGAACAAGTCTCCATAGGAGCCCTAAGGTTCCAAGAAGAACCCCCAAAAGAAGAAGAACAAAGGAGAAATGAGCAAGTGCGCATACTACAGTAAGGGCAATCATCCTAAAAGCTCCTGCATGAAGAAGCAAATTGACATGCTGACCAAACTCCTGGAGAATAATGGCATCTCCCTTCCTGATAGCTCAAAGAAGAGGGAAGGAGGATCAAATTTAGAAGATAGAGAGAGAGTTCATGCATTGGTTGCTGGCACATCAAGCTCACCTAGTTTCATCATTGATTCTGGAGATTCAAGACATATGGTTTTGACCAAGGAGGCATTCACCTCACTTGACATGTTGAAAGGTCCACCAATAGTACTGGGAGATGACTCTCTCACTGAAAGTTTGGGCAAAGGGAGGATTGATCTTGACCATGGTAAGTTCAGCAATGTATTGTATGTTCCAGGTCTTGCCTCTAACCTCTTATCAGTGTATCAGATGACCCACATAGGGTCTCCAAAGAAGGTCATATTCTCCCTTGATGAATTTGAGATCACAGAGATCTCAAGCGGTAAAGTCATTGCAAAAGGAGTTGCAAATCACACTTCGAAGGTATACATGTTTTCACATTTTCTACCCTACTCAAACCCTTCTACTCTTCTGATTCATGCTAATGAGGCAAGCAATATTTGGCATGAAATATTTGGCCATCTTAAATATAAGTATCTCTTTGATCTTAGTGAAAAAGAAATGGTCATAGGGTTACCAAAGATTAAATTTTCCAAAGGAGTCTGTCAAGGTTGCATCTTAAGAAAACACCCAGAGCATAAATTTGAGAAAGCTAGTCATGAGAGAACCTCTGCACCTCTTGAGTTGATCCACAGTGATGTCGCTGGCCCATTTCCTCATATGTCAATAATTCAGGCCAAATATGCATTGAAATTCATAGATGACTTTTCCAGGTTCTACTGGGTTTACTTCCTGAAACACAAGTCCGAATTTTTTGGCCTCTTCAAAGTCTTTAAGGCTTTGGTTGAAAACTAGTTTGGGAGGAAAATCAAGGTCCTCGGATCTGACAATGGTGGTGAGTATCTCAAGTCTAAGTTCATTCAATATTGTGCAGATGCAGGTATTCAGATGGAGCATTCTATCCCTTACACACCACAGCAAAATGGTGTTGTTGAGAGGAAGAATAGATCACTGAAAGAGATGGCAACCTGCATGATGGAGGCTAAGACTTTGCCACCAAAGTTTTGGGTCGAAGCTATAAAATGTGTAGCCTATATCTAGAATAGGGTGCCTCATAAACAGCTTGATGGTATGACTCCTTTTGAAGCATGGAGTGGGCACAAGCCAAATGTGACCCATTTCAGGATTTTTGGCTCAAGGGCTTGGGCTAGAATTCCAACAAAAAAGAGGAAGGCTTTGCAGCCCCAAAGCCAAGAGTGTCTATTTGTTGGGTACTATGAATATTCAAAAGGTTACAATCTGATCAGTTTGAGCACAAACAAATCCTTCATTGAAAGGAGTGTTCAGTTCCAAGAAGAGCCTTTAGTAGCAATTGAAGTTGGAGAGTCTTCTTCACCACCAGAACCACTGAATGTAAGTGAAGAGATAAGTGAGTTTGCTGATTCTGATATGTCTGATAATTATTTAATTGCAGATCCTAAGAGTCATACAAGACCAAAATGGGCAGAAAATACAATTCATGCAGCTGGGGAACTAGCTGGAAATCCTAGTGATTCTAGGAGGACTAGATCTCAGTTTGAGAGTGCCCTGTGTATGAAACACCCCTTGTTTGCAGAAAAATTATATCTGATGGTTGAATCATACCCATAGACATATAAATATGTAGCACATGATCCAATATGGCAAACATCCATGAAAGAAAAATTCAGATCACTCCAGAAGAACAACACTTGGGAGCTGGTTGATCTTCCCCTAGGGAGGAAGCTAGTTCAATGTAAGTGAGTTTTCAAAACCAAGTTTACTGCTGATGGTTCACCTTTGAAATATAAGGCAATATTGGTAGCCAATGGCTACTCACAGGTACATGGCATAGACTACAATGAGACCTTTGCACCAATGGCAAAGATGGACTCCATCAAGCTAGCCTTAGCCATTGCAGCTTCGAAGCAGTGGGAGGTACATCACATGGATGTGAAGTGTGCTTTCCTGAATGGATATATTACTAAATAGATTTACATGTAGAATCCTCAAGGCTTTTTTACTAATCCATCTCTTGTGTGTAGGCTAAATAAATCATTGTATGGGCTTAAGCAATCCCTCAGGGCTTGGTATGCCAAGATTGATGGCTTTCTGCTATCATTGAATTTTGTTTGATGCAAGTCTGATCCTAATGTTTATTTGAAGATGATTCATGGTTCTTTGATGATTATTTTCTTGTATTTATATGACCTTCTCATTACAGGATGCTCAAAGGATGAAATTGCCTCCTTGAAGGATGCAATGAACCATGCATTTTCCATGACTGATTTGGGGTTATTGAGCCAATTCTTGGGTCTCGAGATTGCTCAAAACAAACATGGAATAAAAGTACATCAGTATAAGTATGATTTGGATTTTATGAACAAGTTCAACATGAAATATTTCAATCCAAGCAGGACTCCCTTCCTTTCAGGAGTTAAGCTTGAAGACGCAGATTCTTCACCTATGGTAAATAATACACTGTATAGGCAACTGATTGGGTGTTTATTGTACCTTACACATACTTGACCTGATATTTCTTATGCACTAAGTGTGGCTTCAAGATACATGGATCAGCCTCATGAGATCCACTGGAGAGGTGCCAAAAGGATCCTTAACTTTGTTCAGGGAATAAGGACTCGTGGAATCTTCTACAAAGCTAAATCTAATCTTGATTTGATTGGGTTTACTGACAGTGATTGGGTAGGTGACAACACAGATCAAAAGTCAACATCAAGATATGTGTTCATGCTTGCTGAAGGACCAATAAGCTCGTCAAGCAAGAAATAGAGTGCCATTGCACTCTCATCTACAGAAGCAGAGTACAAAGGAGTTGTAAATGCAGCAACTCAATGTTTATGGTTGTAAGGGTTACTTGGTGAGTGTGGCTTCGAATAAGAATACTCAACTATTATATATTGTGATAATCAGAGTACCATTCGAATCTGCAATGATCCAGTTCAGAGACAAAGAACCAAACACATTGAGATCCATATGCACTACATCAGACAGCTTGTGCATGATGGCACCATTCACCTACTCTTTTGTTCATCTTCAGAACAAGTAGCAAACATCTTCACCAAAGTTTTTTGTGAGAATACTTTCAGCAATCTCAAATCACTGCTGGGGATTTCTGATCATGCTATGAAGCATGATTGATGACAAGATTTTCAAATTTTGTTTTACTGTCCATGTTTAAGGGAGGATTTTTCCCACTGGGTTTTTGCCTCTTTCCTTGGTTAAACGGACATGTAGTATGTAAAGGGTGACTAAGCCTTGTTGCTAGGCCCTATTATTTCTGATATTTTACTCATAAATTAGGCTTAAGGGGCGGTGTTAGAATAATCAACCCATAGTTAGCTACCTTAGACATTAATTATCTCCATTTTTGTCTTATTTGCCTAGTTTCCATATTCCACTCTATGCAAGTTGTCCTCCACATGTCCTAGATGGTCAAAATTGCTAAAACTGAGTCATGGAGCACTTGGTAAACCTCTTGGAATCATTTCTACTTTATTCCTAGCCTTCCTAGCGCATATCTGCTTTTACTGAGTTTTAAGGCAATTGGGAAAGTTTGACTAGGTGAAGTTAACTTGTTTTTTGTCCCCATCATACTCCACTCTTTTATCCTAATAAAAGAATGTATGAGTTGTCCTTCCATCACCTATTAGCCTCCCTAATTGATTTTACCAATTCGTGAGCTCCTAGAAAGATTTGGAAGTTGCCTTATGCACCTATGGGGGATTTGCTTAGTTTTAGTAAGCCCTCTTTTGACCAATTCGAATGCCATCCCAATGCATTCAAATATCTCATGTAATTATTTATTGTGGCAGCCTATGACTTCAAAAGGTTGGCTATTGTACACTTATTCAATACATATTAGTGTTATGCTCCATATTCAGTCTCCTTTGTGTGTAATTTGCATCTGCAATTGGCAATTTTTGTGAGTGTAATTGTTCTAACACCTAGGTTCAATTTCCACACATATTCCTATATCTTAATACTGATTATGCTACTTGGATGGATGGAACCAACACACTACCAAGGGATGTATATGTATGTTTTCAACATATGTCAAGGAGTGCGATAGAACAACTTGTGGGACTTAAATGAAAAGGAAAGGAAAACAACGAACAACATGCAATTCTATCTTTAGTTAGATGCACTGTGAATAGAAGCAGTAAATATCCCTTGAATAATATAGGAATCCATGTGAAAGTACCAAAGTATTGGAAGGTTGCAAATAGGACCCCATGCCATATTCATTCAGGTGCATGCATACCCATAGAAGCAGCGGCATACAACAAAGTATAAGCTCAGTGATGAGGAGCTCGATGCCATCATAGAGGAATTGCCCAAGCAATGGAAGTTTTTGGTCAATGATGACCAATTTTCAGACCATAATATGGACCACCAATGGATATGCCAAAGGATCAATAAGTTCCCAAGGAGTCAGAAGACAAGGATAAATCATAGGATGGAGCATCATCGAAAACTCCAATGGATTCATAGCTCGACAAATGGAAAGAAGAAGCAAGGCCAAACCATGAGTTGGAGTAAGGTGAGGTGAGTAGAACTATCACACTTCTCAAGGAACAATTGAAAACGTTATTTGAAACAATAACTGGGTGAAGGTTACGCAACATGCGACTAGATATTTTCATCAGGTAACATAGTTACTCTAGATGCTCATGAATGGAGTAACTACGACAAAGCTACTGCAAGAAGAAACATCAAAAAAAGAAGTTGAAGTAGATATTGGCACAAAGCTGAGACTGGTGCAAATATTACCCACTGCAATAACTTCAGTGGATGAAAATATGGATTCCACAATACGAGGGAATGTCCTCATGAGTTTCGATTTCAATAGGTTACTAATGTTTATGTTGGAGCACATTCATACTGCAGTAAGTGAGGAAATCAATGATTGGAAAGCTAAAGCTCATGATCAAATAGTCCACTATAAATGACAGGTGTAAACAACTGAAGAGGAGTTGGAGCGACTTAGAAAAAAGAGGCTATAATCAATGGTAGAGAAAAATATTTCGAATGCAAGTGATGACTAGAGCCTTTAGTTTATTTAAGATGTGAAGATGCACTTGAAATCAGTCTAGATATGCTTGCAGAGGAAAAAGTGTTGAGGTTAGGAATTTGTTGCAAACCTAATAAAAGAGAACAAGGAATTATAGGTAGGGGAAATACCCCAAAAAACACCTGAAGAGATTGTGAAAAGGAAGGAACCAATTGAGAATGTTGTGACAAAGATATTGGAACTAGAGAAGGAAACTCAGGTAATCACAAAAGACATCACAAAACTTTGGGGAAGTCTATTACAAGAATACCAGTTGAACCAGCTTAATGTGCAACTTAGCGAAGAAAAATTGCAACTCGAAGCATTGTTAGGATCACTCAGGATGATTCCCCCATTAGCATAAGTAACGAAGGCACCAAAATTGAAATAACTGCAGCATCAGGTCAACAAGGCGTGCACAAGGAATCAATGAAGAACATCACACTTGGATGAGCTTCAGACTAAAGTAGAATAAGTAGCTCTGATGGCAATGGAAGGAATGATTCATCTCAAGACCGAAAGAGATAAAGTACAGCAGATGGGTGCCAAACACCCAACAAAATAGGTGATGGAAATAATGCACAACAATCAGGACGTCATCTAAAGTGGCTTTCGACCAAGTCAAGGAAGCATATGATGACTTCTAGGTGCATCTCAATGCATGAGTATCATCCAACTAGGGTGACTCGAGCGTGACCCCCAAGTTTGTGCTGGGAGCCTGTTGGAATGGGTCTAGATAACACAAAGTGTGGTATCACTAGTGAAGGAGAGGGCGTCGACAAGATCAAAGGATGATAAAGAAGGGCAAACAAGCTGACAAACAATGAAGTTTGGTCAAGTTAGATAGTAGTTAGTCAATTGGACCATTTTGTAATGGCCAAGTGAGCCTATAAATAGAAATAGATTTGTAATCATTTAGATCATATTCATCAAGGATGAGCAATCAATATAGAATTATCTTTGCATAATATCTGAGAAAGTTTTCAAAGTATATGGTGGTATTCAGTGGTGTATGATTTCGCATATGTGGTTTATAATATGACGTTCTATCATGTATCTTATTTTGTTGTCTCATAGCTTCTTTTGGTATTCTTTAATGTGAATCTATTTTATGAATGAGGATAATTATGCATTGTCTTTGTCGTTATCCCTTATGACTGGTGTTCTGCAATGGTTTAATGCTTTTTGATACATAGTTGGTTAGATAAATGTTAATGAAATTTGGAATTATGGTTTTGTTGTGAATGGTTATGAAGTAACGCATGTCCTATTGCCACTGCGAAAATGTAGTTCCTGCATCTCCCCTTAAGCATCTCAAATGAGACTACACTGGCTCCATGGGTGTTGCTGGAAAGGGTAAATCCTTCCTGGGACAATGTTTAAGGAGTCAGTGTCGATGGTTGTTGACAACAGTGCAAAGTGAACCCCTAGCGATAGAGGTGTGTGTCAACATAGAGCTCAATTTGATTGGAAGATTGTGCTTCTTGTGGATTAATGTAAATGCAAATGATGACAATTATATGTTGGAATATAGAGAAAAGTGAGATTAAAATTTTTAGAAATGGGTTAGATAATGATTTGTATTAAATAGTTGAGGAAATCCTTAACATCCCAAGGCTTACAAGGATTCCAATATTGAACAAATTTGAGTTATTATTTCAGAGTTGAATGGTGTTCACAAAGTAATTTCTCATACAAAATTATCAATCGTATCTTGGAGCATGCATAGAGATCATTTTGATTGAAATTGTTTGGTCCTTATGGCTGAATGGAAATTCAAATGATGAAAATTATAATATTATTTTGGAATATACCCAAACATGAGGTTATTCTTAGATACATGTAATAGATACATGTAATAGTGATTTGTATTAAAAGGGTGAGGAAATCCTTGGCATCCCAATATTTTTAATGGTTTCAATAACAAAATTTATGCCAAAGTTTCGACAGAATCTTCCAAATAAGCTTCATCCTTGTAAGAGCATATTTCCTACAGAATATCTATAAACTTCCTATGGATATACTAGCAGATAAATTGTCCTAGTAATTCTATTAAAAACATGAAAATTTAAACAAATTTAAACAAGACATTTATGAAAATCCATGGCCACTATGGCCTGCATCCATGAACTGTTCATTATGACCCTAAGCCTTGGCATGAGAACTTGGAACTTCATATTTTCCAATAACAGTGTGTTGAGCAGTCTCATCTTCTATTTCTTTTGATTCTATACAGAACCCAACATGATATTGTATTCCTAGGTAAAACACAACTACTATATTGAAACGTATCTTTAAATCATTGGAAAGATAAAGTTGTTCTATTTGTTTTACTTGTCCCTTAAATTTGGCTTGAATCAGATCATGCTTCTTGTCCCATTCATCCACGTGGTTGTTGATATGGACAATGGAATCCTTCAATCTTTCAACTTAAGAAATCAGTATCCTTAACGTTCTCTTAATGTTGTCTATTTATCCCTCCTCAAAATTGGTAAATCGATATCCACAAGGGAGCAAGGAGAGCAAGGAGCATGGAATGTTCACTCCAAACTGAATTGGACCATAGATCGAAGAAACAGAAAATCAATTTTCCATGGATTTAGAAACAAATTACCCTGAAAGAAAAACTTACTGGTTTCATACAACAAAAC
This sequence comes from Pseudotsuga menziesii, assembly GCA_001517045.1. NCBI lineage: Eukaryota > Viridiplantae > Streptophyta > Pinopsida > Pinales > Pinaceae > Pseudotsuga > Pseudotsuga menziesii. The sequence goes on along the minus strand of LPNX010286211.1, from coordinate 1,031,810 downwards.
ATTTATGTGGTGAGTTACTACATAAGGAATTACCACCCCAAACTGTATCCTAAATAAGAAAAATATAGAGAGAGATAACAAAAAATGAGAGAGAAAAAGAGAATATTACGGTATATTTGCGATATATTTTTATCCCGAAGTTGGATTGGGGCACTCTTGGTACCGTTGGAAATGTCTCGACGAGGGCTACAACTTTTTTGTTTTGAGCTTTGTGATATTCCTCACGGTTTGGTCGGGGCATTCATTTTTATAAATATGGTCATGAGGAATATCGAAAAACATCTTTTCAAATATGCTTTATGAAAAGAATATTTTAAAGCATCTTCTCAAAGCTGCTTTAAACTATTTTTTTCATAAATCATGTTTGAAAATATGCTTTTCAAGATTCCTCATGCCCATATTTACAAAAATGAATTCCCCAATCATACCGTGAGGAATCCCGCAAATCTCAAAACACAAAAGTTGTATCACTCGACGTTACCTTTCCAAGAATACCAAGAGCACCCCAATCTAACTTCGGGATCAAAATTTATTACAAAAATACTGTAATTTTCTCTTTTTCTCTCTCATTTTTTCCCTATATCTCTCTACCTTTTTCTTATTTAGGATACATTATAGAATATGGTAGAATGTTATGTAGTCCATCACTTCTCACGATAACACCTAATACATCTTAGTCCATGATGTCACAAACAGTTCCAAATGCATTCTAAATTCAAGAGTAGAGTTCCATAATACAATTTTAGGATAAAAAGAGAAAAGGTGAAGGGATTCTCAAAGAACACCTAATTTATGGTCGACAAGAAAATAAGTAAAAATACAATCAAGGAATGTTCATAGTGCACTACCCTAGGTTTGTGAGATAGCAATCATAGAGGGAATAGGTCTAAACATTTTGACCAGAATATGTTGATTTTTATAAAAAAAATCCAACTTGTGTTTAAGATATGCCCAATAAAGGCACATTCTCCAAATCACAATAGGAAGTGGACTAGCGATAAAAAATCAATATATGAACCCCCAAGATCTAGGGAAAATTCACACTTTAAACCTTAATCATGTCTATCTGTATCATTTGGATGTAAAAAATTTATTATTAATATATCATAAGCTCATATGACAAACCATATCATGTATGATTCATCATTTCACTACCACTATAATTTTTTTATTATGAAAACATTTGGTACTTCATAGATTGTCAACATCAATTTATTTTTTTTATGTAATTGAAGTATGACAGCGCAGACCTAGACTATGTTTTGCAGATGGAGATATTTGAACTGTGCTCTAGGACTAGTTACCTAATGGTATAAATATTGATCGTCAACTGGAATGCCTAGTGTAGACACATGAACTCTAGCATGGATCTAAGCATTGTGTACAACACTCATCATTGACTGTGAAATCTGAAATGTGTCATATGCCTGGAATTGAAATTTATCAATCTACAGGGAAGAATTAAAATAACATTTAAATTTTGATTAGCCATAGTTTATTATCTCGACGACAGACTTTGTGACAATTATGATAATTATGGTTCAGTGACACAGATGAATATGCTTGATCCATCTGCAGATTCATTTCCATATCCTCCTTCTTCTCTGAACTATAATTTTCAAATCACAATCACAGTCATTAACAATAGTTAAGGTATTTATAATGAAGAGGCATTTTTGGAGTGGAGAGGTGGTTGTCTGGGTGTTTCTGGTTAACCATTTTGTACAATTTGTTTTCATATTTTCTACACAACCATTGTTGTATTTTCTATCCCTTTTCTAGGGATCCTGATCCAGGTTCAGTCCCTTCAGCTTAGGACAACAAATCCTGAGATATCGGACGAACAGAGTAGATATCAGTCAGCAGCACCTGTGATGTAGATGTGATCTCACCCGAGATATCTCTCTTGAGAATGGGTAACGTCTAGAACCACATTTTTGGAACTGGGTGGGAGGATTTTTAGTACCTTGGATCTGCTCCAAGGCTCTCAACAAAGTTCAGGGGTGGATTTTTTTTGTTCATGGTGCTTCAACAGCTAGCTTGCACCCCAACTCCTCTTATGCAACTCATTAAATAAACAGCGGCATACATGTATCATAATCATATCCAGTTAATACAATGCAGCCATCATACATATATTCATTTATAAGAAAACCTGTAGTCATTCATTCAATACAACATTTACACATGTATCTTAGACACAATTAGCGGTCACACATATACACAGAATATAAAGTGGAAACCCATCCGAGAAAAAACCACAAGGTTCTCTTCATCTGGAATGAGGAAATAGATGCACCTTTCATCTACACAATAAGATGCATAATCTACTTAATATCGTATTCTCTACCTTTACAGACTCTTCCTCCCTCTCATGCTCTTTGAGCTTCTCCTTGTTCTCTTCCTAATTTACTCTACTAATGATCCGCACACATCCTTGTGATAAATTCAAACCAGAAATTGAGTAATTCAAACCAAAGGAGAATCTATGAGCATTAATGAGGTTCAGAAATCAAATTTGGGTCAAGATTCAGTAAAAACCATCAAATTACAGTTAAATTACATTCAATGGTAGCTGGAAAAAAGATAATTTTGGAATTTCTAAATCTAAATTTTTTCTTAACAGGTTTATAAATACATCATAAGAGTTTCAAATGGCTTTAGAAGCCTATTGTGAGCGAAAATCCCAAAATTTCCAAATTGGCATCAAACCCCCCTAGGTGGGCCAATCTCATCCCAAATCTCTCCAAATGGCCACAAATTGCTGAAGTGGCATGGATGATGTGTGCTGAGTCAATTATTACACCTTGGATAGCGTGGGTGTGGAAAACTGGATGGTTTAGAGTCTCAATGCAACATTAATTACACCAAATCAAGCTAAATTTGGGCAAAATCCCACTCTAGCGCCCCAAGTCAACTTGCTTTTCCACATTCAATGAATGGGAGCGCACCAAAAATAATGTATGTTCATATGTGGCTAGTTTACTAGGCTATATTACCCATGTGGGTCATAGAAACTGAACTTGACATGGCATCTGTCCACCTAAGCACCCCTAGTCCACCTCATAGTGTATTAAAGCTTTAAGAAGAAATAAAATTGAATAATTAGTGTAAATAAGGTACTAATGATGGATTATTGTTCTAACACCCTCCCTTAATCCAAAACCTAATTATGCTCACAAAATGATGAAGGCCTTGGCAATAATGGCTCAAGTACATAATCAGAAATTACAATTTTTATCTGTCCATGCGAACCGAGGAAAGAAGGAAAACCTCATGGGAAAAACCTCCCCTTAAGAAAGGACATGGGGCTGGACCTACAATGATATAACATAAAATTACCATCCGTCACTCACCCCAATCAAGGATCTCAGGTAAGTGGAGGTCTTCTCAATGAAATCCTTGGTAAAAATGTCAATAGTTTGCTCGGTGAATGGGCAATACTACAGTGAGATCACCCTGTCATGTACTAAGCCCCAAATGTAATGCATGTGAATCTCTAAGTGATTTTTTCTCTGCCTCTGTACTGGATCAGTATATATCTTAATGTAAGGTTTGCCATTACACCAAAATCTGCAGATGTTGGTTAACATTTGAAACCCAACACAAGCCCAATCACTAGGAGTGGCAGTCAAACCACTTGTTTTATATTCCTAGAGGTGCGGAGGTTATACCATGTGGAGGTACCCAATACACTAACACCCCACCTTCAATGTAGCTCAGGGGAATTGAACCTGATACCTCTGCTCTGATACCATGTAAGGTTTTCCGTTACACCAAAACCTGCAGATGTTGGTGAACATTTGAAACCCAGCACAAGCCCAATCGTCAGGAGTGGCAGTTAAACCACTTGTTTTATATTCCCAGAGGTGCAGCAGTTATACCATGTGGAGGTACCCGATACTCCAACACTTAATGGCACTCTGATCATCCACCCAAATGTTGGTTGGAGAATCAATTGTGATACCAAACTCTCGAAGAATTCCATACAACCAAACACACTGTGTTGCAGCATTGACTACTGCCCTGTATTCGGCCTCTGCTGATGAAAGTGAGATGGTGTGCTATTTATTACTTGACCAGAAAATGGGACCCTCAAAAAACATGAAGAAAAAATCTAATGTTGACTTTCTGTCAATTGGATCATCGGCCCAATCTAAATCAGAAAATCTAGCTAGTTGAAGTAAGGAACTAGATCTGTAGTGTACCCCAAATTTCTTAGTTCCCTGGACATACTGAATAATTCTCTTTGCATCCCTCCAATGAATCTCATGTGGTTGGTGCATGTTTCTTGCTACAACACTCATAGCATAAGACAAATTAGGTCTTGTATGAGTGAGGTAGAGCAAGCTTCCCACTAGTTGCATGTAGAGTGTAATATCCACCATTGGGGAATTGCCAAATTCATTCATTTTAATACCAGAAATAAAGGGAGACTTAGATTCCTTACACTTAGCCATATCAAAATTCTTTAGCAGGTCGAAGCATACTGTGGCTGACTCAGCATGATTCCCTTACCATTTTTCTCAATTTCTAAGCCCAAAAATTGCCTTAGCAATCCTAGGTTTGTCATAGAAAATTCACTGTGCCAAGAGTTCTTAATTTGGCCAATTGAATTGGTGCAGCAACCTGTAATAAGAATATCATCAACATAAAGAAAAATGATCTACAAATCAACATTATTTTTCAGCAAATACACATTAGGGTTTGATTTGCGTCTTGCGAATCCAATTGAAAGCAAGAAAGCATCCATTTTTGCATACCAAGCCCTGGGGGCTTGCTTGAATCCATACAATGATTTTTCCAGCCTGCATACCAATGAAGGATCCTCTTAGAAACCTTCATGCTGCTGCATATATATCTCCCCCTGTAGTTCACCATGAAAGAAAACACTTTTTACATCCATTTGGTGAACTTCCCAACACTTACTAGTAGCTAGTGCAAGAACTAGTCTAATTGAGTCCATCTTTGCAACCAGTGCAAAGGTCTCTATTGAATCAACTCCATGGACCTAAGAATATCCCTTAGCCACTAACATAGATTTATGTTTTATATCAGAACCATCAGCAGCAATTTTGGTCTAGAATACGCATTCGCATTGAACAACTTTCCTCTTGGGAGGAAGGGGAACCAATTCCCATGGATTCTTCTCTTGGAGGGACTAAAGCTCATCTTCCATTGCCGGCTTCCATCTTGGGTCTGTAAAATATTTGTGATATGTCTATGGGTCAGAATGGATCATCATGTAACATTTCTCAGCAAGATCACTATCACTTGCAGATGAAGCCTTATTAGTTTGTGATCTAGTTTTCCTATGCTCTTTGGGATTACCTGGCAATTCCCCAACTGCTTGCACAATTTTTTCAGCCCATTTGGGCCTAGATGGTGATTAATATACAGAAATATAATATTCACCAAAATTCATATCAGAATTATCAGAAAAAATAGAGCATGTGTCATCACTTACATCTTTGAATGGTTGAGGAGAGGAGCAATCCCCCGGTGCAAGTTCAAAATCTGGAATTGGCTCTTCTTCGAATTTGACACTTCTTTCAACAAAAGTTTTCTCGGTGTATGTGTCAAAGATATTGTACCCTTTGGTGTTCTCACCATATCCAAACATGATACACTCCTTTATTTGTGGCTTCAAGGATTTCCTCCTCTCTGAAGGGATTCTTTCTCGTGCTTTTATCCCGAATATACTGAAATTTGAGACATCTAGTTTTTCACCAAACCATGCCTCAAAGGGTGTCATCCCTTTCACTGATTTGTGGAAGGCTTTGTTCTGAATGTGAGCAGCATAGATAATGGCTTCATCCTATATCTTGGGATTAAGTTCCCTCACTTCTATCATGCAAGTTTCCATCTCTTTGAGATATCTATTCTTTCTCTCTGCCACACCGTTTTGTAGTTGTGTGTAGGGAGTTGAGTGTCGGATTTGGATGCCACACTCCTCACAAAGTTTCTGTATATTCATATTCACATATTCCTTTCCATTACCAGTCCTAAATACTTTGATTTTCTTCCCACTATGATTATCTACTAGTTCTTTTCAAACTTTGAGTTGCTCAAACACCTCAGATTTCAATTTTAGAAAATACACTTAGCAAAACTGAGAGTAGTCATCAATAAATGTAAGCACATACCTAGATCCACCATATGAGGGAGTGGGTAGTGGACCAATCATATTAGAATGCACCAACCCAAGTGGTTTCGATTATATCCTTTCCTTCCCCTTCTCGTAGCTCTGCTTAGGATGCTTCCCAATCACACATCCAATACATGATCGAGTAGATGGCTGAATTTGTGGAAGACCTTCCACCATTCCTTATTTGTGTAATGTTTGGATAAATCTATAATTCATGTGCCCAAACCTCTCATGCCATAGTTTGGAAACTTCATTGGCATGTGAGTGAAGTGCTTGATCACTAGAAGTAGGGAAGAAATTAGAGAATTTGTACTTTCTCTCGTGATGATCAACATACCCAACTACAACAAATTGGTCTGTTGAGATTTCAGAAATCTCTACAGAGTCAGGAGTAAATATTACTCTCTTTGGCTCTCCTATATGGGTCATCTGGTAGACTGATAGTAAATTTGCTGCAAGGTCCAATACATACAGTACATCACTGAAGAACCCATGGTCTAAATAAATTCTCCCAATCCCTCTAGTCTGGAGTTCAAAATCATCTCCCATTCGAACTATTGGGAAAGCATTCGAACTCATGGAGGAGAAAAATTATCTCCTAGATAGCATATGCCTGGAAGCACCTGAATCAATAATAAATAATGAGGAATTAGAAGTACCTTCCAACAATGCATGACATTTCTCCTTTCCTTCACTTGAACTAGATTTTCCATCTTTCTTCCTAGCATTGTTAGTAACTAGAATGTTGTTCTTATCCAGTAGCTGCACCATGGTGTCTATGGTTTTATTCATGCAAGAGCTTTCTGGATGCCATCACTTGTGGAAATAAGAGCATTTGGCCTTATTTTTTCCTTTCTTCTCTTTTTCTTTGGGTGGATTCATAGCTCCCTCACTGGGTTTGGGTTTTTCTGATTTCTTCTTGTCCAACAACCTTGAATTCTTAGAATTGGGTTTTCCCTTTGCTAAATTCAAAACCCCCACTGCTAGTGCTTGATATTCGGTCTTTATGGAACCCATTTGGACCAATTTTTCCTTCTCTTAAGTGAGTGACTCCATGAAATTTGTGAGTTTTGAAGGGTGATTTCGCCTAAGTGAAATGTGCTCACAAAGACTGAGAACTCTGGCCCCAACTTCGAAAGTATAGACAAGATCAGTTGATCTTCCTTCTTCTCAATCCCACATTGTTTTAACTACAATACAAGTGATTTGAACTTACTGAAGAAGTCCTGGATTGTATCATAGTGCACTGGGCTCAATCTTATCAGCTCATTCTCAAGCTGGTGACCACGTAGCTCATCAGTTTTGCCAAATAGAGACTCAAGCTTCTCCCAAACCTCCTTTGGTGATGTCAAACTGTCAAGGTGGAATAACAACTCTCTTGAGATGCTCAAACACAACAAACCATATGCTTCATTCAATTTGTTAAAATACTTGCCTTTTTCTATAGCAGAATTTGGTTCCACTTCAGTGCCCAATATGGTAACTTTGAAAAGCCCCTTGTCTCTCAATTGAATCACCATATCTTCCTTCCATTCAAAGAATTCAAAGGGTGTTATCATGATGTGGGTAGCCTCCATTACTAGCTGCGATGATGGTGGTGAAATATCTAACTAGTTTACACTCAGCAATTCGATTTTATCTAGAATTCACTAACAAAGCAATGCAAATCCACTGAGAATTTGGTCTACAACTCAAAAATATCCAACCAGCTATGATACCATGTGAGAAATTTGAACCAAAAAGTGAATAATTTGAACCACAAGAGAATCTAGGAGCATTAGTGAGGTTCACAAATCAAATTTGGGTGCAAGATTCAGCAAAAACCATCAAATTACTAGTTAAATTACACACAATGATAGTTGGAAACAAGATAATTTTGTACTATCTAACTCTAAAATTTTTATTAATAGGTTTATAAATACATCATAATATTTTTGAATGGCTTTGGAAACCAATTGTGAGCAAAAATCCCAAAATTGCCAAATTGGCATCAAACCCCCCTAGGTGGACCAATCTCATCCCAAATCTCTCCAAGTGGCCATGAATTGCTGAATTGGATTGGATTATGTGTGTTGGGTCAATTATTACAACTTGGATAGTGTGTGTGTGGAAAATTGGATGGTTTAGAGTCTCAATGCAACATTAATTGCACCAAATCAAGCCAAATTTAGGCAAAATCCCACTCTAGCGCCCCAAGTCAACTTGCCTCTCCAAATTAAATGAATGGGAGAGCACCATAAATGATGGCTATGCATATGTGGCTGGTTGAATAGGATGGAGTACCCATGTGGGTCATATAACCTCAACTTGACATGGCATATATCCACTTAAGCACCCCTAGTCCACCTCATAGTGTATTAAAGCTTTAAAAAGAAATAAAATTGACTAATTAGTGTAAATAAGGTACTAATGATGGATTACTGTTCTAACAATCCTGGAGCAACTCAACCTGTCCTATTCTTCTGCGCACTCAGCTGCAAATCCTCACTATAATGCACTCAACAATACAGAGCCACCCACTAGGAGCTCACGCTTTTCATCCAACGAGAGTCTACAATTCAGAGCTAACTGTAAAGAGTGACTATAGGGAGAATGTCTAAATTTCACACATCTTGGGTTCCTTATTTTATAGCCTTATTATAGACTCGATATAGACTCCATACATACTTGATACATACTCAATACCGACTCAATACAGACTCAATACCAACTCATTATAGACTTCTTTTTTGTTGCTTTCTCAGCTGACTTTCTATATCTAGCCAACATGTTGTCTTTCTTATTCTAGCAACACCTAACAGGAGGCACTAATGACCTGACTTACACATATTCCTTCATGTGTGTGGTTTCCACCGTCTCCAACTAAGCTCATACCCACGATCGTTAATTCTTGTCACTTTCTCAAAATTATGTCTTATTGTTGTTTTCCAACCATTATGCTACTTACATTCCTTTTTCTCTTGATATTTTTTCGTACTTCCCACATCACACTCCATCCTTCTATCACAGCTTCCTTATCTGGCGCATCTTCCTCTTCTTGTTCCTCTCTTTCATTTCCTCTATCGCATATTCCTTTCTCTTCTTGCCTTTATGTTGCTTCCTCAGTCTGCATAGCTCCTTCTTCTCCGCCTTTATCTCTTCTTCATACTTAGGAAAAATTCTACATGAATTCTTCCTTACTGTCCCTGGGCCCAACAATCCCCCAATACTCACCTGTGGCTTGTCCCGAGCGACTTAAATATATTCCTCCATGTTTTGACTTGCACTAATTTAGTTCTAAAAACATTCCACAATTTTAAACACCCTCTCTGCTTCTATGCGCACTTCTTCCTTTGTCTTCCTCATTTTCTCCACCAGGTCGAAACTAACATGTTCCGGCATGAATTTCTCCATGGATGTCATATCATGCACCTTATGATGTACAAATTGAATTATTCCTATAAATTTTTCTACTTCATCCTGCAACTATTCTACTTTTTCCTCACATTGTTGTTGATGTGTACATAGCATAGTCATTTGCTACTGGAATTTTCTCATCTTCGTCACCTTAGTCATTTTCTATGCTAAGGGTATTTGTTTCATATCATTTCTTATCTACGTGATTTTTTCTTCAAACAAAGTTAGCTCACTTGCAATATTCTATTATTTCTTCTCATCCATTAGTGTTTCCTAACTATGAGAGACTTGGTTGATGACCATAGCACATATTTCTTCTTCCTCTTTGATTCTCTTCACATATTTAGTTGTTGTGTTTCTTCTACTCTTGAGGACTTCTAGAGGTGTGTTGGGTCTTATTTTTTCCTATATATTTGTAAATTTCCTCCTAAGGTCAGCCACCATCTCAGGTGATTGTGGACTTTGGCATCTAGTTCCATTTCCTCTATTATTCCTTCTTTTGCAAAGTTCTTACAAGCGAGGGCTACTGCTTTGCTGATTTTCTGACAGCTTCATTCCCATTCCTTTGTCTTTTGCTCATTTTCTTGAACTTCAAGTTTCATTTTCTTGATATCTTTATTTGCATCTTTCACTTGCATGGCCAAGGTACGCCCACACATTTTTATTTATGCATTAACAACACTCTATATTGCATATACCTCATTTATGTGCATAGATGAGAAATCTATAGTAATCTGGTCATTGTCCTTGAAAACATCATTAAACTCTGGAGTTCCTAAATCAACAATGCCTTTAGATACTTCTACTGTTATTGATGGGACTAGAACAAGTGGCGCAATTTGTTCTATTCTTGAAGTTTCTGATGGGTCTTGGGACTCTGTTATTGCAATTGGATAGTTGACAACAATTTTAACATCTTCGACTGCTTTACACAAAACTTTAATCAGGTTAGTAATAGTACCTAAAATTTATTCTTGCCACTCTTCTATGGTATTGAAGTTGGTCTACGTTGCTTCAGTTATAGGCTCAATCATCATTTTCACATCGTCATTTTCCAGGCTAATGGTATTTTCATTGCTGTCATCCTTCATCTTCTTTTTCTTTCTTCTGGGTTATACTTATTCTTTTTTGAGGTCCCCCCTTCATTTTCTAATTCTGGGTATTTTGGTATCGAGGGGGAATGACTCTCTGTGGAGTCTAAATACTTTGGTGGGTCTTATTCTTTGTTTCTCTCATCTAAGTTGTCCTCTTGTACTTGGTTCTCCTCTTATCGAATTTGATCTTTTGGTACCGGTCGGACACGTCATTCCTTCGACCACTCATTAATAATTTCTTCAATTTCCTCCTTTGTTATTATAAATTTGGTTGGTAACCTTTGGGGTTGTTGTTGTTGTCATGGCTACATGTAAATATTGTGCAGGCCAATCTCAAATTTAACAATAGGATGAAATCATTGAACAGTGGCATCATCTAATCTATACATGTTATTCACATGGTGTCTTATAGCCTCCCCATGTAAAAATAATTCAATATTGTTCTCTTTCTGTTGGTCCTTCATGTCCTCAAACCAAAGGTTCTAATATCTTTCTCCTTTACAGTTCACCAGCAGTTCAAGCACTTGGAATTCTTGTGGGTCAGACCATGCTATAAATCAAATAAAAAGTAACAGCCATGAATAGTGAAATGGCCTACCCTTTTCATGTGTGTCGATGGCATCTTGTAGAAACTCATTCAACAAGAATTTACACCAATTAATTTGAAATCCTTGCGCACAAAGTTGTGTAAGCGTGATCTCTACTGCAGTACACTGGTCTAAGAGCATTTTGTAGAGTAACTTGGAGGCCAACACTTTGGAATCAAAGAGAACAATGGAATTATTAATGGACTCAATCATAAATCCCATTTTTCTTCTTACTACGTCATATTTTTGCTTCATTCGCATAGCTATTGCCTCCCCTTGATCCCTTTTGAGAAGTGGTGTTCAGTTCGTTCCTATGGACGGTAGGCATGTGATGGTGCCAATCACTTGAATATCTACAGGTATAGGCTTTCATATCCATAGAACCCCTCCAATAAAAAATATGAGTAACTACTTAATGCAGGTGTTTATTGGTGTACTTCATCCAAAATGTGGCATATATAGCAGCGATAATATGCCAGACTACTCCAATCCCTTGGCCCATTCCTTTGCAACAAATCGTTTAGGCACCTCAGGTGTGTCTTGCACAATTTCCATGTAATGTTGGTGGTTGAGTCCTTCTTGGTGTTTTGTATCATGATCAACATAAGATAACTTCTTTACATTGGAAAAAATATCTTTCAACACCCTCACTCCTTTGGGTATTAGTGGCACTATCATTGGGGCCCCTGCCCTTTTTTGAATTGTAACTATTAATATTTCATATGCTAGAATAGATATCACTACTGTTCAATTCAATTTCACAGTAGTAGAATATGCAAAATCACTGATAGAAACACAATCATAATATAGACACGGTATTTATCCTGGGAAACCCTCAAGGGGAATAAAATCCACCAAAACTTCCTCTTTATAAGATATATAACATATAACCCCAAAAATAGGTATTCTCTTCCTTGTTTTTATCTTTCTCTCCCTCTCTATTATGCACTACTCAAGTGAGTGAGTCTGTGTCAAAATAAGAATCACAGCTCCCCTATCTATACACATTAATCCAACTAACTTCTACCCTAAACAAGTTGGCCCCACTAAACTGTCTAAGTCAGCTTCACCTAGGAAGACTCAAAACAGTATTTTTATATTGTTCATTAGGGTACTAATGATCCAAATTACAATGGAGGATTTAGCTCATGACTCTCTGATGACCAAATACAATAGTAACACCCCGTCGGAGGAATAATAGTATCCCCCTTGGGTTACATCAGTAAAATACATTTAGAGTATCCTTTGATGTTACAATATTTCAAAACTACCCCTTAACGATAAGTTTATTCTACTAACAACATCATCATAGACTATAGGAGAATAGAGAGACAATATGTTTAGTAGTATCAAGGTAATACATCCATACGTCATAGGAAGTTTTCACAATCACTAACTAGAATAGATACTCTTCAATGTCTTCATCTTCAGCATCACACAATCACTTTATCCTTTGGAAGCAATACTTCGATCTTTTGATCCTTTGTAGCAGCACTTTGATCTTATGATCCTTTGTAGCGGTACTTCGATCTTTGATCCTTTGCAACACTTTCGATCTTCTCGATCCTTTGTAGTAGCACTTTGATATTCTTGATCCTTTGCAACCACACTTCGATATTCTTGATCCTTCGTCACCATGCTGCCTACAGTACACATGATCTCTTTGTAGGATGATCAATCCCTATCACTTTAGGACATAATTCCAAGGATGATGCAATCCTCCATCAGCATGATTGATAAAATCGATCAGCTGAATCGTCTACAACCGAATGTAGATATTGGATGCACCTAGATGCAGGCCCAATCGTTCATGAGGACTCATCGTAGACCATCCATACCACTAAGGTCAGGACCACTCCTAAGTGAGTTTTATACTATAGTATACATGTAGGAATACTCTTCCAAGCAAGATTATTGTCTATAGAGCAGATCTCGACCGCATACCAAATGACATCCCTCATCGTAGAACATCCTTAGGACCATTCCCAAGTGAGTGTTATACTACAACATCCATGAGGACTCATCATAGAGCATCCATACCACTAGGGTTAGGACCACTCCCAAGTGAGTTTTATTCTATGGTATCTACATATGAATGTAGGCATACTCTCCATGCAAGAGTATTGTCTGCAGAGCAGATATCGACTACATACAAAACACCAGTCCTGTCGTCCCTGAGGACTCATCATAGATAATCCTTGCAACTGAGGTTAGTACCACTCATGAGTGAGTGTTATTCTAGGGTGTCATGTTACTGGATAAATATACTCAATCGAAATCAAGACAGATCTCCCTACTCCAAGTGGATCTAGAACAAATCAAATACATAATACAATCTGCTTTCCTAGAACAAACAAAAATGAAAAGCAACAGATAGATCGCCTACCTGAAATATGCAGATCCTCTTCTCTCTTCGTTGATCCAAGCTCCAAAATCTTCAGATCTTCAGCTGTAAAACCTTGTCAAGCATGTGGAAACAAGCAAACAACATATGCATATCCAAACATTTAATTGTTCTAAGCTAACAGTTAAGGAAGAAAGCTATAAACATCATTAACAACAACAATGTTTATGGAAAGAGTTTTGTATTAATACATATAATTACATGGGAAAAAAGCATTGCAACCTAGTCTTAACACTACAATATTCCATCCAACAATCCAAGTTAAAGCCTCCAAAGCAAAAGAGTAAGCCACCTAGAAATTCCACCAGCATAAGAGTACCATAGTCCTTCCTCCCTTCACAAGGGAGAGAGGGTTTAATTTAAAAGGCTAAAGGGATAGAATAGGTTGAGGATTACGAGGAGGGATCAAAGGGATCTTCCCTATAGTTTAGGAACCAAATGCCACCTCACCTAAATAATAGGTATAAACCACCACCTCATCCATCTTCTAGAAGCGTCTCGAAATTTCATTTTTTTCCCTCAAAACACCACCGACACACTTTCCAAAAAGGGAAAAAGCATCGTCGGTACTCCTAGCAGTGGGAGACAGAGCACCGACATCGATGCACCTAGCATGAAGGGAAAAAGCACCTTTTGCACTCCTAGCATGAAGGACAAGAGCGTTGACCTTCCTAAAGAGGGCAAAAAGTAGGAAAATCTCAATCTCAGTCAACTTTAGCAAAGATAAATTTGGGGATTAGGAAAAGGTGTAACACATGGATCAAGAGTGCAATATTTCAGTTTAACAATCCACAAATGAATGTGGGTACTCTCCATGTGAGAGTAACATCTGTAGGGACATCCTTAGTAAAGACCACTCTCATGAACATAGTGGTATACCTACCATCCTCAAGAGAGGATACTATCGTCCACAAGTGAATGTTGGACCTTTTCATCATCATGATTGTCATCCATCATCGATTTCAATCACATTATTACTCCCCATATCCTGGGAAGTTTCATATTATCAACCTAATCCCCATTTGTTTGAGGAGGGTTCATGTCTTCTACCTGATCTTTCTTTCCGAGGAGAGTCAATATCTTCGACTTGTTCCTCCTTTCTGAAGAAGGTCCATATCTCCATCATTTAATACCATCATTGTTCCTCGCAAGGAAATACGTTTTAAAATACAACAAGCTTATCACAAAAATATTCAAACTTTAATCGAGATAGAGGCTTGGTCAGTACATCAGCAACTTGCTCATCGGTACTCACATACTAGAGCTTTATAGCTCCCTTTTGTACCATATCCCTTATATAAAAGTATCATATTTATATGTGCTTTAATTTTTCATGGAACATCGGGTTCTGTTTCATCTTTATACAACTTTGGTTGTCACAGAGAATCACTGTGGTGTCCAACTCCATGTCAAATAATCCTGACTTCAGCTTCTGAAGCCATATTTCTTCACAACAAGTGGAGCAGGATGTAATGTACTCTTCTTCAGTTGTACTGAAAGTAACACTGGACTATTTCTTACTAAACCATGAGATCATGGTGCATCCTAGACAATAACATCCACTTGAGGTGCTCTTCCTATCTGCAACACCTCTTACCCAATATGAATCCTAGTATATCCATATAATCAGTAGTCATGATCTCTCGCATAGGAAGTCCTAAATCTATCGTACCTTTTAGGTACCTCATCACACACTTTGCAGCTATTAGGTGAACCTATCTAGGTTTAACTATATACTCACTCAAGGTGTTCACAACAAAGCATATATCTAGCCTTGTGTTTTTTAGATACATTAATGACCCAATAATATGTCTGTAATGAGTCAGGTCCAGTAATTATGATGTCTCATCAGAAAACAACTTCATGTTGGTGTCCATGGGTGTGGCCATGGATTTACGATCCAACATATCAAATACTTTCAATATTTCTAATGCATACTTTCCCTGATTCAAAAATATTCCTTCTAGGATCTGCCACACTTCCAGTCCTAGGAAATAATGCCTCAATCCATGATATTTCATCTTGAATTCTTCACCTAGATTCTTCTTGCAATCTATGATATGTTTCTCATTTCTCGCCACAAATAGATCATCCACATAAAGTAACAATATGACAGGTTCATCATCCATAATCTTCATGGAAAGGTAAGGATTGGCTTTACTCTTGGCAAAGCACAATCTTGTCAAGAAGATGTATATTCTACCATACCAAGCTCTAGGATATTTTTTCAGTCCATACATATCCTTTTTCAACTTGCATACATGAGTTTCTCTGTCTTCAACTTCAAATACTTGTGGATGTTTGATGTAAACCGATTCCTCAATCACACCATTAAGGAAGGTTGTCTTTACATCCATCTAGTGTAAGTTCAATTTCATTATGGAAGCAAGTGCCATGATGGTTTTGATGGAAGTGTATCTTGGTATTGGAGAAAATGCCTCTTCATAATCAATTCCCTCTTTCTGAGATAACCCTCTAGCCACAAATATTTCTTTGTATTCTTCCATACTTCCATTAGCAGCATGTTTTATCTTGTAGATCCATTTCAAAGATACCACATTCTTGTTTTCTGGTTTGGGAACTATATCCCAAACATCATTATTCATTATCGATTAGTACATTTATTCTGTATATATTCCTCATAGCTGGTGGATTCCTGATCTACAAGGTCACACATCAAAGATACATAACTGGAATATGGATTTGACCTTTTGTTTGTTCTTACGGAGCCTTATGGAGCTCCATATCTCTCTGCTTCTTGTATGATTTCTCTTACCCAAGCAATTTTTCTCTTTTGAGAGATATCCATAGTAGGGGGTTCCTGAGGTTCTAGCATGTCATGATCTTCATATGCTACTGTTAGAAGAGAGTTTTCGACTTCTACCATTCTGGTAGGTACATCCTTTTCATGTACTTATTCAATATGATACCTTCTATATTTCTTAAGAGTTGTCTCTTCATCAAATGTTACATCCCTACTAATCTCGATATGATGGAATCCTAATATGTATATCCTGAAGGCTTTGGAGACCTCATAGTATCCAAAAAATATTCCCTTCTTTCCAGAAGGATCCAATTTGGTTCTCTTCTCTTTTGGAATATGTACATATACTGGGAAGCCAAATATCTTGAGATGGATCACTTCAAGTTTCTTTCCTATATACATCTCTTTAAGATTCTTGAATCCAAGAACACTGTGACATAATCTATTCTGCACATATACGGTTGTTCTTGTTGCTTCATCCCATAGGTGCATAGGGAGGTCTTGGTCATGAATCATACTCTTCATTGCTTCCATAATAGTTCTATTATTTTTTTCTGCAACACTATTCTGTTGGGGATTATAGGGAGTGGTTAGTTCCCTCTCGATTCCTTA
The DNA here is from genome assembly GCA_001517045.1 of Pseudotsuga menziesii. Classification (NCBI taxonomy): domain Eukaryota; kingdom Viridiplantae; phylum Streptophyta; class Pinopsida; order Pinales; family Pinaceae; genus Pseudotsuga; species Pseudotsuga menziesii. The sequence continues at coordinate 1,014,805 of LPNX010286211.1, read as the reverse complement.
CTCCTTATAGAATGCTTCAAATTCCTTTGAAGTGTATTCTCCACCATTATCTGAGCTCAGTGTCTTGATTCTATTTTCTGAGTGGTTCTCTATCAAGGCTTGAATTCCTTGAATTTCAATGAACACTTCACTCTTGTTCTTCAAGAAGTATATCCAAGTATTTCTTGAATAGTCATCAATAAATGTGACATAATACTCATGTCCACTTAAGGATATGGAGGGAATATGACCACATACATTGGAATTAATTAGTTCCAATGTACCTTTAGTCTTTGTTTCACTTTTCCGAAATGGATTCTTGATGTTCTTTCCTCTTGCATGTCCTTTGCAAGTTCCCTCATGATCAATATTAAGATCTAGTAACTCTGTTACCACTTTTCTCACATAGGGCAGTGCTTTGTAGTTGATGTGAGCAAGTCTCCTATGCCACAATTTACTTGAGATGGTAGTCTCATGGACAGGGGATATCTCTGGATACCCTTTGACCTTGTACAATACTCCTTCTTCTTCTCCAATGATCACAACATCTTGAAGTTTCTTTCCTTTGTACCACATAATTACTTGTCCATCTATAAAATAAACTCTATATCCTTTATTATCTAGAGCAGAGATGGAAAGTAAGTTCCTTTTCAAACCTGGTACATACAGTACTTCCTTCATCTTCATGGAAATCCTAGAGTCAAGCTTATAGCTTGATTTGCCAATACCTTTGATGGGATATTGATATTCATCTACCAACGATACCTTCTAGGGAGAGTTCTTTTATTCAAGTCTCGACAAAGTTTGCTTCTTCCCTTTCATGTGCTTTGAGGCACCACTATCAATCAGCCATGTATCTTCTCCAGGTGTTAAAGACCCAGAGAGTTCATCTAATAACACATATTCTTCTACATCTTGACCTCTAGTTAGTCTCTTTCAAGGTATTTCTTCTTCTTAATTATAATCTTCAGCTAGATGAGCATGATGTCTCTTGTTGTTGTTCTTCTTCTTTGGTGATGGACATTCTCTAGAAAGGTGTCCTGTCTTATGACAGTTGTAGCATTTATACTTTGAGTAATACTTCTTCTTCTTCTAAAACTTCTTCCTTGAAGGCTTATGATTACTCTATTTGAATTTTGATTGTTTTCTTCCTTTAGTATGGGTGGCTAGAGCCTGATCATCTTCTTTGAGTAGAGATTCTCTATTGGATACTCTATCTTTTTCTTGTATGCAATATTCCCATACTATGTCAAACTCCATAGTTTATTTTTTGGCACATAGAGTCTATATGAATGAGTCCCAAGTTCTAGTGAGACCATTGAGAGTAGTCATAACTAGTTCATCCTCATCAAGGGTGTCTCCAATAGCACTTAGTTGTTCTCTGATCTGGGAGACCCTTGTGAAGTAATCTTGAATTGATTCTCCTTTTCTCATCTTGGTTCCCTTCAATTGAGCTCTTAGACTCATCTTCCTGTTGATGTTCCTTCCCTCATACATTATGGAAAGTGCATCATACATTTTCGTAGGTGTCTTCTTAGATAACACTTGAGGGATCAAGTGATCCTTAATAGAATCAGTAATGATCTTGATTTCCTTGATTAGGTATGGTTCATGCTTCTCCTTAGCTTCATCTTCATTAGGTTCTGCAATATCATCCTTGATGTACTTCTCAAGGCCATTTTCTTTTAGAATGAGACCAATCCTATACTTCCAAGCTAGGAATTTTTCTTTGCCTTCCATCTTGTCCTCAAGCTTAGTGCTTATGGCCATCTTGTCCAGTAGGTCACTAAAAATGAAATTTCTCAAAATAGAAAGTTGACCTTACGAGGAGATGTGCTTGAATGAGGAGATTTGGTTGGTCCAACTGATTTCTTAAAATCCCACATCTTCACCATTCAAATCCTACTTGTGAGGTTGCAGCTCTACAGAATTTATGGTTCAGGTTTTATGCAGTTTTCTGGTTCAGGGCCAAAGTAGTGTTTTCCTTTCCTAGAGATTCAACCACCCAAAAAAATTTGATCCTGGGCTCAATAGATGTGCTCTAGGGAGGTGCAACTTTCTATGCAAATAGATATTCCAAACTCCAAATTTTGCAGAAACCCTAATTTATTTTGGAGAGGAATGAGAGAGAGTTTCACCTTGTGAAAGTTGTCCTATTCAAGTTAGGTGTGATTCCAGGTTAATATTTCATATGCTAGACTAGATATCATTAGTGTTCAATTGAATTTCACAGTAGTAGCATATGTAGAATCACTGAAAGAAAAAAAATCATAAGATAGACATAGTATTTATCTTGGGAAACCCTCAAGGAGGAGAAAACCCAGCCAAAAATTCCTTTGTATAACCCCAAAAACAGGTATTATCCTCCTTTTTGTTATCTCTCTCTCTCTCTCTCTCTCTCTCTCTCTCTCTCTCTCTCTCCCCCCTATGAGATACTCAAGTGAGTGAGTCTGTGTCAAAATAAGAATCGCAGCTCCCCTATGTATACACATTGAGCCAATTGACTTTTACCATAAACAAGTCGGTCTCACTAAACTGTCTGGGACGAATTCACCTAGGAAGACTCAAAACAATATTTTTATATTATTCATTAGAGTACTAATGACCAGACTTATAATGGAGTCTTTACCTCATGACTCTATGATGACCAAATACAATAGTAACACCCCGCCAGAGGAATAATAACATCTCCCTTGGGTGACATCAATAAAGTACATTTATAATATCCTTTGAAGTTACAATATTTCAACAGTAACTCTCAGTGAATCCCTGCATCTGGGGAGACATAAGGTGGCATCAAATTTCTTGTCTCAAAATACTCCTATGCTGGTGGGGTTGGTGTTGGAGGTGTTGATGATTTTCCCTTTCTTTTTCTATTACTGGTGTGTTTTCCCTGTTTGGTCCTGGACGAACCTAGCCTTTCCTTTTTGGATATCTTACCAGCGTTCGACTCTACTTCTAGATCTGTCTATGTATTAGTCGGTGCTGTCTACAGTGGGATGTAACCAATAATGTCTTCCATAATAGGGGTAGGTGATAAAGGATTAGATTCAACTGTGTTTGTGCTAGAAATGGAGATGACCATACTACAACCACACTAGTTCAGCGCTCTGGTTTGCATGAAGTAGTAGCATTCATTTTCTTTTGCATACAAGATGAGAAGATTCTTGGCGGAAAAGCTTGATAAAATACCTTAACTTTCCCTAGCCATTCTTAGCATGTGCAAGCAATTAATCGGAAATAAATCTGTCCTTTCAGGCACATGGGCATATTGCAGGCTCATTAATCGAATATTTTTGCGTTATGCCACCAATTATCTCTCACTTTAAATGGTATTTATTGTTATAAATCCGGATGGTACCAAAAATCTCACAATGATACTCTTTTTTTTAACTTATCAGGTCGTAGTGAGCAGGGTAAGGTGTATCTTCACACATACCAGATCCTTGCACTGAATACATACCTTCTAACTCGGGAATATTAATCTCAAGTGGGTCATCATCATCCGATTATCCTGTAATATTTTAGCACTCGATCCATTTGTGTACTATCCTCATGCATTGATGGAAACTTGTAGCTGCGACTGTGATTTCTTCAAATATCTTTTTCTTTATTATTTGTAGCACAACATCAATTTTCTGTTGTTCACTTGTGACTCAAATGTATGGGTCAAGCTTACAACTAATATTTTCCATTTGATAGTTCCTCGTCACAGCTCTACTGATGTGTACCAATTTGTTGGTACCATTTCCAAAGTGTTGATGAATCGATGAACCCACTCTTATTGCGGATATTCTTGCCATTTCTTGTGGCAATGCTCAATATGTTCCATAAGAACTGTCAGTCTTGTATACTTTTGATTAGGGTAACTGATCTCTTCCCCAAATTTGATCTCCATTAATATTCTACACTTTGGCCATTCGGAGATAGATTGTTTGTGTGTAGCCCACCATCTAGTGAGCATAGCTTTCAGCACATAGTCCAGAGCGAAAAATCATTATGATTTTGTGACTTTTTCTTCAAATTCTACCAGAAAATACACAAGGTCAGGTAATCCTTCATATGTGGGAAGCACGCTTGCTTCAACTCCTACCCTTCATACAACTCTTGTGATTCTTGCACATCTTCTCATGGAGACTTCATGTAGCTTGTTTTTCCAATTTTCTAGGGCATTGCCTGAGTCAGATGTGCACGAACTTACACTCCTCCAATTTATTTTCCCATCAATTGTTGGATTTATATAATATAATTTTGAAGACATAATATTATACAACTGATCTAGATAATTTCCCTGACCTTCACTATGTGTGGGATCAACATATCTCTATGCTTTGAGCAGATCAATTACCACAACCACCCTTATTTTGGAATCCTCAAATGATAAGATCCTTTTCTGGAAGTTTATAATGGTTTGGTGTTTGTTTCCCAATCAATTCCTAGTAGTGCAGGATATGAATTTGTGTCACCGACAATGTCAATAACTTTGAAGTCGAAATATGGTCTTAAGCCTTCGACTTCTATAGGAACTTGATTTATTCTGCCAATTGGTAGAACCTTCGACTGGTTCACAAGCGTTAGTTGAATAGGAGATGAGTTGATTCACGGATTATTCATGCTCTCCCATGTTTGTCTTATCAGTATGTTAACATCCAATCCCAAATCTAGTATGATATAATTGATATAATAGTCTCCTATCTACATAGTCATTCGTAGTTCTCGACTTATCTTCAATATTTTCTCGATATGATTAACTCTTTTTTCAGGTTCCAGATCATCTGGGTTTCTTCTATTAGTGTTGTTAGTTCTACAACAATGTCTTTATCATTGATTAATGCTAAACAAATTTTGAAAACTTCTTTAATATTACTAACCTTTTTCATTGGTGGATTCCTGATTAGTTGTTCAAATCATTCAGACATGGTCTTGAATCGTCCAGATGTCAAAGGTTGATTAGCATCAACAAATTCTGGTCGCACCTCGAAGAATACTTCTTTCTCCTTATGGATATCTAGCCGAGATTTATTTTGTGCCACGGGTCTCACCTGCGATTGTCCTTGCTATGTATTCTGGTGTGCACCTGGTGTAGCACCTCCTCTCATGACTACCACAATGTGAGGTTTTCTTGGTTTGGTAGAGGTCATATGAATGTTATAATTCAAATTTGGATCCTGATTCTACATCGGGTTGGGATTTACGGCAGTTCTAGCCTACAATTTCGCAATCAATTGCGGACATTGTTCAACAGTGTGATCAAATGCTTTACAATATGTACAATTTTTTGCAGGAATTTGAAAATATTGGGAAGCATTTCATGGTTGCTCACAATTATAACATATGACTTGGCCTCTTCCATGACCAAATCCTCCTCCTTGTCGTTTTCCTCGACCTCTAAAGTTTCCAGCCCCCCTTTGTGGAGGGTGTTGTTGTTTTTTAGGATATTGATTTTGTTTGTATTGTGGCTAAGGGTATTGTGGTTGTTTATATTAAGCAGGTTGATATTGAGACTACACTCGTTTAGCTTACATCTGCTCATCATTTTTCATTAAGTAGGTATCCATCGTCTTTTCTTCCAGTAGCTGAAATGCTCTGCAATCCTTTTCATCATGACCCACTGATCTACGAAATTTACAATACATACTAGATGGTATGCTTACAATCTTCTGTAAGTATAGGAATTCTTCGGACTTGTGGATCCTCATCTGGAATATCGTACACCAAGGCATTCCTTGGGTGTTTAATGGATTTGTCTCTCCTGTTGCGACATAGTTCATGAGTGTCGGGAAATTGTGTTTATGGTGTTTGTTTGTTATGCATCTTGTATACCATAGTTCTTCCTAAAATTCCTTCCCTTTATTAATGTCCTGGAGCTGCAACGTAACGTTGGCCAGCTGCGACTAAATTTACATCATTCTTGAGCCAGTATCTCCAACCAGCAAGCCTTCTAATTTCATTGTTATTTCCATAGCCTCTATCTGCGACACAATCTTCTGTTGTATCAAGGGGGTTCGGATATGTGGTAACAAGGCAGAAATAAACCATTTCTTTTGTTGTAGATCCAACATTTGGAAGCTCAATTTGGCCATCAATGTCTTAAATCTCTATTCAAAGTCCCAAATGGATTCTGTTAGTAATTGCTTAATATCTTTGATTTCAGTGACGCACTGTGATTCATATTTTGGCTTTATAAACTCATCTATCAAACCCACTCGAATCTAGTTGAGTTCTTTTGGGACAACTCCTACTATTACTATGGAAAATTTTATATACCAGTCAAGCACACGACCTTGCAAATTCGTGATCATCTGTGCTTCCTTGATATTCTCATCTTGTATTTGTCGCACAGTCCACGTAGCTTCGCAAAGGAACCAATGTTGTTTTATTTATTCCAACCCATTTTCATTGAATATTGGTAGCTTAATGTCAACTCCAGCCATTTTATTTGTTGTTGATACAGTCAAAACAAAATTTTGGCTAGTCAGACTTCCTTGTCCACTATTTACAATGTTAGTACTACTTATATTTACATAAGTACTTGGAGATAAGTCTCTCGATCTTACCTTCGGTGATGTATGTGGTGTTGTAGGAGAGTTGCAACCATGTTCTTGTTCTGGGGATTCAGTTTACTCTTCTGACTCTTCATCTCCTTTGGATATCGGCTGATATTTCTCTTCTTCGTCGCAAGACCCTTCGTCTAAGTATGACGCAAGCTCATACCCTTATTCTTATTTATCTATGATTCAACTCCCTCTTCCTAACAGAGTTTTTATTCATTTTCCAAATCTAAATCTTCTTCCGCTTCTTAAAAATACTAACTCTAATTCAGTTCCACTATCTCTTGGGAACATCTCACATTAGGGTTCTACTAAGACATAGCCACTCTATTTCTATACAATTCTTTTACATTCACAAAATACCTTTTTCACATACAAGCTTTTCTATGTATGTCTTTAAAGATGACATTTATCTATTGTGTGGGCCTTGAAAAAAAATTCTCTCTTCCTCACTGTATGAGGTTATCGTGTCCACAACAAACTCAATAATATATCCCTCTAGGATACTATCTATCCAAAAATCTACAGCCCTCGACACAGGGTTTCTTACTTCTTCCAGTTGTTCAATTAATTTGGGAGTCCACTCCCTTGGTTATTTCCCTTGAAAATTTCTTTGTTTGGTCGCTAGCTTAGATAACCATTCATGCAACACAATGGGAAACTCAAAAAATAAAATACCGTGAATGTCTATGTAGATGTATCAACCCAACCACTCTATTGGGTTCCATCGAGATCCTTCACTTTCATTTTTTTTCGAATTGTAACTCTTTGGATTCCACCCAATATTGGATCTCAGGTTTCATTGGTTGTCACAACATATCCCTCACCACAATGATTTAGGGTCGCGACAACAAAACCATTTGTTGGATTTTCTGTCCCTTTTCCAGGGATCCCAAACCAGGATCAATCCCTTTGCTCAGCACAAAAAATTTTGATATATCGGCCTTACAGAGAAGAGCTCAGTCGATAGCACTTGTGACGCAAATGTCGTATCACCCTAGATATCTCTCTTTAGGATGGCTAACTTCCAGAACCACATTTCCACAATTGGGTGGGAGTATTCTTAGTACCTTAGCTCTGTTTCAAGGCTCTCAACAAAGTTCGGGGGTGGACTATTTTTGTTCACGACGCTTCAACAACTAGGCTACACCCCAGCTCCTCTCATGCAACTCATTAAATAAACAATACACATGTATCATAATCATATCCAGTTAATTCAATGCTACCATCATACATATATTCATTTATAAGAAAACGTATAGTCATTCATTCAATACAACATTTACACATGTATCTTAGACACATTCAGCAGTCACATATATACACAGAATATAATGTGTAAACCCATCTAGGTAAAAACCATAAGGTACTCTTCATATGGAATGAGGAAATAGATGCACCTTTCATCTGCGCACTAAGATACAGACTTTTCTTAAGGTCTTCTTCTCTACCTTTACAGACTCTTCCTCCCTCTTATTCTCTTTGATATTCTCCCTATTCTCTTCCTACTTTACTCTACTAATGATCAACACAAATCCTGGATCGACTCAACTTTTCCTACTCTTATGCACACTTAGGTGCAGATCCTTTACTTTGATGCACTCAGCAATACAGATTCACCCACCAGGAGCTCATGCTTTTCATCCAATGAGAGTCTACAATTCAAAGCTAACTATAAAGATTGACTGTAGGGATAATGTCTAACCTACACACAGCTTCGGTTCCTTCTTTTATATCCTTATTATAGAATCGATACAGACTCCATACATTCTTGATACAGACTCAATACCAACTTGATACGGACTCAATATAGGCTCAATACCAACTCATTACATAATCCTTTTAAGTCTCTTTCTCAGTCGACTTTCTATATCCAGCCAACAGACTGTCTCTCTTATTCTAGCAACACCTAACGGGAGGCACTAATGGCCTGACTTACAAAGATTCCTTCACGCATGTGGTTTTCATCGGCTCCAATTGAGCTCGTATCCACAATCGTTAAGGTCTTTCACTTTCTCAACATTATGTCTTACTGTTGTTTTCAATTTTTTATGCTACTTGCACGCCTTCTGATGTTGATATTCTATCGTACCTTCCCGTGTCACACTCCATACTTCTGTCATGGATTCCTTATCTGGCACAGCTTCCTCTTTTGGTTCCTCCTCCTTTTCATCTTCCTCTCTTTCACTTCCTTTGTCACAGCGTCCTTTCTCTTCTTGCCTTTATGATGCTTCCTTAGTCGTAGTTCCTTCTTCTCCTCCTTTAGCTCTTCTCCATACTTAGGTAAAATTTTGCATGAATTTTTCCTTATTGTCCCTAGGCCCAACAAGCGTCTATAGTAAGTCACAATTTAGAATGGATGATGAACGGTTAGATAAAATGATGATGGAACTATCCTCCTAAGTGAATGAACTCAAATATTCTATTGACACTATCAACAATAGACAGAATGAGCAGAGCAATAAGAAGGAAGAACTCACCTTGCTTGTGAATGAATATGGAGGCAAAATCAAAGAATTAAGTCCCCAAGATGAACAACATGAAAAAGAGATTAAAATAATGGTAAAATTGGTTGATACGTTGGGGGAACCTATTGTGACTTCCCACTATGGGATGTTGGAGAACTCGGTCAACCAGCATTAGCCAACCACCACCTTTTTTCATGTTTTTTTTTTTATCTCTGTGCTTTATTCAACTTGGTATTTTGTATGTTTCTCGAGGACTATTATAGTATATGTATTTTCTTTGTATGTTTTAAAATTGCATGGAATGAAAGGATAATTCTCATTTGCACATTTTTTAATATATATTGTATCACAAATTTTCTTTATTTGTTGTGGTTGTCAAGTGATATGTATTAGTAAAGGGAGTAGCATAAAACACAATACCAGGAAAAGATTGACCAGAACAATATAAAAAATTTCATTAAGCTCGAAACTACAAAAGCATAGACAAATAATAGTTAAAATTGCATTAACAAAGATCTAAACATGATTAAATAACTTAAATTTTCTTCAAAATTTAATAAACAATTATTTAATCACCTTTAATAAACATTACCATGCCTATCTTGACATTTCATACATTGGCAAGCTGGGCGGTTTATTGATGTTGTTATTTTTTTGTCAATGCCAACTTTGACTTCCGACTTTCGATGTTGTTATTATTTCTTGACAGATTTCCTTCGAAGGTTCTATGGAAATATATGATCAGCACAATTTACAATAGGCCATATGGTCGTCAATGATATATGATAAGTTATTTTTCTATATTGTGCGCTTGGGAGTCTACATGATGCACTACGTTTTTTTCATGTGGTAATGCTTAGCACATCGCCTCTTGTTTTGTATTCATGTGAGGATGTGATGGAGAGGTTGGGTTCATGAAACCATCATGGGATTATAAAATATACCTTATAAAGTGACAATGGGTCGCAAATTTAGGTGTGCCCTTCCAGCTAGTCTGTTGTGTGTTGCTATGTGTCAGCATGTTTTTCACAATGCCTCCCCTACAGTATTGTAGTAAATTGAGGAATCCTTGATCCATTATATTATGGAAGATTCATCATGGATTTATTAAATGCACCATATAAATTTATAATAGGTCACAAATTTTCTGTAGTTTCCTATTGAGGTCTGTTGTGCTTTTGGGTTTGTTTAATGAAATAGACATGTTTTGGGCATGTGACCCACTCTTTGTTTGATGTTCCTTGTTCTGAACTATCACTAGAGGTGTGACACCTCATCAAACATCTATGGGACACACCCGTCAACTCATATTATGGACGCGAAAGGGCTAGTGCTCATCCTCTTCTTCCCTAGAATGAGAATAACTAGTGTGTGAGAAAGGACAACGGCTCCTACCTTTGCTAGATTGAATTAAGGAACTTGCTATCTTGTTATGCTATGGGATATAACTATAATTGGAAACCAATATATCAATTTTTGAAAACCAACAACTTAGGTATTAGAAATTGACATCCACTATATTGGAAATTGATATCTAAGTATTGGAAACTGATATATCAACTATTGAAAACCAATATTTTGAGTATTGGAAACCGATGTTCATAATAAATATATGTTCGCTTAGACTAAGACTAGTCCAAGTTTAATGAAATTGGGGTTAATAAAACATTTGAGGTGTTCTTTGTACTTAATTAGTCAAGTGCAAACTTTAGAGGTAACATCTTTTGGCATCGTTGTTGGGGACGGAGGAACAAAGACATCATTCCTTATACTATATGAAAACAAATAGATCGAGTTCTCGATGGTGAACTAGAACTGGTGATAAAAATGACTACAAGTTATTCACCAAGTGTTATAGATCAAAATGACACATCTCTTCCTATGACCACTTTCCCATGATTTCGTCGCATGTCGACACTTCTATGACGGCACTTCATGAAAGTCACTGAAAGTCATTGAAAAAACACCTATCTTGGAGGACCCATATCTTGAGTTCTGTAACTCCGTTTGACATCATCTCTACACTGTTGGAAAGGTGTTTCGGTTAGCTAAAACGTTTTAGAAGACACCAAAGTCTGAAAATGCCCAAAAATATCCTAAAAATTTGGTTTTTGTCCATTCACGAGTTTCCTTAAGGCATACCCGCGAATGATACACGAGTTTCTCTATATCATACTTGCGAATACAAAAAGTTGCTCATATTTGCGAATTTCTCTACTAGAAACACATGTATACTTTTTGTATCCACGACTGTCCAGTTATGCAACCCACGTATGCCTTTTAAAAATGTCAAAAAACACGCCTTTTGAATTTCGGTTAGTTTGGGTAGTTATGCAACTGACTCCTTCAGTTGTAACCACTTTGTCTTCGCCCCTAACTCTTCTTTAACCATATAAATAGAGGTAGGGAGGTCCATGAGAGGGGACTTGGAATTTCTGCATTGTTATGCTGGAGGAATTAGAGCTCTCTTTGCCTACACCTTTTCCCTAGAATCATTTTCCTTGTGTTGCATAGTTTGGAGGCTGAGTTCTTTGGAGAAGAGAAGCAGCAGAACCAGATCAAGGTTTCGTGAGGTGCCGAACTTGAAGAGAAGGTATACTTGTACTTGTTTTCAAGATTAATAAAGATGTGATGTCCTTCTTCTTCCCAAATCATTGTTCAATGTGTGATTGAATCTCTGTTTATGATCATGTGATGATGTTATTTAGATCATTGTTCATGTTTATTTGATTATCATTGTTTTATATGTAGTCATAATGGTTTGAGAAAGGTATAATTCGTTTTGCAGGTCTCTTGGAGCGAGAGGAGCAAGAAGAGGATTGAAGAGAAATATTGGACCAGCCTTCAGTTAGTCAGGTGTGGACCTTTCTCATCTCTGATCTTGCTTATGTATGCTTGCTGAACATTGTGCATCTCTCTTTCAACCCCAGTATGTTAATGGCCTCTTAAACCCTAGCCATAGGATACTTTCCTTTACAACAGAACTAGCGACCATACTGGGGAGAGCCTTGTCTGTTTGGGGTTTCTCTTGATTTCTTTCAGTCTTTTACATTATTTCAGGTCCTTCTTGCCACTTAGGAATACTTTATAATTCTGATAGAACATCTCCCTTGCCTCCTTAAGGCAGTTTTTGACCTTTTTGGGAGTTTTTCCACCCATCCGCGACTTGCTTGACTGAACAGTCGCGTATCTGGTTTTGTATCCGTGACTTCCTATACTAGCAACCCGTGTATGATACGTGACTTGCCAATTATACAAATCATGAATGCTTATATACGTGACTTGCTGTATTAGCAATCCACGTATCATACGCGACCTACCTGTAGCGCAACCCGCGGATGCCCTTAAAACAATGTTTTTTCTCATTTTTTGTGATTTTTCTTCTGTTTGTGGGCTGTTGGGTAGATCTTTTGGGGTCCTCTGTAGGTGCGTGACTCCAGGGAGTTAGTGCCATCCCATTTTTGGTTGTTTTCTATCTATGTGGTAAGCCTTTTATAGCATTAGGGTTTTCTCTTTGCTCTTTCCCCCACCTCCTTTGCTTGGTTTGATGTTTGGCTTATGTTTCTGGTCAGCCTCTGTTAGTGATCTTTGTTTGATTTCAGAAGCTTGTTGTTGTTGGTTTCCTTCTTCTTCTATTCGTTAACTTCACCATGCCAAAATAGTTGTCTTGTCTCTTATGCAAACCTTTCTTCCAAGTAGGGTTTATACTGACTTTAGGGCATTCTAGAGTTTGTTTGGTGGTTGTATAGCAAAGTTCATATTGCTTTGTTCTTCTTATCTACATACTTTGCTTTGTAGGTAGTTTTTATTTTTCATTTATAAAAGAAAATTAAAAAGAACGTATACTTGTTTTTGCTGCTTCCCCCCCTACCTCCTTCTTTGGCTTGACCTTGTTGGACAAGGTACTGAGCAGCCTTTGTTTGTAGGATTAGATTGATACTTGGGACTTCTTGACCTTTATTTATGTCAGTATTTTTGCTCAGTCTCTTCATTCCAAATTTGTTGGATTGTTTACCTTTGTAAGCCTTCTTTTCAAGAGAGGTTGATATCTAACTTTAGGGAAACCTAGGGTTTGTCTGTGGGGTGTAGAGTAGTTGTCTATTTGCTTTGCTTACAGTACTTGCTTGCATTAGTTGATAGGCTGATTTTTCTTTTGCATTTATAAAAGAAAAAGACAAAAAACATGTTTGCTTTATATGCATGTAGATTAGGTTTTTAGTCAAAATTGCATGGCATATCATTGTTTTTGAAAAAATATAAAAAGAATTTGTTCTTTTGTGGCTTTCAAGTTTTCTATTTGAAAAATAAAGAGAATAGTTTTTTGCTTTTTGCATTTCATGTCTCTTTGCTTAGTCATTTTGTTTCAACTTTGAGTCAAAACACCACATAAGTTTCATGCCATTTACCCTCTGACTAAAAAAAACCCTTAAAATAAACGATATAATTTAAAATTTATTAGTAAGTTTTATTTTATAGGGTCATACACCAACTAGCTCAAGCTAGACTTGTGGATTAGGGAGTTTCAACTCTCCACAAGTGTTAAAATTTCAAACGTAGTTGGCCAATCATTAGGTAAATCCTTTTCTACATCGATTGTATCTGGGAAGATCCTCTCAAATGGGAGTCAAGAACGAGGCCACGTGGAGGCTTGGACAGAGGAGATAACCCTCTGAATCCTTGTCAAAATGTAAATCAGGGTTTTTACGCATCTGGGGATTCTGTCTTAGACAGGGTTTCGGGCTCAGCTACCCTACCCATGCATATGAATCAGGCTTGCGACTGTCCCCCCAGACTGTCAATATAGTTAAGGTATCCTTTAGTCTCTTTGACATCTAGGGTTCATACACAGGTACATCGAAAGGTTATTTCTGGTTGACCTTGGACGGACTTGGAAGGAAACCCCTGTAGAAAGTGTGGGAGGGTGGTGGGTGATTCCTCCACTTGTGCCTAAGAACATCTACAGGGACACCAAGTAACTGTCTATCAACTTTCTTCTAGAAAGTATATCTTATACCTGTTTATCTGTTTGGCTTTAGGAATTTTTAGTGAGTGCTGTGTAGTTTGTTTGTACTTAGTGTGCCTTTAGGTGTGTTCTTTGCAATTTTGGTTGACTATCAACCTCGAACTTTGTTTCCTAGTTTGAAACTATGGCTAGCACCCCTTCGAACACCAACCAAGAGATCCCCATGCTGGGAACTCCTTGTACTATTCCTCTCACCGGGAATGTTGGTGTTCCCTTGATGGCCACTCTGAATCTACCTGGATTCACCCTAGGGCTACCGGTGTGGTTGTTTGCCACTCCAACTGTCTTGAATGCTCTTGATGCTTCTCAAGTAAGCTCCTTATATCAAGGGCATCAAAACACTGCTTCCCCTTCACCTGTAGTTGATTCTCCTCCTCCTTCTACCTCATGCAATGAAAGTACTGATACTAGTAACCGGCAGTCTAAAAGGAGTAAAAGAAGGAGGAATAGAAAGAAGGCACATAAGCAAGGGGGAACCCGTTCAACCTCTGCAAATCAAGTTGAACCTCACCACCCAGCCTCTGTTGTTGATGCTGGGGGTACCCATCCAACCTTTGCAGGTCATGTTGGATCTAAGCACTCAACCGCTGCAGGTCAAGTTGATCTTCACCATCCAGCCTCTACTGATCATGCTGGTGGGATCCTTCCAATATTTCCAGGTCATGTTGGATCCAGTCACTCAGCCTCTGTAGTTCATGCCGAGGACACCCGTTCAACCTCTGTTGTTCAATTTGAACCTCCCCATCCAACCTCTGTTGTTCATGTTGGATCCATCCACCCAGCCCCTGTCGTTCATGCTGGGGGCACACACTCAACTGCTGAAAAGCATGTTGATCCCAACCATTCAACCTCTGTTGTTCATGTTGGTGGTGCCCGTCCAACCTCTGCAAGTCATGTTGGACCTAGTTTCTCAGCCTCTGCAAGTCATGCGGGGGGCAGTCTCTCAGCCTCTGTGGTTCATGCTGAAGACAATTCGTCAACCACTGCGAGTCATGTTGACACTATTGAAAAGACTACCCATTCAAAACACAAGCCCAAGTTTCCTTGTAAGCTTTGTGAGGGAGACCACCTTACTTATAAATGCCCTTCTATTGCAGAGGTGCGAAGAGTTTGGTTTCATGGTCATCCTGTTTTTTAACATTCTGAAGCTTTTCAACAACCAACCTCTCTTAGTGAGGTTGGACCCAGTCACCTAGCCCCTGTAGTTCATGCCGAGGGAAAACTCTCAACCTCTGTAGGTCATGTTGAGAGCAAACAGTCATCCATTGCTAGTCATGTTGACACCGTTGAGACAACTGGTCGTTCGAATTGCAAACTTAAGTTCCCTTGTATGCTATGCGAGGGAGATCATCTTACTCACCTATGCCCTGCTATCGCAGAGGTGCGAAGAGTGTGGTCCAAGACTCAAGAATTTCCTTCTCCTGAAAAACCTATAGTTTCTCAACAACCTACTCAACCTTTGGTTGATCAAGTGGTCGAAGCAATCTCAAATTTGGACGATCCCACTCTTCTTTCGGAGAGTGATCCTAATGTGATTGAACCAATGCCATCTTTGGTCAATCCCACTCTCCCTTCGGAGAGTGACTTTCACGAAGCGGTTGAATCAATTCCATTATCGATCAATCCCACTCTTCCTTTGGAGAGTGAAGTGTCTACTAGTCACATTTTCTTCACTACCAGTTCAGAACTTACTGAACAAGGGGGCACTGAACTTGCTTCGGATCAACCCCCACCAAGCTCTTGGGTTGATTCCTTTGATTGGGATAGCCTAGTTGAGCCGTGCCTTCCTTCCGATGCACCTTTCTAGATAAAGGTCAAAGTTGAACCTTACATGATTGCTCGTTGTATTGTTGATGAAGGATCCTCAGTTAGTATTTTGTCTGCTCGTGCTTGGCGAGGCATGGGATCTCTCAGCCTTGTGTCGACTGCTAGTCAATTACTGGCGTTTGATAGAAGAACTTGTATAGCTTTGGGAATTCTTGCTCAAACACCTGTTACTTTGGGTGGGAAGACCATCTTAGTTGACTTCATGGTGATAGAAGACCCCTTGGACTTCAATATGCTCCTTGGACGTGATTATGTCTATTCCATGCAAGCTGTGGTGTCAACATTTTTTCGTGTGATGTACTTTAATCATGGCGAAGAAATTGTCACTATCGATCAGTAGGATTTTCTTGATCTGTCTCCTGACCCAACTAGAGACCAGGTCTTTCCTTTATTGGTTCCCAGTGTTTCTATAGACACTACCCCGCCACAGGTGAAGTATGTGGCCTCATGTCCTTTGCGTTCAATTGCTACTGAGAAGCAGCCTCTATTTTCATGCTTACCTTCTCAGGAATTGGTCCCAGCAATTGACCAAGTAATTCATCCTATACAAACCATGGAGCCTACTCTCCACTCTGTTGATCCATTTGAGAGTTTAGACATGTGTCCTATCTTGGATGATCTCCTTCCTTTGGATGAAATATTCCTAGAGTCGTTGATACAGTCTGACCTTCTTTTGGATGTTGGTTTAGTTGTGACTATGTCTAAACCTGATTTGCCTAGTAAGCTTGAACTTTCTTTGTATGTTGGTCTTGTTGAGTCTTTTGACTCTTCCTTTGAACAGCAAGTCAGTGATCTTGACGAGTTTGATTTTTCTTATGAATTTTTCAACTCTTGTGATACTGAGTTTGTTCCTGTAGACTCTATATCCCTTGTTGATTTTTGATCTCCTTCTGAGGTTGATATTACTGATTATAAACCCTCGATCCTTGGTTCTATAGAATCCTATTTGTTTGGTTCTACCTTGACTTTACCTTTTGTAGAATATAGCAAAGCCACATGTGTTTCTGCCAAAGTGACTCACATCGGATCATTTCTTCTAAATATGATCCTGATGTTGGTGTTTCTTGGAGACAGGATTTGTAGTTGGATTCACAATTGTTTACTGGACTCACCTTGTTGTTCAAGTCGTAATTGCATTTTCATGTTCCTTGCTTGCGCTTATGAGCCTGATGCCAGCTTCCACGCTTTTAGCTCGTTGTATAAGCCCTCATCTTTGTTCTCATTATCACCCAGCCTTGTTTCATTTTTCCTTTACAACTTGAAACCCTTTACCTTGAGGAGGCATTCCCCGAGTGTCTTTATCCTGCTCATGGTCCTTGCATTATGCATAGGTTTGTTCCTCGCGCTTGGAACTAGTTTCACCTACCTATGACACTCGTCTCCTCACATTTAGAGCATTCTTTCTTCTCTCCTTTGAGCTTGTTAAAAACAGTAAGGAGGCCGTGAGTTGATTTTTCCGGACTCGTTAAAACTTCACGGGAAAGGTTTTGAGTTTCTTTAGGCCCAGGTCTGACTCCTCAAAATAGACTTGACTGCCGAGTAAACTTGTTCATTCAGGCTCGTTAAGAATATGTGAATGGGCATCCACATTGGTGGTAGGTTATCTCTTTCTCGGACCATGTGGAATAATACGAGAAATGAACACTCTCTTTTCTTTTGAATTGAGAAGAGTATTCTCAGGCATAGGTTTATCACTTTTTTAGACCTGAGGGACTAAACTTATGGAAAAGGAACCCCCAGTATGAGCTTAGTTTTCTCTTTTTCGTGCTCTAGACCAAAACATGAAAAATATTTTGAGTGTACTTTATGTCTTTGTCATGCTCGTTAAACCCTAAAGAACAAAGCATCGAGTTTATTGTTGTAAGCCCCATTTCTCGTAATCAAATGGATCTTTTCGAGTGATCTTTCCTTCCTTCACACTCGTAAAACTCAGGCTATATGCTGCTTTTGAAGGAGCATTGGGTAGGTGGTAATTTAACTTTTTTGGACCTTCCTGACTAAGTACGAAAAAGGACCCCCCTGAAGTATTCTTTGTAGTTTTCAGACTTTCTAAACTATGAAAACACCATCAAGCATGTACTAGTTCGGGCTTGTAAAATCCACAAATCAGTGCTTTATCAAGCATTCTTCTTTCTTTTCTTCGAGCTTGCCAAAAATGAAGATGGTCCCGAGTTTTCTTTCTTGGACTCATTAAACCTTTACAAGAAAGAGGGGAAGGGAAGTTTATTCACATGTTTTTTACATCATGGCAGCAAGTCTTGTTTCCTTGAACAAAGCACCAGTTTTGAGTCTATCAACAGTTGGGTCCTAGTATTTTGACCTTATCCCGATTCGGAGTTTCTTACTCCTCCAGTTGGTCTCTTTTCCAATTATATGGGGAATCTGTCAATGTCTCCTACATTGTAGATTTGTTTCGTTGGTCCTTTCTGTGTCAAAATCTACCTAAGTCACTTTTGTGTCATGCTCACTGTTCAAGGATTAAACCTTTGTCGGCCATTCTGCATTTGCCTTGACCTTTTGTGTTGGCCATTCCCTGGTATTAGTTCATTACATCATGTCTTCAGCGTTCCTTGTCGTGAAATTCAATACCAATTTTAGATCCAATTAGTCTTTGACTTACCTCGTGTTGGATGATGAAGGACACCTTAATGCCTTCCTTCCAACAGATCTCTTCCTATCGACTGCAACACATCTTGCTCTGGGGATGAGATTTAGAGTTTTATGACAGTACCTTGGGGATTGTTGTCATCAGTGGAAATTTCCCTTGCTATTGGGTAGTGGGAATACCTTAATGTCTCCTACTCAATGGATTCTTCAAGTGTTCGACTTCAAGTCCTTGTAATCATGCTTGTTAGAATGTACTAGGTACCTTGGGGACCATTTTCATTAATGGTGGTTTCCCTCACATTTGTTAACGGTTCTCATCATTGACCGGTAATCAAACGGTTTCCTCCATGTTCGACTTCAGCTCCTTTATTCGCATGGTTAGGATTCGTACCTTTTTTGGGCAATTTGGATTGAAGACCTTGGGCTGACAGTAGCATTGTCATTTTTTCTATTGCCCGAGTTACACAAGACCATTGTTATACTTTATATGACATTTTGCTGAGACATAGATCCACCTTGTATTTTTGTGGTTATGATCGATTGTTGAGTATGGATCCAACTTGTTCATTTGTGGCCATGACTCCTTTAGATTCGATATGGCACCTTTTTGCATATTGAGCGACCATGATAGTTTCATCAGTTATACATATGTTGGATCCTCCTGTATCTTTATGGCGATGTTTTGTATATAGACTTGTATGTCCCAAAGATCAGTTTTTCTGACATTTATCTCTCTTTTAGGTACCTTGGTTCGAGCCTTTCAATCTTGGATTCTCTGCTCTCTCCATACTCAGCTGTTTCCTTTATAATGTATTTCAGCTATCGTTTTCCCCTCTAACTTCACACATTAGGGGGCATCTGTTATAGCTAAAAATGACACATCTCTACCTATGACCACTTTCCCATGATTTCGTCGCATGTCGACACTTCATGAAAGTCATTGAAAGTCACTGAAAAAACACCTATCTTGGAGGACACATATCTTGAGTTCTGTAACTCCGTTTGACCTCATCTCTACATTGTTGGAAAGGTATTTCAATTAGCTAAAACTTTTCAGCAGACACCAAAGTCTGAAAATGCCCAGAAATACCCTAAAAATGTGTTTTTTGAACATTCGTGACTTTCCTTAAGGCATACCCGCGAATGATACGCGAGTTGCTCTATATCATACCCGCGAATACAAAAAGTTGCTCATATTCACGACTTTCTGTACTAGAAACCCGTGTATACTTTTCGTATGCGCGACTATCCAGTTATGCAACCCGCGGATGCCTTTTAAAAATGTCAAAAAACACGCCTTTTGAATTTCGGTTAGTTTGGGTAGTTATGCAACTGATTCCTTCAGTTGTAACCACTTTGTCTTCGCCCCTAACTCTTCTTTAACCATATAAATAGAGGTAGGGAGGTCCATGAGAGGGGACTTGGAATTTCTGCATTGTTATGCTAGAGGAATTGGAGCTCTCTTTGCCTACACCTTTTCCCTAGAAGCATTCTCTTTGTGTTGCAGAGCTTGGAGGCTGAGTTCTTTGGAGAAGAGAAGCAGCAAAACCAGATCAAGGTTTCGTGAGGTGTCGAACTTGAAGAGAATGTATACTTGTACTTGTTTTCAAGATTAATAAAGATGTGATGTCCTTCTTCTTCCCAAATCATTGTTCAATGTGTGATTGAATCTCTGTTTATGATCATGTGATGATGTTATTCAGATCATTGTTCATGTTTATTTGATTATCATTGTTTTATATGTAGTCATAATGGTTTGAGGAAGGTATAATATGTTTTGCAGGTCTCTTGGAGCGAGAGGAGCAAGAAGAGGATTGAAGAGAAATCTTGGATCAGCCTTCAGTTAGTCAGGTGTGGACCTTTCTCATCTCTAATCTTGCTTATATATGCTTGCTTAACATTGTGCATCTCTCTTTCAACCCCAGTATGTTGATGGCCTCTTAAACCCTAGCCATAGGATACTTTCCTTTACAACACCAAGTGAATCCATAATTAAAAGACTCCATTGGAGTATAAACACTACTAACACAAAAATTACGAAGTATGGGAAGAACATGTATCAAATTCACATTAAATTATGAGTATTTTCCAAGCGTTCATTAATTGTTTCCTATCTTTCCCATTACTTATGAAAATAATGGTCATTTTCTTTGTTTACTCGTATAATCATAAACATATAGTGGAATACTCCTTACTACAAAAAGCATATTTGTTTTCTTCTTGTATTGTTGATCTTGATCTAATCCCTTCATCTATACCTATCAAGGAAACGAATATCCATATTTCCATCACTACCTACAATTTTTTGTAATCCTGTATATATTAAAGCTAAATTACCACCTCAAATCATTCTTATACCTTGTAATATTCTCATTAATATTCATTCCAAGATTCGGTAAAGTTATAGGCCTTGGAATTTGTCATTTACCCTCCGTGGTCCTCCTCAAACGTTTCTAGAATACCTTCCTAAGTTCAATGGAGAAGATCATGTTTCAGCAGAGAATCATATAGAAAGGTTCCAATGTTTCAAAGAAAACTTTGAAATCATTCATGAGGACATATTTATGAGAACATTTTGTCAATGTTTGCATGGAGAAGCTAGACTATGGTTGCAAAATTTGGAGGCTAACTCAATAGGTTCTTGCATGGACTTTCATGGCCTTTTCGTGATATATTGAGGTGAAAATAAGTCTTATGATCAATACATTTTTTAATTATATTCCAAGAAGAGGAGGAAGGATGAAATTGTCACCAAGTTTAATTACAGGTTTCAATGATTTTATCATAGTATGCCTAAAGATATTCAACCTTATGAAGCTACTGCTAGGTTGATTTACACAACATCCCATCATCTTGACTTAGCTTTCTACCTCATAGAGAGGACATCTTTACCTTGGAGAAAATGTATACCAGTGCTAAAGAGATTGAGAATAATCTTTGGGCATGTGGCAAGCTTACAAAAATAAGATTTAGCATGAGGATTTAGATATCGAGGAATAAGAATATCAACAACAAAAAACAGACTTTTCTATTGTGAGAAGTGTTGAAAACGCACATGCTCTTAATTGATAATAGAAAGATAATTTTCGATATATATAGTAGACCATTTTTCTAGTTATGTACAAAAGGATGATTATGTTATGAATTTTACTAGAGATTTTCATGGAGATGATTTTGTACAGGACTATTGTCAATATGCTGAAGATGTATTGCCTATTGATCAAGCTCAATATTTTATTGAACATATTTATACCATGTTTCTTGTGATTTATGAATATATTCAACGATCTGTCGAAGCTCCAAAGAAATTTCAACAGAAAGAACAACTAAATGAAAAGGAACAGTTTCTTGGATCAGCATACATCGAACATCACAACAATAACCCTGTAAATGGTGATTATGAATCTAATTCTTTCTAGGCCAGCGAAGGGGATGTTAAGGAGTTACAAAATCAGCTAACAATTTTTTCTTCAACAGGAAATATTGATTAACAATTTCTAGAAATGAGCGATCCCATATATGAAATTCTTGATAATTAGAAATTTGTTCATTCTAAGAAAATGATGAGTTGTTTTGTTGACGAAAGGAATGGAGAAGCTCATATTTTTGCACTAGTTTTGTCAAAAAATATAGGTAGTGATCCCAAATATGACAACCACGAAGAATAATGTTAATATATTCAAAAATATTTTGTTGTCCCTTATTATCAAACATATAATTTTCCTGGGTTGTTTCAAGGAGAACTTGAGAAATAGATTTTTATGAATGAATCATATTTCATTCGAGTGCAGCTCATTCTTTCAAATCATTATGAGATTCTCCATCAATTTAAAAATATGATAATAGCTCGAATGGAATCTTCTATTGTAAATTTTATCTTGAAGTTCTATGTGGAAATTTTGTTGCACCTATTATGGTCTTTTCATTCTTTCAACTATAAGAAAAAAGAGGGATTGGATTATTAGAAAAGTATAATTTATTTCTACTTTTATGATTCCATGGAAGCCTTTCTAGAGGAGTTTATCAACTCAAGTCTAATATATATACAGTGTGAAGTTGGATCTTGATTGCATAATATAATGTTGGTATTTCCTCTTTTCTCAATTCAAAATGAGGACCAACTTTATTTATGGAAAATTCTTGTTACAGAATTTGATACACAACTCATAATTTAAAAGAATTGTGAACATATTTTCATTGAAATTTTCAAAGGTAGAGGAAGCAGTGTGCAACAAGTTCTTTTTCCAGAAAAATGAGATTGGTATGAATAATATAGGTCATCCTTAACAAACATGTACATTCCGTCTATCCAATGGACCAACAGCAAAGTCAATGGTTGACTTTGCCGTTGGTCCGTTAGAGGGACCGAACATACATGTTTTTTAAGCTTAGGCGAATAAAATAGAGGATACATAAAAAAAACAACCTAGAGAGCAGGAAAAAGAAGAATTTTTTCCTTCTGTCCTTAAGAGCGAATAGTTTGTTTATTCTTACCATGAAGTTGAAGAATCACAACTGAAACAATTTACTTTCAGTATTAAAATAAAAGACACGCAAGAACAATTCAACCATGAAAATCAGATTGAAAAAATTATTGAAGATTATCAATTAAAGTATGGTTCTCGTGTTTTTAAAGATCATGTGGCCTTATATATCGGGAATTTTATCATTTTAAAGATCAAGTTGATGATGAGTTTCCAATTCATTTTCCATTCTTTATTGTGTTGAAGCACATTCAAGGAATTTCGTTAGTGGACCAGTTACTTGAATTGTTACATTGGAAATTTGTTTACGCTTGAGCAAATCATTTGTTTTAGTTATAATAGTTGTATATAAATAAACTTGCTTTGGATTTGATGGACTGCAATAGGCTAAGAAATAAGAATCCATATCCCAATGGAGACAAAGGTACTACTGTGATTTATTAACAGTTGCTTGGCAGTTTTGGTTTGTAGCGATTTATTTTCAGTTGCTTGGCAGTTTTGGTTTGTAGCATGTGTAATGAGTAAAGCATGTTACAGTTTTAAGATGGTTTGAGCAATAGAAATCAAGAAAATGAAAAGGTATACAAGTTCTTGGTACCTCATAGGGAGGCTACCATCCCGAGTTGGAGCAAATATTAGCACCAAATCATGTTATTCGATTTTTTTTCATTTCCCTGAGATAAAACCAATTTTGGTAGACATGTTTTAAGTTCCAACATGTTAACTTGCTTTGTATCCCACTTTGAGTTATTGCATGATATGTTATTTTTGTGATGGTTAGAGCTTTGCTTGATTTTTTCTCTTTTTCAATGAGTTAATGATACATAGGATTTAAAGGGCTTACACAATCTATTATGGAGTATTTTTTTTTGTATAATATGACCTTCTACATGATTACAGAAGTGAGTGAGAGGTTTGACTAATAATTATTCAAATTTTTGATATTTTGGACTGGAACTTAGCTAATTTCCCATTTTATTGCTACAGAATTTCAGTAACTGTATGTTCTACAAATAAACTTCTGGAATAATTCTTGGTCAAATAAAGAAGAATTTTGAAAAAGTAAAACAATTGTTTTCAAGCACAATCCCAGTTAGGGGATGAGTAATACGGTTTCCCAAAATATATAATAGTTTAGTCACTATGGGAGGATCTTTGAAGAGGATTTTATGAAATTCTACTTCTATAAAAAAAAATGCTCAGTGAATCTGCCACCTCATCCATTCGTTTAAAAGATTGGATCATGTTTTTATGCTATAAATTAGGATTAGATCCCTTTTTGGATCTCAATTTGAGGTGGTTTCATTGAATTAAACTTTGTAATTTTATTTAAGAAAATATTATGAATGTAGAGGGGATTATTCATCTTCTCGGGAAGAAGAGAGGTTGGAGAGGGCATAGAGGAGTGACCTCTATAATCTGTAATTTTCAAACAAGGTTTCATGCTGAGATATCTATATTTTTGTTGGTTAGATTATCTAATACCTTTGGCACATAAATTATAACTGATACTACATTGTAATCATTTTTTATATGAAGCATGTATATAGCATGTTTATTATTTTAAAATAAAATTACAGCTGGTTGTGTGATGAGGAAAAACACTGATTAACCAAGGGTTTTGAGGGGTAAGATTCAAGTTTGTACCTTGTTACCTTGTTCAATTGTTTTCTAAACCTTATGTTAAAATCCCCAAAATCCATGTTCCAAAGCCAAAACCCAAAAGAAGAATGTTTAATAATAAAATATTATTTAATTAAATTTGGGTGAACTTGATTAAATTGAATTAAGCTTTGTGATTAATTATGGGAGAAGGCTAACATGGTTCCTTTGGGATAACCACTTGGGAACCAAGAGAACACTCGTTCCTTATGAGCATGGGAGGAAAAATGAGATGGGATTTGTGGGAAAAAACAGAGTGTTGTGGGGTTAGAGTGAAGAAGAACACAAAAAATTCATTATGTCTTAGAAATCGTTGATAATACCAATTGTCTGTTGTTACAAATGCCTTACATTTACCAATTTTTTGGTTCATACATGTCTCTTGATGTTACAGTTGCATGTCTAGATATTGTGGTGGCTGAAATCTTTAGGGAAATTCAGGGCATTTGCAATGAAGTGTGTCACCCTATGTCTTTGAATGAGTGACGTGGAAGAAAACTATGTTTTTGTATACCCTAAATTTGCATTGTAGTCATTTGGTTGAATTGACGAGTTGTTTGGCGGTTTGTGCAAGAAACCCTGAGTGGAATTCTGACGGTTGCAGTGAAGTGTATGATTATGTGTCTCTGAAGGAGCTATGGTGGGATAATTGTGAAATTGGTTGAAAAACTATTGTTTTTCCTATGCTTGGTTATAATTTTTCTCATACTGTTCAGATTATCCATGTTTAATCGCTATGAGTGAGATGAGGGGGATTGATGTGCTACATTTGGTCAATTCCTAGATATCGGCTTGGAGTGGACTTGAAGCTGAAATACTACAGGTTGGACAAGTCCTATGGTTGGGAGGAGCGTGGTTCACGGGCAGCCCGTTGTCTTTTTTCAAAATAAATTTATCATCTAAGTATTGCAAAATTCTAATTCTCTGTTAAATGATAGTTACAAGAAATTTAATGGTGAAATTACATAATTAGAAATTAGTATGTCATTATATGTTGGTAATCTGCAATAATGTTATGCAAATAAGATTTTAGGGATTATTTAATTGTGGGTAAGCATAAAATCGTTGCATATTATTCACTCGTTACCCATCTGTCATTAATTCAACTCAAGTTTAATTTTTAATTACCCAATTGTTATAATTTTACCAGGAAATATGCATTTTAATGGAGTTGACACGTACACAACAAAAATGAAAAATTATATTTGGGGAATTTATGTTTTCTAGGTTGAAAAACCTAATTCCTTGTTCTAGTTTATTCGTTGAGAATTTAAGAAATATGAGTTAATTTACAAAATGGAAAATTTAACAAATTTGTTATACATTTTTCCTTGGTTACACTAAAAAGGAATGAAGGAAATAACTTGTTTTAGTTCCGTATGTTTGACTTTGGAAGTTTAAAGCATGGTTGAAAATGCCCATATTGATAAGTTAATGTGGAATGAAAATTTATTTTAAAAAGAAGAATTATGAAGTTTAAGCTTTATGCTTAATAAAAATTTATAGAAATGGTTAAAAGTGTTATTTACTAAGCCTTGACATTAATGATAAAATTATATGTTGTTATTTTCCAAGTTTAAGCCATAATTTGTAACTCGTTGAAATTATTTTGGTTTATTAAGTTTAAAGTAAGTTAAGCAAGTTGAATAAACTTGTTTTCAAGTTGAGTCTTATATTAAGCTTTAGTTTTAAACTAATTTATATTGATATTGTTACTTGTTGAAACTGTTGTTATTACTACTACTGTTACTTGTTAAAACTGTTGCTAAAACCGTTGTTGTTACTTGTTGAAACTATTGTTATCACTTGTTGAAACTATTGTTGTTACTTGTTGACACTCCTATTGTTAATTGTTGAAACTGATGTCGTTACTCACCAGTAGTCTTGGAAAGTTTATTTTCTTGTTGTTACATGCATGTAAGTGTTTTTGTTACTCACCAATAGTTTCGAGACTAACACATTTCGTAATTAGAGTTAAAGTTATTATTCATCTATGTTCTTAATAAGCATGTATTATGCAATTAGTATCTGTCTAATAAGAATTATGGATCTCATTACAGGCTCATACTTCCGCTACTATGCGCATAATGTAATTATGCATGTAATTAATTTACATAAAATAAATAAATAAAATGGTGTGTGTTAGTTTAGTTCGATGTAACACAAAGAGGCATTACAAACTGTGCACTATTTAGTTTTAAGTACTTATTGTTATTTGAATGAAAATATTATTTTTGAAATGCATTGATTTTCTTATCAGTTTCTAATCTAATAGCAATATGGTTTATTGCAATTTTCTTTAGTTGATTCCATGTGTTCTTATACTTGATTGTAAATGTAAACTATGCTTGGGTTCTGAATATCTTCTTATGGATGTATAGTTGGTATATTATATGTCTCTTTCTCATTATACTTTAATGTTAATGTTATTTGTTTAACCTTCAATATGCATCCCTTTGAATCTCAAACATGCATGTCCTATATTATCATACCCACCAAAACCATCGATACCACATTTGAGGTGCTCTAACTTTGTCCCTAAACAATCAGCTGCAGACTTTAAAGCTAACGAAGGGAATATTAGACAATGTAATTGATGATTATCAATATTTTCTAGATAAGATTTCTAAAAAAACTTAAACTTCATACTTCAGAAATTTCTAGTCTTTGGACTCCTCTACAAGGTCTTGATTGAATTGACACGTTACAACTATAAATATAAATATATAGTATCCTTGCATATGGGTAAATAAGTTGAAATATGATTTTAAAATTGGTTGGTTTGTGTTGTATTCACGGGGGCGTCACCTAGGGACCAATATGATATCACGTCCGTTCATATTGGGGTGGTTAAAAATTAAAAAATTTAAAGTCAATATATTGGTGGTATATTAAGGGTAATAAGGGTTTTTTTTTAAGTATATAAATATCCAATATGTTTAGGGTTATTTTATTCCAAATTTCTTCCCGCGCCCTTCTCTGCAAAACTGCACATTTTGTCTTTCTGCTCCTGCGTGAACTTGGTTCTGAACCTCTTCTTCATAATGGGCATGGCCATCAAAGCTCCCTGATTTAAGCTCTAATTTCTCCTTAATTGCTTCAACTGATGCAGTGGAGAAGCCCTAAAATCCATGGCAAGAGCTCTAGCATTTTCGTTTGTCGCTCGTAATGCTCTGAGAAGCACGCTATGGCGACGTCGTCATAGCTATGTTCCGCTTTCAATCCATCATTTCTTTCAAAGTTCTAATCCACCTCCAATGCAGGCGCCCCCACCTTCTCTCACTAATTGCCGATCTTTCTGCTCAACGTACCCACCACGTGACAGAAGAAAACTACCGAGAATGATAGTGAACAAAAGGATGGAGGACGGCCCCAAGGTGATGACCTACGCTTATTTCTTGAAACTGTGCAGAGAAGAGGGAGTGGTGGCGCAACTGAATGAAGATACTGCCCAATTTTGCGAGTTTCTGGATGCCAACAAGGGGATCTTGATCAAGAAGAATCTCGTTTATCTGTTTGGGTCAAAGGTACGAGTCCGCTTTCCAGTTTCTGGCGCTGTAGCGTTATATGTTTCATAAATTCACTCTAACCAAACCCAGTAAGCTCTTAATTATGTTCCATGTTTTGGCTCTTATGTTTCATAAGAGCACTTTAGCCAAACCTAGAAAGCTCTGTTCCATTTTGTGGCTCTGGAACATTGTGTGGGTAAGAAATGCATTACATCCTAGTTTTTTTGGCTCTTATGTTTCATAAATGCAGTATAGCCAAACCCCGGTAACTCTGTTCCATTTTGTGCTTTAGAAATGCAGTATAGCTTAGAAGTTGTTAGCAGAGAGTCTAACTTTAAATAGATATTGATAAATCAGGTGGCACAAATTTTAAGGCCCGAATTTGAAAGATTGCGGAAACAAGGGCTGGAATTAAAAGGCAGGGGAGAGCGACACGCCTCGCTTATTATGTTTTCATTTTTGAAAGACTGCGGAAACAAGGGCTGGAATTAAAAGGCAGAAGACTGCGGAAACAAGGGCTGGAATTAAAAGGCAGGGGAGACTGAGAGGCCTCACTTATTATGTTTTCATTTTTAGCTTTTTTTTGTGTGTAGTCCTCGTTCTTTGTGTGATTGATATACTTGGAATCAGATTGGCAAGCCATGAAACCAGTTATCTTTTCTGTGCTCTTCTACGAACTTGTCGTAGGTCCATATGTTTTTTTCGTACTTACAGGCAAACCTCCTACAGTTCTAAATGTCTTGAAGACCCTGAGCTATTGGAGATCGATCAAGCTAATAAAGAAGCATAATTTTGATGCTAGAAGTTTTAATGATTTGCATATAATTTTTGTGGAGAAGAAGAAGAATAATTTTGATACCTATAGAGATATGTAAGTGAAGAAATTTCAAGTTTATCAATTCGATAATTTTGTTCTCTGTTATGTTCCGTATTTTTTAATCTTTATTTTTATTTATTATATTGTAAAGTGGTATTTTTTCTAATTATAACGTGTATTTTTTGAAAATATATGTTTCTGAAACCAGTTAGAAACAGTTTTAGAGAAAATTTTAGGAGGTGGCATGAACAATCCAAGCCAATAATAATAAAAAAATCCACAATAAATGCAGAGTTCATTATGCTCCATGGGCACATAAACTTATTTTGTTGATGCAAACAATGATGCAAAGTGTAAACAATGAGTCAGTTGTTCTGTGTTAGAGTAAACAATGATGGAAAGTTCTTCATTTAAATTAGCTCATTGTTATTTGCTAGCTCCTTCTCACTGGTCCTTTTGTTATGTTCTTTCCCAGGATTTCAGGTGAAGAAAGCACAAAATATCCACTCAAGCAATGGTTTCAAGAACTTCAATATCCACTCAGAAAGCACAAAATATCCACTCAAGCAATGGTTTCAAGAACTTCAATATTCACTCAGAAAGCACAAAATATAAGTGAGATGCCATCCAGTCATGGCTTCCACGTTGGTTAAGCCATTGCAAGGTGGCAGGATAGATGTATATGTTCTGGACTTAATTCAATGAGAGTAAAACGGAGATGAAATTGAAACTACGCTCTTTATTACTAATTATCTGAATTTTTATGAAATGTTTTTTCAGCTTGGAAAAACATTAAATAAGTTACAAATTTTCTGATGATAAACACAGTCAACAGTTTGCTTTGTTTTCTGCAATTTATTTGTTGTGCCATGCAGTGGAAAAATACATGACAATGAAAAAAGCATGACATTGGATTGATTTGTGTATGTATTTTCATCAATGATATTTGACACGATATATTGCCTAGAACTATGAACTGTTTTTGGTCAATCTGGAATATATATCCCATTTTGAACTATTTCTGGGAATAGTTTCTAGACTATTTTTCAGAAAGTTGGATGTTTCAAAAAAACATGGAAGTCATTCCTCTTTCTTGGTGCTCTCATCTTTCTTGTTTATTTTTAAATAAACAATTAAAAGAAATGAAGAAGCAGACTTCCTGACCCTACTG
This sequence comes from Pseudotsuga menziesii, assembly GCA_001517045.1. Lineage (NCBI taxonomy): Eukaryota > Viridiplantae > Streptophyta > Pinopsida > Pinales > Pinaceae > Pseudotsuga > Pseudotsuga menziesii. The sequence continues at coordinate 984,707 of LPNX010286211.1, read as the reverse complement.
AGCACAAAATGCTGAAAAACAAAAAGCTTTTTGAGAGGTTAACGAATCATTTTATGAAAAGTAGGTATTATCTTTATATGTCCCTAGTTGGTAGAAAAGTAGGTAGAAAGGTAGGTAGGACTCAGGAACACTAATGTAACCACATGGTTAGCAAAAGAGCCACCAAATACAATCGCAAGCTTTTTTTTAGGTCTAAATTTTGCAAAAACTAGTCTGGAGGCAACTACAAAGTTAACACTTGTAGCACGAGAGAACAAAGTTGAAGATGAATCACTCCATTTAAGATGAAAATCTACAACATCCTTAAGTTTAAGCAGATAGAAGATGGAATTGCTATATAGGTCTAAATTTTGCAAAAACTAGTATGGAGACAGCTTGGCAAGGCTGAGAGGGGGGTAGATAGAAGATGGAATTGCTATATAGGTCTAAATTTTGCAAAAACTAGTCTGGAGACAGGTTGGCAAGGCTGAGAGAGGGGGCCTTTGCTACTTGAAAATGTTGAGGCTACCCCATGAACGCTTACTTATTTCACAAGAGAACAAAGTTGAAGATGAGGGAGCTATATCAATAAACCACGCAAAATAACTGATGACTCCATTTAAGATGAAAATCTACAACATCCTTAAGTTTAAGCAGATAGAAGATGGAATTGCCATATAGGTCTAAATTTTGCAAAAAATAGTCTGGAGACAGCTTGGCAAGGCAGAGAGGGGGCCCCTTTGCTACTTGAAAATATTGAGGCTACACCATGAATGCTTGTTTTACAAGAGAACGAAGTTGAAGATGAGAGGGAGCTATATCAATAAACAACCACGCAAAACAACTGACGACTCCATGTAAGATGAAAATCTACAGCATCCTTAATTTTAAGCAGATAGAAGAACGAATTGCTATATAGTTTCTTTAATGCAAATGCAATTACTATTTTTTTAATGTTACGCATTTAAATCTCTGCAAATATTCAAGGCTATCTCGGTAGAATAAACAACTAAGATCTACCTTACCCTTTATTGATAGGCCTTTTGTTAAAAAATCGTTAAAGCTTTGCAAGTCTTGAAGGCTAACTTGTCTTGGTAGGGAAAGTCTTGGAGGATAACTTTCAAGACACTTTGTTAAACATAATCATGAGCAGCAGACTCATATGTAGTTACAGTTTAAGTGCAGCATTGTTCTTTATAAAGGTTGAAGCCTTCTTCCTTTTTTCTACCGATGGTATATTGCTTTGCCAATAGTGTTCAATGGTTTTGGGGCTTAATTTGACGTTGTCACTTGCACATAGAAATCACCAATGCACAACTTAACAATAATTGGTTCGCACATGTGGAGACCTGGGAAATTCTAGAATCCTCCAAGAATTACCTTATGCTTAGATTAGGTTGAGAAATGTAAGTGTGCCTTTATCCACCCAAGGTTTACCCTACCATGTTTGCGTTTAGAAGGGAATATCTAATTTGAGAGAAGCGTGGATGCCCTGTTCTATGTGTCCAGATTGTCTCTATTTTTTGATGAATGGATGACCATTTGGGTTCAGAAAATTTGTAGTATAGATGAACGACATAGTAGATTAAATTCAATCACAAAATATTGTCCAGCTTATTAATGTTGGCAAATACATGATGCACTCCTTGGGAAGACTGAACATTCATATTTTGCAATCAGAATTGCGTGATAGAAAGGCAAACATGAATTGATATGATGGTATGAGATGTGAGTCAATTTTGCAATTGCCACTGACTAAAATTCCTGATGGGCTCGGTTCTACGATTGCCAACACAGGCTGTTCTTACCTTTCTTGTAGGTCCAATAACAAAGGGATTGTGCGGATTTGTGGAAAATTTAGCGAATTATTTAATATCCCTACAGTTTAGTTTGGTCGATCAGATGATATCCATTCGATTCCTTTATTCGGGCTATATTAATTAGGATTTCTCTAAAGGATGGCTGTAATAAGACCTCTACATGTGTATATCTGCTCAGTGTGGATAGGTAACATTCTAGGATTTTTTGTATTTAGAGTTTGTAGCAGATATAGATATTTCAAATTTATTGATTTTTATATTCGTTGTCGGAGTGAGAGTCGCTTTTCCCCTCCCCAATTTTGTCGAACTATCGTCAGGTAACTATTGCGTGCCTTCCATCTTGTGTTCTTTTCATTATATGCACACACATTTTTTCCAGGCCATTGTGCTTTATGATTAAGTACACCTAGAGGCTACCTGTCTTGCATCCTAATGGTTTTTTTTTCAGTCCTCACAATATTCCATTTCTGATTATTTTTACCTGTTAATGCTTCAAAAGTTCGATGCTATCATTACGTTGTTATCGCTCACTGCTCTTATACATGATTTCTCTTTCCTCTAATGTTGCTGCTGCACATAGGATCAAGACCTCTGACCATAATTGCGTGCACTACATACTGGACAGTCTATTTGTTTTTTTAGTAGAAATAATGACATTGTAATATAGGTAATGAATCACTCAAATAAACAATGGCCTGTCGTTTTGGCAGAGCCTATGTAAAAAAAACTATAATTAACCGTTCTGAGATAAGGGCACGGTTTTTTGGAATTTTTATTCTTGTACTTTCTTGTATTCTATAGTTAATGTAGCCTTATCTAACATGCCTGGTAGCTAGATATAGGCCTGGTATTACCTTTGTTAGAAGATGGCAAGATCTGTCTTGAAAGTTGAGAGTTCCATTTTTTACTATAAATGTGGGAAAATACACAGCAGGCATTAGTTTGGTTATTGCTTTCAATAAGACGTCAAGATGGATCTAATATGAGGTTTCATGTAGTACATTGATGTCAATAAACTTGTAAAAGGGCAACCACTGGACAATCTAGAGTTCATGCAATGGTTAAAGAGATACTGTGATTCAGTAAATGGTGGAATCATGAATAGGTATCTTCTTTTTCTGTTATCTTTTCCTGCTTTTCGGTTTTTTCTAGATTTTATGGCACTACAATAATGGGCATATTTGTTTACATGTTAGTGATACATTTGTTAATCAGTTTTTGATTCTGTGCCTTTTTAGTTACAATGCACTGCAACGAAGGGAGTTTTGCAAAGGTGGAAAAGAAGTTAACAAGAAAGCAGCTCCAGTAAACCCTTCAAGCAAGGGTAATGCACTGGGGTCTAAAACTGCCATAGTTGCTAGTTCTCGGCGAAATGATCCTCCAGTTCCAGTTGTGAATGTAGCTGCTAAACATTCCAGGACAGGGTCAAATGCTGGATATGGGTCTGTACCCTTCCAAACAGCCTCAACTGAGCCACCATTTTATGGGTCTGCAATGCCCAACACTGCATCTGCAAATGCAGCCTAGATTTAGGCTCTCAATGAGTAGGTAAAAAATATTACTCCATTTAAAGTCTCTTGATGTTTGTGTTTTTGTTATTCATATTTTCCTGTTGTTTTACCTCAGAAAGAATCTTGGTTCAGTCATGGTCCGATCATCACAGGATCCTTTTGTCAGGAGTTTTTCCAAAGGAACTAGAGCAACATGAACTTGGTCCAGGCTCTCATATCAGTGAAGTTCTCATATTTGTTTATTTCTATGCTATTTGCTATTTAATTGAGGTATGCAGGTCACAGAGTTGAAGCTCTTGGTAGACAGTTTGGAGAAGGAAAGAGAACAAATCATTTCCTATTGCGATAGGGGTCATGTAAGCATCTCACCCACCTCTTTCTTTGTGCTACAAGTACATATATACAAAATACCAGGTTTTTTCATGTACTGAATTTCCCTTGAGGACTATTTGAATCTCGTCTACTATTGCTACTTAATTTTGGACCCTTTGAGCAATTGTTCATTTTTTCACCACAAAGTCTCATCAGTGGATTACTGATTCCTCCACAATTCTTCATAGAAACTTGTTGATTTGTCTTTGTTGATAGAGAACCTATGACTACCTTGCCAAAATACTAAAAAAAACCATCTAAGAGATTCTGGCAGTGATGCATACAGGTTTGGAGATGGAAAAGATGGTTTGATTGCAGCATTGACTCTGACACATGCCACTCAGAATAACGCAAATCCTTTGCTCCAAGGAGCTTATGTAATTGCGATTCAGGTCATCTTGTTAGAAGTGTTCCCAGAGAAAAACATCTCTGGTTTTTGCTGTTTATTTAAAGTCTATTGAAACTGCTTGGCTTTTAGCATTACATCTAACCATTTTAATCATAAACCTTTTGTCAGACATATTATTTGTTCAATGCTTGAGCATGGATAGAGGGGTTCTAGTTGGTGTTCCATGCCTATGGGAATGGCTATTATCTTTATTTAAGGTACAAAATACACTTGCCATTGATTTTATTGTTAATTAACAATCCTCTAGTACACTCCACTGCTAAAGAAGGATATTTTGTAATCATAGGCCTAGTGGCATAACTAGAGACAAATGCCAACCTGATGAAACCTAGGAAAGGCTAGTTGGTGGGAGTTATCTTCAATTGAGATTAGTCAAGTTATTGTAGTTTTTTCTACAAGAATGGGGAAAGATTTAGAGAGGTTGAAGTGTATGCCCTCATAATTGGATAAAACTATTCATAGATGATAGAATTTAGAACTTGTGAGTCCAAAGTGATTGGATGTTCGTTGTGAGGCTAGCAAGAGGGAAAATGGAGAAATTGCAAGAGAAGTAAATGACCTCTTAACCGAGGAAAAATAAATCGCTAAGTTGTTTGAAGAATAATGTAGGAGCATGCCCCTTAAAACCATATTTACTAAGTTCGAATTTGAATTTAAATATGGATAGGTATGATATGGAAAAAATGTGTAAAAAATATAGCATGGAATTTTTTTGAGTATTCATCTAAATAATACAAATACATTTTTGGTGAATTTCAGCCATAAAATTCAAAGTCAGTTTGGTTCAATTTGGTCAAAAACTCATTGACTTCACTGAATTGTAACTAAGGTGAATAATTCTGCTGATTGGAATTGACCTAAACCTCCAGTTTGGATGAATTTGGTAACTGTGCTTAAAACCATGCCAAGTTAGTCGATATGTTGACATTAATGTTTAGTTGTAGACAACTTAAGAGTGTGAGTCATATTAGAATGTTGTAAAAACTAGTAAAACCTATGACATGGGAGAATAACAAAGCCATGGATCTAATACTATGCAAAATAGAATACGAGTAAATGAAGAGAATTGAGTACAACATATGGATAGGACATCAATAGAGTATATTGTAAGGGAAGGTGTTGTATGTAAGAGATTTAAGGAACGTCTCAAGGTATATGCCATGGCACTTGGTGTAGAGGAATCTAACTAAATATGGAAAACTGGTGGAAAATCCAAAGACAAGTGAATTTTATAAACACATGTACTCTATGTAATTAATTCATGGCCCTTTTATGAATTAGAGTGCTAGTTACTTGAATATCTTTTATGCTTTGTTGATATTGTGTGACATGGTTATGCATAAGTTATATTAGAGCCATGGAGATGTGTGAGTGAGCAAGTTTGACATGATCCTATTTGTTTATGTTGTTTTTTATAGCTGTTGTGTAAAGCTAAGTGAAGGGATTCTTGAGGCTAAGGGAATCCATGTGAACTGAACCATGAGAACATGTCAACATATGAATTAGTGAGCACGAGAATAGAGCCTTGTTGAAAATGAGTGAGGTGAGATTTGTATATGAAGTCTGCTTGAGTGAGTGAGCAAGTTTGACATGCTCCTGTTTGTGTATGTTGTTTTAGCAACTGTTGTGAGAAGCTGAGTGAAGGGATTCTTCAGGCTATGTGAATCCATGGGAGCTGAACCATGAAAGTATGAGAGTCACGAGAACATATAAATTAGTGAACATGAGAATGGAACTTTGTTGAAAACGAGTGAGGTGAGATTTGTATATGGAGTCTGCTTGAATGATGTTCTGTTTGCATAAGAACTAAGTTTTGAAGAACGATTATGTAGGATTGAAATGCTTGTTAGGTTGTGAGGATTGTTGGCCTTTGTGAGAGAGAACTTGAATGCACGTAGTGAAGTTTTTACGAGGGTAGAGTTGTGGTAGTTTTGAGAGCATTTTGAATGAATCTTTTTGGGTGTGCTATTCTTTACTAAAAAATTGCAGTTGTTCTCTACTTGTGGAGTTTATGAGCCCTTGGAATATTGAAAGTTCTCTTAAAATTACTTGCAAAGTGAGGAAGCTTTGGTTCAACTGTGAAAGAAGTAGAGCTAGGCTCTCCACTTAAAATTGTCTCTCTATGTAATATAAATGTTCAACTAATGCTAGTCAAAGTACTAAGAAATCTATGAGAGTATTATGTATACAAACTAGATTTTTAAAGCTATTTTGAGAAAAGTTGTTAAAGCTCTGAAACAAAGGAGCACTAAAATATGCATGATTGTTGATGAAAGCATTTAAAAGTCTACTACAACTGAAAAGGCCTCTCAGCCTCTGGAGTTGGATATATATCCAGTGTCCACATCTTGAAGCAGTTACTGAAGCAGTTACACACTACTGTTTGAGATTGGTACAAATAAACCCTCTCTTATTTGTTTTGACATCATGTGATACATTTTAATTCATAATAAAGTGATTTTCCTAAGGGCACCTATCAAGTGTCGCCCTTTCTTATGTTTAGCTTTTTTTTCCCTTAGGTAGAAATATAAAGGGGTATAAAAAATGTAAATGAAAAAATGGATACATGCAATATATAGGGAAAATAGGGGTTTTTTAAAATCGGCAAAGCATATTGGGAGGGGGTTAAAAAAATGATTTTTGGAGGTATTTTCCAATATTTTTTGAAAATAGGGGTATTGTTTCATATGCCACGAATGAACGTGCTATGGCATAGTTTCACTAAGTGAATACCCCGTGGTTGTATTGTTAATATTTTTTTTTGTAACGCTGCAAATTCTATTAATCTAGGAGAACAAAAATTACAAAAAAGACCCTAGCCAGAGGAGGTCTCATGTGGTGGAACCACCACCCAAGCCTATAAAAAATAGAGGGTCATCTGAGAAAGCTATTACAAAAGATGTTCAAATTATTAAGGAACCTAAACTAGTTGGTAGGGATCATAATTACAAAGTTTTTCCTTTCAAAAAAACAAATATGCAACCAAACTAAACATAGAAAGAAAAAAAATTGAAGTAACATTCTGACTTCTCAGAGGCATGCAGCGTTGCAGATGGCTTGAGCATGGATCAAGAGGGTGGGTTTTCTTTGAGGATTGGTCATCCCCATCGTCCTTCCTCTGAGTTGCTGGTGGCATTAACATTGGTCGCTAACACGGACTGAGGGGGCTCATTACTTAACCCTTTGTCTTCCCGCACCCTCTTGAACAATGGTTCAATGGTGGTCGGAATGGGGAAAGGGGGAGCTTGAACCATTCGGAATGCCAGTACCGAGATGGAATCCCTTGACCTGCCACCTGTCGCGCTTTTTATTCCTCCATCGACGTATTCAACCTTCCTAGCAATGCCATCCATGCATTTCCAAGCAAAGGTTGCATCCAGACTGCTGAGTTGTCCATCCATTTCAAGCATTTTTTCCTTCACGACAAGGACTATATCACGATTTGTGCTCCAATTACTCAGCATATCCTCCATTAGATTAGCTAGCATATTTGTAACCATCCAGTAGTGGTTAATCCTATTGTCGCCATGCCCTGTAGCTAAACGCTGGTTCACCACCCTTCCTTCCCAATCATCAATAAGGATACAGATTGACATTGAGATGTTTTCCTCGTATCCATCCTCCACCTGGACACTAAGCCCCCTTTGGGACTTCCCTCTCTCGCTGCTAGCATGCCTGGGCATACCACATTGCCCAGACATTGCGAAGACCCAATTACCCAGGTGTTACAAGAAGGGTCGATGACGCGACGTAATACATAGCAGCGAATAATTATGATGGACCCTCCCAACACTATGAGAACCTACGCGAATGAGGTTCCCCTTAGAGGCTACAGGTCAATGGAGGATCCCAATTACATAAGAATTACAGACCAGAACATAACCTTAGGTTGCATAGAGCATCCCTTAGTCGGAAATGAAACCACAGGCTGCGCAGAGCATCCCATGGACTGAAACAAAACATCAAACACACCATAGGTAACAATGCCATGTTTTTTCATGGCATTCCTCTTCATGGCGCCACCCTAACCTTGCATTAACTGCGTACTTGTTTCCATTAAACTCACCTGAACCAGCATGAATGTGAAAGAGGATTTCCAAACATATCCATCTTAGGACAAAGGCTAAGAAATTACATCCATCTCTGTCCGCACGAGGGAGATTGAGTTCATTGCAAGGGTGGCGACCTTGCTATCATGCATGGTGCCACGCATTTGAATCGCGAACCGCGGTGACTTGCGACGTCGATAGAGCTCGCTGGCACCTGCATTCAGGGAGGAAAGATCTAACCTGGCCAATTGTCTGCATTTGAGCACGAGGGTGTCGTCAAAAGGATCCCTCAGTGTACCTTCCATGAGTGAGTATTTGGAGGTCATACCAATGTTATCCAAGCAGTTCGCCAGAGCATTAGCTTTCTTGTGCACATGATGAAAGGTGATTTCTTGCATGCCATTGAGTTGGTCAGCCAAGCGTCCCAACCCATGCTCAAGATGCAAGCTAAAGTCCACTTTTGAGACAGGCGTTCCATTATGAATTTTTGTGGCCATGGATAGAATAATCTAAGAGTCCCCCTCCACAATCAGTGGCCAAAGACTCCTACTATCAGCAATACCTAGTCCCACCACCTGGCCTTCAAGTTCCGCAACATTATTGGAATCAAGACCAATACTACCATAGAACATGTGAATAATTTCGCCTTTGTGATCTCTGATAGATCCTCGAAAGCTCTTGTTCTCAGGGTTGCCTTTAGAGGCACCATAAAAGTTAAGCTTAAAGACCCTATCAGGATGGGGCTCCTAGTGATCCGGGCTCTCCACTCTCATATTGGTGATGCGAGGGGAAAATGGGACATTTGTGGCCATGAAACTTAAGGATTCTAAGATGATATTTTCACTTTGAGATGTGGGAATATCAGGATCTGTCCAACCTTTGGAGTGAATAGATTCCTAGAGATTTCCTTTTATTATTTACCATAAATACTTAACCGATCTATCGGTGTTCTTAAAAATCATGTTGTTGCGCTCCTTCCAGACGTTCGACACTACAAATCGTAGGCTGAGGGCCCATAGTTGATTGAGGATTTTACTTTGGAATGGGGATTCAATCCACTGCTACAGTGTATCCATGCTATTTCCTTTAAAATGATTGGTCCTTCGGTAGTATTTAGCAACACTGTCCCAGATAGCACTGGAAAACGGAAAGCGTCAAGTAGATGATCAATTGATTCCTGCTGATAATGACATAGACAACATATGGAGGGGCCATGAAACCATTTTCTCAACATATTTTCCTAAGAAAGTGGGAGACCTTGGGACATAAAAGAGGCTTCCATATGTGTTTCTAAGTTGGGAAAGGTTGGACCTCCTGCTCGACAAAGAGGATGTCGTAGGCTTCCTTCACCAAGAAATTACTTGAAGGACTATGGCTCCATCTGATAACATATGTCCCATGTTTTCATTTTAGATGTCTGTTGTTTATTTCCTACCATATAGTATCCAAGAATTCCCTATTGGGAGCGACATCCCAGATGGAGGGATCTTTCCATTGACAGTTGTCATCAGTCAAAGCTTTCCAGAGGTATTTAACTTTAAGATTCTTGTTGAGGTTAATGAATGTCTGGATGTCTTGATCTAGAAAGATACTTTTCAAACTGGGTAGTTGTTGCAAGAAGTCACACTAGAAGAGGGTGCTATTTCCATCTTTTATTTCCCAAAAACGGTGTTGTTGAATAAGAGCCCTATGATTGTTGGTTTCCTTCCAAATATGGGAGCTAGGGATATCTTCATCTAATTCGATTAAGTGAGGTGGGCGAAATTCTTGTGCATATTTTGTGTTCCACAACTTTTCCCATGGGGATTTTTTTTTTAAGATCCAGGTCCACCAAATTTTAGCTGAGAGGGATTGATTATTTAGCTCAGGATCCCTGATACCTAGACCCCTGGATTTCTTCTGAAGACAAAAATTTTGTGAGCTGACTAGGGAACATATTTTCTTGTTTTTGTTGCACCCCCAAAGAAAATACCTCTTAAGGGTTTTGATAGCTTTCAGGACCCATTTGGGGGCATCCGGGATAGAAAAGAGGTAGAGAGGCATAGACTGGAGAATAGACTTTAGTAGGATAGTTCTGCTTGGGAGGTTAAGGGAGCATAAGGTCCAAGAGTCTATACGGTTTTCCAATTTGTCCAAAATCTCTTTCCATGAGCAATGCTTGATAGTCGAGTCAAACAAGGGAGCCCCCAGGTTTTTGGAGGGGAGTGAGGAGACGAAGAATCTAAGAATACAGATGATGTTTCTTTGTGCGACCAATCTAGTTTTAAAGAAGAAGATTTGTGACTTGTCAATATTGATAGTAGTCCTTGAATTTTTTCCAAAGGTATCTATAACTGATTGAATAGTACGAGCCTCTTGAACTGAGCAATGTGCAAAGAGAAAGTTGTCGTCGACAAACTGCTAGTAGGATAAAGGAGGGGCGCCATGGAGAGAGATCCCTCGCATGGCCCACGAAGAGACCATTGATTGGATCATTCTCTCGAGCCCTTTAGCCATGAGGATGAAGAGAAAGGGAGAGAATGGGTCACCCTGCCGAAGGCCACGTGAAGGGGAGAAGGTGGAGGAGGGTGAGCCATTGACAAGGACAGAGAAAAATGCTAAGGAAATGAGGGAGAGGACCCCATTGACCCAATCCTAATAGAAACAAAAATCTAAAAGCATTTTTTCAATGAGGTACCAACTCATCTTATCAAAGTCCTTGGATAGATCCAGTTTCAGGATCATTCCTGGGGTTTTGATAGTTTTAATGGAGTGTACAACTTCAAGAGCCAGGATGATTCCATATAGAATTTGATGAGCTTCAATGTAGCCCAATTGTTCGGGTGAAATGAGAAGAGGGAGAAGGGGTTTCAACCGATTTGCTATGACTTTAGAGATTATCTTATAAATGACATTGCAGAGAGAGATGGGTCGAAACTCACGAGGATTGGAGGCTCCCATTTCTGTGGGGATTAGAGCGAGATGAGGGGCATTCAAGGCCGGTAGGATCCATCTTTTTTTGTGAGATTATTCCACCGATTCCAGAACTTCTTCCTTTAATAGGCTCCAGTAATGATGGAAGAAATCTATGGTGAATCCATCCAGACCAGGGATTTTCCATCAGCCATTTTATTGATTGCTGCCTCCACTTCCTACATGTTGATCGGTTGCATTAGGGACGCATTGTGATCATTATTGACCAGAGAGGGGATATGTTGAGTGACCTGGGTGACTGCTTCCAGGCGTGACATATTTTTCTCAGTGAGGAGATCATTGGAATATCTGGTAAGCTCTTTTGACATTGCCTCATGTTCTTCTAGAATCTCCCCATTTCCCGAGTGCAACTTGTTGATCTGGATTCTCATTTTGTGTTGTACAGTGGAGAGATGGAAGAAGTTTGTGTTCTTTTCCCCTCCTTCAGCCATTTAACTCTTGATTTTTGTTTCCAGAAGACCTCCTCTTGTTCACATATTTGGTTTAGATGAGTGAGGAGATCCCTTTCCTGGAGTTTGGTCTCCTTGTTGTACCCCTATTCCATAGCGCCTAGTTGTAGAGTCTCTAGAATTTTTTGTATAGCCTTTTTATCCTCAAAGATGTTACCAAAAGTAGAGTGGTTCCATTGTCGAAGATGGCTTCATAATTTCTTTAGTTTTTTATGCATTATGGCCATCTTCGATCTGCCATTCACTTTCATATTCTTCCACGATGAGCTAACAAATTCCATGAAGGTGGGATGAGTGATCCAGAAATTTTCAAATCTAAAGGGTTTAAAGAGGGGAGTTCCTTAACTATGCAAAGAAAGGGAGATATTCCAGTGATCGGATCCAGCTATGGGAAGGACAGAAGCATCAAGAATCCCTCTCATTGTAAGAATTTTGTCAGAAATAAGAAATCGGTCAAGCCGTTTGGGGATATGATGGATTCCCCCACTTATGTTGTTCCAAGTGAAAAATCCAGAAGAGGTTTGGATATCCACTAAAGAGCAAGAGTTTATTGTGGTTTTGAAGGCTCGATCATTAGCTAAGATAGATTTGACTCCTCCATTTTTCTCTTCCAACGTGGTTATCATGTTAAAGTCTCCACTAATGAGGATGGGGGAGTCAGCATACATGTTAGAGAACCATTCCAGGAAGATAAGAAGATTGATTGAGGTCCATACACATTTAGAAGGTAACCCTTGATATTGGTTCCAGCCATATGAAAGGACGAAGAAATCACATGAAGAGAAGAGGCCACATCACTAGAGTAACTAGGAGGGGGTTCCAACCGATGGAGATACCACCCAAGGATCCTCTAGCATCAATGTTTATAGCGAGGCAATATTTCTAAATCAGGGACATGAGCTTGGTATCTAATTTACTGGAGCATTTGGTTTCCTATATAAAAAGAACAACAGGCCTATCTTTTCGAATTTCCATTTTCAACATTCTTTGTTTCGAACGACTGTTGAGACCTCGTACATTCCATGAGAGGATCTTCATTGGATAACTATTGTGGGGGAAGAGAATAACTCTGTTAGCTGGGCGTATTGTCCATATTCAACCAGCGTCATTCCAAGCTGATTTATTCTTTGGAGAGCAGATTTGCGGCCCCTTTTTTTGGAATCCCTTTGGGATTTTTGCTTATATTTTTTAGCAGTGTTATGAAATCCTAATTTGTTTTGAGATTTTTCTTTGGCTAGGGATTCATGCAACAGTTGGATCTGTCGTGCTAGGATGGAATCGAAATATTTTCTTGTGCACGTGTCTTCTAGTCCCAATAGATCTAGTCCTTCCAGGAAGGCCTCTTTCATTTCTTCCTCTTCCAGGGGGTCAGGTCCCAATCTATCTGTGGTTTCTTGAAATTATTTTTCATGTAATTGATCTGACTGGATTTTACCACGGATATCAACAATTTTTTGAGAGGTTTCCTCAGTTCGTCCCGACCAGTGCTAATCAACATTCTCTTGAGTAGGTTCCCCACAGTTATTTTCGCGGGTCAATTCCATATCCGAGCACTCATTTTGGTCTTCCAGAACCTCAAAACTATTGCTCATGGTTGGCTTTTGTTCTTGGTTCTTTTCTTGAGTTGATTCCCTGTGATTCCTTTTCTTCTTGCCTACTTGCTGAAAACCTTGTTCATTTTTCATTGCTTCCTTTTGTTTGTCAACCTAAAATTTATTTGTAGGGAAATCTCTGAAGATATGTCCATGCTCATGGAATTTTCTACATCTAAAGGGGATATGCCCGAAGTCGAGAGGCTGAATCTAATCACAATCTTCATGGGTTAGGCATATAGCATCAGGGAGGGCTCTTGCAATCTGCATATAGACATAGATCCTGGCATAGGATGTGAATTTGTTCATTTTGTTTTGATCAGCAGTTCTCACAAAGGTTCTCAGGGTATTACCAATCTCCTAAAGGGTGTTCTCGTCCCAGTATTCTTAAGGAAGTGAATGCATTCTGATCTATACCGGAGCCGAGGAGAATTCCTCTTTCTCTGGGAAGAATCTTTCCACCTAGTTTCTTAAATACAGTCATACATCATTGAAGAAGTAAGGCCCTCCATCTTCGACTATGGATTTGTCCTCTAAATGGTGAAAAATGATAGTGAAAAATCCTTTCAATCCCAGTTGCAGATCATAGTGCGCCTTGTGCTTCCACTTCATCACTATCCATCATCAAAGCACCTATTCAATGGGACAAAATCCCATGAAATTTCCAATTATGCCATGGTCTTTCATTTCCTGCGCTTTGGCCTTGATTCTTTTTGCCGAGAGATTAAGGCAGGGTCGGTTCTTTGTGCGTTCTATACAGGTGTTTCTTCTAAGGGGTAGGCCCTCATTCTTTTCCTTGTCTGTTGTATTATTTTCTCTATTGTTAGTGTCCTCCATTGGGATTGGAATATCCTCAGTTCCAATCTTCACAATGGAGCAGGTACGAGAAAAACCCCCATCCAAGGGAAAAACTTGATGTGACTAAGAGGGGTCAGCCCCCCAAGTCCATCGTCATGGATCTTTGGTAGGTCCTTCTTATGGTCGACAATGAAACAAGTTCCACAGCAATTGTGATAGCAATTGTGATGGATGCCAGGTCTAACCCTAAACACAAACCCTAACAGAACCTAATCTCTGCATCTCTCTGCTCTTTCTCCAGATAACCTTCTTGTGTTGTTATTTTTGTTATCCATCATTAGCAATGATATTTCTTTTCAATGTGTGGTTTATCCTTTCTTCAATATTCGTAAACGTTATGTATCTTTTTTTTGAATTCTCTTATATATGTGGATAAATGAGAACGTATACCTTAATCTTTGAAGAACACATGGTTACACATACTATCAAAGAAAAACACTCGTTGTAATGGTGAAGGGATTTGTTTAATTATAAAAACATATAAGTATGATAAAGTGAAATGATATATTGTGAAAGTTTATAATTTTTTCTATGATTGGGGTTAAATGATTTTTTAATTTGTTGTATTTGATAAAGAAATATCAAGTATAAAAATTGAGTCTTTCTTTTAAATAATATGAATGATAATATTTACTATTATTTTTTATTGGTTGAAATATAATATTTATTGTTAGTATTTGATTTAATTCAAAATTTAAGTAAATTTTTTATAACTTACAATGGTTTGTGTAATCTATGTAAATGGTTAAAGGTATTTGAAAATAATGTGAAAAAAAAACTAATCATTTAAAAACTATATTGATTTGAATGTGTAATTAATTAAAGGTATTAAAAAAAATTAATCATAAAAATTATATTGATTTGTAATTTTGTAGGTGTAATTAGGTAAAGGTATTGAAAAAATTAATAAACATCCAAGAATTATATTGATTTGGATGTTTGTTAATATAGAAACTCAACAACACATATATAATAGTTTTCAACGAAAAAAAACATTTTTAAGCCATAGAATTATGGAAAAAAATAAAAATGACAATTCATTCATTAAAATATTTATTTATTTATTATTCACTTTTTAGAAATTCAAATCTACATTTTTATTAATTTCCAATTTATATATTGAAATTGAATGGTATGTTTTCCATTTTTTAATTAGCAATAAGCACATTAATTGTATTCATGTGTCCAAATTTTACCTATAACTATAAATTTAGGCATATATTATAAGGAAAATATTAATATAAACAAAATGTGTCTAATTTACACCTATCATTTTAATCCAACACATTAATAAAATTAATGTGGTTGTTGCTAGTAACCGGTGGTGTTTAAGGATACCTCCAAAATCATAATAAATTAATGTTGTACAATTAATTATAATATTAGTTTATATTTTTAATAGTAATTACTTATTAATATTGATAAATTAATATTTTAATCAATTATAATACAATAATTAATTATTTAAATAATATTATTAAATAAATACTATTTATTATAATCAAATATAAATATAAAATATATAAGTTAGGATTAATGAGCTAGATACTTCTGATCTTCCATGTTATGATTAATGGCCTCTATATAGTATCTTAATTTTCTCTTAACCGCTAAATTTTCCTCACACCAAAATTTCTCTTTAAACTTAGAAGTAATAATACTTTTGACATTATAAATGTACTACAAAATATCATTTTCATCAATGCCCAATGGTTTAACCAAGCCATGGTATCTTTGCACCAACACCGTGTGAGGCATAGTTGGTTTTGACTTGAGTTTAAAGAAATTTTAGGAAGTTTCTTGTTTCCCATGTTATTTATCTTATGCTTGTACATAAGGTACCTAGTCATAACCATGCTCTCGATGGGGGAAACACCCACTTCTATATTAACAAACATAGTGAACTAGGAAAGCTTCTTAACAAGCATTTTAAGCACGTGAACAATATTTTAAAGTAAACCAAGTATTATCCTTCTTAAGGTCCGATAGACCAAAGTTGGTCTCAATGGAAATTCATTCATCATCATCATATCATCATCATCATCATCATCATCATCATCATCATCATCGTTGTCGTCGTCGTCGTCGTCGTCGTTGTCGTCGTCGTCATCGTCGTCATTGTCGTTGTCATCGCCGCTGTCGTCATCATCGTCGTCGTCCTCCTCCTCCCCCTAGGTGATATAATCATTAGATTAATTTCTAAATTGTGATAAGTGTAAATATGAACATTTGATTAATTTTGAATTCATAATTATTGTTTCACTTGACGAAGATTATAATTATATATAAATATGTTTAAAATAAAAATAAAATGAATGTATTTATGTTTCGAAATAAAAATATAAACTCTAAATCAAAATTATTAATTAATATTATGAAAATATAAACTATAATTTTTTTATTCTAACACAATTTTGTTTTTAATTAAATAAATTATATTAATCCAAAATATTAATTGTTATCAATATAAATGATATTAATTCAACTTATTTTTATATTAAAAAACAAATTATAATTAATTATAATATAATAATTAATTATAAATAATATCATTTCATTATAATATTCTATTATAATTCATGTGATGCTTTATACCTTTATTCAAAATAATTATTTAAATAAAAATGAATATAAGCATATTTCATTTTCTTAAATTATATTTGATGCTATATACCTATATTCAAAATTAAAATATTAATAAAATAAATTGAAAAAAATAAATTTAATATAAAAATTATTTAAATAAAAATGAATATGAGTATAATGCATTTTTTTAATAAATTATCTTATACTCAAATTAATATACAAATATGATATTTAATTTAAATATTATAACAAAAGTAATAAGAGAATAAATTTATTTAATTCAAAATATTTTTATTAATTAAAATATTATATTATGGTATTAAAAAAAATTATACTATGGACTTTCAAATACATCAAATTACATCAATTGCAATGATCTTTAATGATTATTTTTTTCAATTGTTGATTTGTAATGTGGATGTGTTGCTTACAGTCATTTATATTTATGATGTATCGTGACATTTTTAAGAGTTCTGTTGAAATGTGACATTCTTCCATGGTTATGTCACAATGCAACACATTATTAGCTAATGTGACAAAACATGGATGACCAAATTAAAGTAATTTGTAACGTCTTAATGTGACAAAACACTTAGTTTGGTCATCTATCTCTGAATTTAGTTTTACAATAGTCAACCACGATTTCCTTTATCGAGTCATGTTTGACTTTACAAGCACATGGCCATTGTTGCTTCATTTTTTTGAAGAACTTTGTAGATTGTTATTTGAAATGTTTATAAAGAGCTTTGTTATGTGCTAGCTTCACTAGATAGTGATATTTATGAATTGTCATATTGGATTACGAGTTTGATCAAGTGCTAAGTTGCATCACGACATTCCTCCATTGTCATGTTTCACTATACTTATGTTTTTTTTTTGTAAATTTACATGATCTATTAAGAGGGGAAAAAAGTTACAGGTGTGGAAAAAACCAGAGGAGGTCGCAGGTGGTGAAACCACCACTCGATCCATTCAAAATACTGAGACATCGGGTGATATTGTTACAAATGGAGCCCATAGGATTAGGGAGCCAAAAACATCTGAGATTACACACATTCGACTTGTTTGTTTTGTTATTCCACAAAAAACATAGCTGCAACCTAAATATACACATATAACAAAAAGACCTGAAAATACAGTTTGAACCAGGGGGAGATTGTGATGTTGCAGAGGACATGAACATAAATCGGGGGGGGTGCGTCTCTTCTAGAATGGGGCATGCCCAGCCCCCATCCTCGGAGTTGGTGGCAGTGTTGGTGGTGGTGGCCATCATAGGCGGAGGGGGCATCTCACTGCTCGACCCGTCACATCCCTGCACCAGTTTGAATAATGGTTCTACAGTGGACGAGATGGGGAAGGGAATGTTGGTATCCACTGTCCAAACTAGAGCTGAAATGACATCCACAGACTGTCCTTCATTTATGCTGCCACATCCAACCTCCATGTTACCCATTGGTCTTGAACTATTGGCCAAACACTTCCACACAAAGGTGGTTTCCATGCTACTAAGTTGGGTTTCTATCTTGGTAAATTTTTCCCTTAACCGAGAGGACAGTGTCACGAGCCGAACTCTAACTCCCTAGGATATACTCCATGAGGGCTCCCATCATATTCTTAACCAACTAGTAATAGTTTATTTTGCCTCCCCCTGTACAAGTGGCCAAGTGTTGGTTCACCTAGCACCCTTTCTAGTCGTTAATTAAAACTTGAACCAACATAGAGATATTCACCTCATAGCCTTCCTCCACCATGACACTGATCCCATGCTGCAATTTTCCTCTCTCGCTACTGCCCCTCCTGGGGTGCCCCATTTCCTGGACATGATGACAAGGTGAGTGCATGGATGCTGAAAATGGAGGTGACAGAGCTGAATAATCCAAGGTGGTTGGAGAGGATGCAAAACCATACATTTGCTAAGGGCGCAGGCAAAAATTGTCATCCTTGAGCACCCACCAGACCACAAGAAAACCGTCGCCCACACGAAAAGAAAAAGACACAAGACCAGACCAAACGAGAACAACAGACTGGTGAGAAGAGATCGTTGCGACGCATCAATTGATAATGCCACATTCTGCCATGGCTCACCATTTAACTTCATCTCGTTGTACCTGAAAGAGATTCACACGTTGCATATTGACCGCCAGTAGAACCTGAGAAAATGTGATGGAACAAGCTTGATCCATGGCCAGCCTAAGACTTGACGTTCCCACCCACCCGCGCATTGAGGCTGGGGGCCGACGAGGGGGTAATAAAGAACCCGATATGCGTGGTACCATGCATTTGGCTCCCGGACTTAGGCCCCATGCGCTGGCAGTGGGGCTTGTTGGCACCCACATCAGAGCTATGCTTATGTTCCTTAATGGGTTTTGTTGCATTATAGTATTGATTATAGAATTTTTTGCAAGGGTTGGGTTTAGTCATATTTGGAAAAAAAAATTCAATTGTGACATACATCAAAGGTTATATTGGGTGGTGATGTTCAACGAGGATTATTTTGGATTGTGTTATCACTCTATGAGTATGCTATATTATGGTTATGTTTGTTAATGTGTCTTGTTTCTTTACGAACTCAAATGTACTGTAATTAATAGGTTATTTAATTAATTAATTTATAATTCCATTGAGATTCATTCCTGTAATGTTTGTTGAAGGTTTGATTAGATGGTAACAGTTCAACAGTTGTTAAGTATTATGTTTGATTGTGAGAAGCACGTTGTTGTGACATAAATTCCTACATTTATATTTGGAATGTTTCTCAAGTGATTTGTTATATTTGGTACATCCGTCAATGGTTTTATCGTATTGCAGCATTTATGCACTACTATGTTGGATTACATCATTGATTGAGTGTTAAGATGGAATGTGAAATTGTTTTTTGGTGATATTTTAATATGCTTATGTTCATTATCATATTTTGTTGCATTATGAGATTTATTAAAATGTTTTGCAAGTACTCGGTTTAGCTATATTTCAACTGGTTTTTGGCATTCCTTATGTTTTTTTTTTGCATTGTGAAATTGATGAAGGGTTTTCTTGGATTACAACCACATTAATGAAGGATTATGTTGGATTTCAACAATGGTCCCTAGCTATATTGTATTATGGTTATTTTATATCATGTATTGTGTTGCATTATCAAATTCATTATAAGGTTTCACAAGGGTTGGGTATAGTTATTTTTCATAATGCTTCTATCGTATTCTAATATTTATGAATTAGTATGTTTGGTTATGGTATTTATTGGGTGTTGAGCTTGATAATGAGATTGCTCCATAATCATGTTTCATTATGCTTATGTTTCTTAATGGTTTTATTTAACTATAAGATTTATTAAAATGTTTTGTAGTAGCTAGGTTTAGTTATATGAAAAAAATAAAAAATGGCAATCCAATCAGTAAAAGATTTATTCATCCATTATTCAATCTTTAGAAATTCAACTCCACACTTTTATAAATTTCCAATTTATACATTAAAATCTAATATAAGTTTCCATTTTGTATATTAATACTAAATTTTAGCACATTTATTAAAAAATTAAACCAAACTCTATTTAGTATTATATAGTATTATGATGGTTTGATATTATAAAATAAAAATTTTAAATTTTAAATAACGAAAACTTTAATTTTAATATATTATATATTGCACATTTTTGTGCGACTCACTTATATGGCTTTTAATATATTATATTTTAATATTAAAGGTAATATTTCCATGACCCTTCAAAAATTGAATTTGCAGGTAAAGATTTTATAAATAACTTTATCATTAAAAGCCATATCGAAGACTTTAGCAGCTGCTTTATTGAAGATGTGACTAGTCGTCCATGGCTTTAAACTTTACGATACATACGTTCTATGAAGTGAAAGACTAAAATGTCCTACTCGAGAGAATCGAGTCTTATAAGTGTATTGAAGACTTTCACTTACATGCCTTCTATTAAGTGAGGAATTAAAATGTTGTACTTAAGGGAGTTAATTGTTTAATAGATTTATAAGAGAGGGGTAATGATGATGGCTAATTTAAAGCTTGTGAAAAAGCTTTCTAAATTTATTAGAATTTTGATAAGTTAGGATGTTATAAAGGTTTGTATTGTAATAATATTACGAAATTTAAATTTAGTTTGGTGTAAGCAAAGTACTTTAAGAGAAAGTGGTTTTCATCCTCAATGCTTATAGACTCACACTAATGGCAAACTCTTTCCCTCCATGCAATTTTCAAAATACACCAATGTCATGTTTCGATGTGGAGTTTATGAGAGTTTGTTTTAATCTTGGCTATATTAATTTTCTTTAGTAAACTAGTAACTACCCAAAGATACTTCTCCTAATTAATTTAAACTCTTCATTCTATCAATATATATAGATAATAAATAAAAATGGTTTCGAAGTTTTATAGGTATATGTGGTTCATTCGATGTTGTAAACTAAAAGTTGCATGTGCAATAATAGACATGAGAGAGCGTGCTGAAACGTACAATTAATACATTATTGAGTATGGTTATTAAATGTATCTTATAATATTAAAATGTTTACACATATGAATGAATGATGGTTGTGTATAATACAACATTTATAAACAACATTCGTATGGCTTCACCTAAATTTAGCTTCTCCCTTTCTCATATATCATGAACTGATCGAAATATATTTAAGGACCTCTTCTAAAATCTTCTCAAACTGGCAAATCTTAAATTTGACTTCAGATTCATCAACATTATTGACTTCAGTTAATATGTACCATGGCATATTCTTATATTCTTACGTAAGTACCGTCAAACAATCTTTCTAATTATATTAACCCGCCTCTTTGCAATTCTTAGTAAAGCTGTGAAGATTTATCACCTTTACATTACTTGCAGAAGTTTATCACCTCTAGATTACTTGCAGAAGAACCTAGGTCAAAGTCGAAGTTCTGTGCTGGTGAGGCTCCAATCATCAATGTTACCATCAAAACCATACATCCATCCGTGTCTTGGGAAATTGTAAACATGGATTCCTACTTACTTTCTAGAAATGGTCCAAGAACTCTCCCAAATATCGAGGCGGCTTCAATGGGTAGGACTGGCAGTCAGAATTGACGTGTCTGAAGTCGGAGACTCTGAAGACGGTGAAATTCTAAAAGCATGGTCGTAGCTGAGAATTTATTACCCAAAACAATATATACATGATGAGTTTAAAATCTAAAATACGGCATGAGATTGATAATTCAATTGAAGACCTACCTGTAAAGTTAAAAGGAGAATAACAACCCACTCTTAGAGTGTTGTTTTCGCATCGGAATGTGGTTGTGGGGGCACGCAAGAAGGACCAACAATTTTTTTAAAGACTTGAATTGGAAAACGGGACGGGCGTTGCCATCGAAGCAAATGGTCCAGAGTCTCTGAGAAAGTTGCAGGTCCACCTTCTCTGCATTAATTAAACACCACACCATCCGATACGTTCTTCACACTATTTATTCAGACCACGTTTTCGCTTTGGTCACACTCCTTCGCTGCTCCCCATGGGTGATAGTACCCTCTTGGTTTCTGCCGCTATATCATATTCCGCCAATGTGTTTCTCTGTGTTTTTGGCTCTATTAGTACCTGTGCATGTTAGCTTCAAAGTTCAGAGTCCTTTTTTTGAAGAGAGCGGGCTTAATGATGTTGGGTAAGGTGCTGACAGAAGAGAGTGGGCACACATAGCCCCTAGCATTGTTTGTGTGTGGGGCGCTGCGTGCTCATATCTCTTTCTGTCAGCTCTCAACGGACGGACAAGCCTCAGTACGGTGATTGTAACCGGCACCTGCCGGCTGCGTGCTCCGTTTTCCATTTATTTTAGTGAATAGGCTATTCGTATAGCATACGTAGACTAGTGCTCCGTTATTTTGTATGTTTTGTTTCCGGTGTTTCCAAGGCAGATACTAGGCTGAGCCCTAAGTACCCTAAATCCCGACATTTGTCCGATTACTTTCTCCTCTCATCACTAGTTACGGAAATTTGCTTTTGTTTTCTGCGTTTAGTGAGTTCTCATTTTCACTATTGATCCAACAGTAGACCTAGATGTAGAGCTGTTTCAGTGCGCCTGCCGAATGTGGGGATTGTTGTTAATCCTAAATTTGAGAGAAGGGTTTCTTTCTGATCTTCAAAAATGTTTGGAATTGGTTTACAAATGGTTCTGCTTTACTTGCAGGAAAAGTATCTTTCAATGTTATTGTCGCTTTCAAATTTACTCTCAAAATTCACGGAGTTTGGAATGGTCGCATTAAAAGACGTGTGTAGTTGACATGCCGTTTGGAAGCGCATGGATTCATGGCTGTCTGCTTCTTTGTGAATGATCCGTGTGTTGTCAACCTAACGAACTTGGCGGTGTATTTTCGCCAAATTGTTTGACGTTTTCAGGGTTTTGAAGAGTGTTGTCACAGATACGTCCTTTACTGTTTACTGTTAAATGCCTCGTGTGTCCAGTCTCTCCTTTACTGTTTACTGTTAAATGCCTCGTGTGTTCGGTTTCTCCATTTATTAGCATCTCTACACTCTAAAACTTGAAGGCCTTATATTCTTTTATAAATTATATGTTTTGATGCAGAGTTCCATATATCCTCTTCCGAGAGAAACAGATTTGACCAAAGAGTTGATCAGCTGGTGCCATGAATTGACGCTGTGCATTTGCAGCTAAAAACTGGGTGTTTCAGTAAAGTGAGAAATGTAAGGTACTCTCAGATAATAACCTCCATTTTAGATTTTTGTTATACGTCTGTTTGTTAATTTTAGATTTTCTGATTGAAAGCTGTTTTTTCCTTCATGCGATTCTTATGTAGATTTTCTATGATGATACAGTTTGGCCGGTCAGAGAAATGGTTCAGACGTTTTTTGGCTGATTAAATTCAGATATAAGCGCGTTCAAGGTCAGGGTGCTCCTCCAGCTCCATGCTGTCCATATTTTAGGTTTAGGTTAAAGTACTAGAAACTTTGTAATATGACGTGTGCTTATACAATCAAGCGATTTAGTGCAAACTTTTATTTCATTTTAAATCACATGACATTATTGCCTTGATTTTAACCACGGAAATGGAATTTTCATATCTGCAAACAACACGCCATTTGCTCTGGTTTAACATCTAACTTTCATGTTTTTCTGCCTATCGGTGCTATTAAAATCTCTAAAGCTGAGACACTGATTTTTCGCTGGTGTAGCATAAGCCTTGCCGCAGAGTATCTCAGTTTATATCTCTGAGGTTGTCCAGGATCAATCCTTTATGTCATTAATGGGGTCAAATGTGCTCCAAGGATCTTGAATCTTTAGGCGACATACTGTTGCAATTAATCAAAACTTCTAGCCGCTATAATATATTTTCATGTATATGATATATATATTATATTTATTATAGACCCTTTAGGTTCTATGAACCATAACCCAAATGAAGAAGTCCAAAAATAAATTGCATTGAGTAACCTATATAAATTATTAACCATAATAATTTTTAGAAATATTTAATTACTTGATTTGACATAAAAGTCAGTAACATATATAAATTACTCAAATCTTTAGGTTGAAGCAACATATATATACTACTTAAATTTTTATTTGAAATAAGTTGTTACGTCTTACTTGATCTAACATAGAACAATGTAGCCTTACTTTGTATAAGTCTTTTATGATTAATGGACAAATATTTGTCTTCAATATATCAGTCTTTTATGATTACTGAACAAATATATGTCTTCAGTATATCACTCGTCATGATGCTAATTATAATCCTTTGTTGCAATTTTCATTGGTGCAATAATCTATTTTATTATTCATGTCTCTTTTCTAATATATACGTCTCATATAATATTTCTCTTATTAATAACATTTTCTAATATATATCATAAATTGACATAATAATTCTCCTATTACTAACACATTGATATACTACTTTATTCTAACATAATAGAGTATTTTCCTTTTTATTGATTTATTTATAGCACAATATACTACTTTACTTTAACATAAGAGAGTCTTTCCCTTTTCATTTATTCATGTTTACATGGAGAGCTCTAAACCTCAATTGTTTGTAATAATGTTCTTTTCATTTTTTTTAAAGTCTTTTTCTATTTTCCAACAACACAACATCATATCTTTTTATTTCCAACTTAAAACATCATATTAGTAACTTAAGAATTATAAATCCTAATAAATTAGTTAAATAATGTTGTAAAATGGAAAACTTTATTTCACTCGAGATTAGTATTGATTTGGTATTTCATGATTCCATTTTTATCCATTAATGGGTAAAGTGAATTCAGTGGAAAAAAAACATTTTTGTAATATCCCAAATTTTGTGATAAATGAATCATCCAATTAACTCACGGAGTCCTTATAATTATGGGCTTAAATTAATGGGTTTAGAAGAAAATCCATTAATTGTTGAGATTAATTTTGGACAAGGCATTATTTAGCTACTCTAATGTTTTAGAGGGTTTATCATTATTTTATTTTTATGAATAAATTAATTCTTGGATAAGTGTTTATAACTATGTGGCTATGAGGGCACCTAAGGGATAAGATATTGATCATTAGAATGTTTGGCAAAACAAGGAAGTTAAAAGAAAGTAGCCAAAAGCTATAAATCAATGAAAAGCATGAAATTGCATAGAGTAAAGAAAAGCAGGCTAATGGTAGAAAGGAAGAAAAGCAAAAAAACATTGGAAATGAAGACTAAGGAGGAAAAGCAAGAAAAAACAGTCTAAAGCAGATAAGGCCAGTCAAAATAAATAAAGTAGGTTAAAGGAAGAAAATCCAGAAAGCAAAGGAAAGCTTCACAAAGAAGCCACTCCTAATTTGGCGTATGAAGGCGCATTGGACTAATGTAGCTTGCACAAGAAGTTAATCGGTCTATAAAGACAAGGAAGAGTGCACCATTCACATATTTTGGTCAATTATGTTTTGGATTTCATAGCTCTAAGCTTTCGATTTGACTTGGGAGATGTGCCCCTGGTGCTTCTTTAGCTAGTTGATTCTTCTGTTATATTTGTGGAGAAGTAATCCATCCTTTGTCATTGGATTAATTACAGGTTTTGATGTTGATTCAAGCTGGTTTGAAAGTCAGAAGAAGTATTATGAAGCCAATAGTTTGAATTCTCAATATTTCCATTTCTTTTCCAATGATGATTGATTGTAATGAAAGTTTTGTTGAGTCCTGAAACTATTCTGAGAAGCCTCTTACATCCTATTTGATGTAATAATTGTTATGTTGAACATCTGATATCAGTCTTAAACTTTCATAATGCAGAAGACTAGATTCTTATGAGTTTTCTACACTCTCTCTATATTGCATGAATTTTCACTAGTTTTCAATATTGTTTTATTTTATTGTCTTCTCATCAATGAATTTCCATTCTATGAGTTTATGTTTTTAACTAAGGTCATAATGAAAACATTCCAAGTATGATTCTTAATATTCATTCCACTAAAATGATGTTTGGATCATCTTGAGTGTAGACTAGTTATGCAATCCCGAAGTTGTCATGATCTCTCGATAATCCAAAAATTCGTCGAATCAAGTCTAAAATGACATTTTGAGGTTTGATAAGGGGATTGGTACTTAGACACAAACCATCCACTTCCATCAAGCACCATAAGTAATTGGGTTCCACATAAGTCGTGGGGTTTTTTCCTCGAATCCTTTGGTTTAACCAAAGGGTTGTCTTAGGTGTGAAGTAGCCCAATAAATGTGTTGATGTTGAGGTAGTGAGTTTGTTTAGGGTGCTATAAATTGTCATAGACCTGCAAGTTAATATTTGTACCAAGTTTGTGAAGGGTTTAAGTCTAGTTAGCAGTGTTTGTGCAATTATTGTCAAAACTAGTCTTTATTTTCTTATATGTTTTTCCTAGTGTTCCTTTAATCCTATAAAGGTACATTACAGTTGTATCAAATCAGTTTCATATACACCTGTGGGAACTAATTATCAATTGAAATGATTTGCATCCATGATACTAGTACATGTTGTTGGAGATTATGTATGAGAAGAAGATGAAGAATCCTCATCTGAAGATGAAACCATCTATGTTGGTGAAGGCGATGGAACCACAAGTGGATTTTTGCATGTTCCACTTGAGGAGAATTAGTATTCTTATGTCAACAAATACCAGGAAGATAGTATGCCCACACCACCAATATCTAGATTTGTTCTCTCTTTGTCAGAGAGAGAAAAGGTAAATCCATTGGATGAGCTACTATAGAATCTTGAGAATAGTATGCAACAACTTACAAAGTGCTTATTAACACCACTTGCAATGAAAATATTTGGGAGACTCTTCCTTGGTTGTCTAGAAAGAAACTTTCAAGAAATTTATCTGAAGAAAGTGATCTAGACAAGGGTAGATCCACAATTGAAGATTGACCTTTGGAGGAGCATGAAGAGGGTATAAATCATCTTATTTGTGGTAGCCATGAAGAATAAGAGGCCCATATGGAGGAGTGTCAATAACTGTTAGGTGATTTAAAGGTAAAAGATGAACTAGTGCCTTCCATCAATGATATAGAAGAACAATCTAGAGGTGAGAGGATGAAAATAAATAACACTTTGGACATGGATAGGAAAGTATCCACTAAAGGGTGTGTAAGTATCTATGTTGGTGACAAATAGGTCAATTTGGAGGAGCTTGTTGCAAAAAATAATTCCCATGTGCAAGAAGATGAAGAACATGTAGCATTAGGAGATGAATAAGGATCAATCTCTCAATCCCCACTTGAGATTCCTCATGAATTTTATCCAAGGAAGGAAGAAGAGGATGTTTATCCTCTAGAGCCACACTTTCTTGCAGGGCCTTTGAAGATGAGAAAAAGGAAGATCCATGACTTGGCCTTGAGCACTTTTCATACACTATTACATTGGTGTCAAATTCTTGTTGGAGAGATGCATCAATGGAGGAGCCATCTTCTATTGAAAACTTGGAGAAGAATTGGAAGGAAATGGCCAACATGAAAGGTAAATTTTTGCATTTTCTTTATGATAGAGATAATCTTGTTAATTTGTGGAGATGTATCATAGTGCTTCATTGGAACATGTAGATGGTATTAACAAGCTCACTTTTGATTTGGATACCACCTACGATTCTTTGAAGAATATAATATTTAGATTGAGAAGCTTCATGAAAAGTTTCCAAGATTATATCCTCCCTCCTACATTTCTGATAGTCATTCTCATATGGATAATTGCATTCATAGACCAAAGGAGGAACCTCATGTGATGGTGGTACATGAGGTACATTATGATTTACATATTCTTGAGGAGGATCAATCATTTTAGTTTCCATTTGGAGAAAGACACACCTTCAGGGAGGAGGTAAAGAAGTACACCATTCTCAAACCAACTAGTGGAGGAAGACATGCATTCACCAATTTGATGGATGAATCTCACATGGATATGAGATTGGTTCACCCTATTTCAGCCCACACACATATGGAATCCATGGCACGTCATGGAAATAAATATTGGGTGAAGGGATTATTTCTCTTAGTTCCACATGAGGAGTAGGAGGCTCCCATATTCTCCATTGATGGTTGTTCTAGGGTCAGGCCATTTGGTGCGATAAGCGCACCTATCTTGCTTCAGAAGGACATTGAAGAGTTATTAGCTATGAGAAAATAACTGAGGACATGCCATTTGATTCAACAAACAAAAGTGATTATCTATTCATGGATAAGATAGATAGATATATCACCGAAATGGAGGCCCAATGATGCATAAGTCTTGTTCGCATCGATAAAGAATTGTTTGGCATGCATGCCTTCAAATAAAGACCTCATGAGCTATTTATATGGAAAGAATATTTTTCTTTGAAGAATGTGGTTGATCACATCCCATGTGGATCAACACATAAAGGTGTTCAATAACTCATTGATTGGGTAGATATAGGCATCATTGAGCTGGATACTTTGGAAGGTAAATGTTCATTTTGCCTCTACAATAAAATTTTTGTTATAACTGACATTGACCTGACATGTGAGGAAAAACAAAGATATATTTTTCAACCATTAGATACCTCTAGTACACATGAACATGAGTATTGGTTGTGCAATTGCATGGAAAGAGTTTTCAAAAGCATGGGAAGTGATGGGCTTCCAGCATTGTTATGGCATCTTGGCATACTTTGGAATTCCAACTTGTTCCATACGACTAATATGCCAACTGGAATGTTTCATAAACCATAGGATTTGGTAATTCCATGGAGTGACAAAGTGTTCCTGCTAGTATGCGAGTTGGGAAAATGCAGCATATTATGTGGGATCTAGGAGGGTGAGCTATCCTTCATTTTCAAAAGTTCATCCATGAGGTGCAAAGGTTTGATTTCCTACATGGAAAATCATATCGTGGATGGACACAATATTGTCCTTCTTGGTGGGTTGATAATTTTCATGAAACTTTTGGTGGAGGGGCTAAGCAGAGTAGAGGAGCGAGTAGGAGACACTTCCTCAATATGAGATTCATTTGAGACCCTGGGATCATATTTGGTATCAACTATTTCTTGTAGAAGATTCATGTTGCACTATGTGGGACAAAGACACTTTTCAAGAGGAAAGACATACATAATATTAATTCTTCTCCAAAAATTGAACTCCACTTTGGCCATCACCGTTAGATTCTCTTGAAATAAAAGTTTTTGCAAGAAGCATCTCCTTGTTGTCATTATGACCATTCTGGATTTTCATGCATGAGCAATGGCTTGGCTAGTGCACCTATGGTTTCACCATATTACATGAGCATAGCATACAACAAGATAATTGATAATCTTTTATTCGTTCCTTTTGATTACATTTTGGTTCATGCTAGAGTGTTGGAGAATCATGTTCTTAGTTTGGAAGTTTTATCATGTACTCGGGTAGAGCATTCATTGCATAAAAAATTGTTTGAGAATGGATTTGTAAGAATTGAGATAGTATATCTTGATTATATGATGGATTATGGTAAATAGGGTGCCCACATGAAGGGAATTCAACCTTCCATTATCTAGTCCAATTTCATGGATAAGAACAAGTTGGAGAATGGTGCACCATGTATAGATTCATTTCAATTCATAACATATATGAATTCCCAAGGAAGGAAATAAGTTTCCTGTGGGGATGAGGACTCTAGGATATTTTTCAAAGGAATGAAGAAAATGATGGCAACTTATTTAGTTATTTCCACACCTTGTTTCACTCCATCATTTATGCTCGAAGATGAGGATTCCAAAGAAAGCATGGAAGAGGGTTTGTTGTAGAATGTTCACCTTGGTTGCTTGAAGATTCATATATGTGTGAGTGAGAGGATTCTATGGAAATGCCTCAAGGTTGAAGGATTGAATTATGAAAATTATTGCATATCATTCCAATAATACCAAGTGGATCAGATTTATCATCTACACTCTCTACCAGTTCATGAGCAAAAAGGGGTAAAGCACAATTGTCCAAGTATTGATGTGGTCTTGATTTGATGATTTTCTCTAATCTTTTTGGTGCATAATAGATGTGTTTTTTTAGGAAATATCATTGAAGCATCCCTTATGTACAGAACATATCTACTTGTAATAACAATGTAAGTTTACCAATTCATGGGTATTCCCATCCTAAGTGTTTCAAGAAGAGGTTGGTCAAATTCAATCCAAACCTTGCAATGCAATTAGCCATGGATTATTTCAAAAGCAGGCTCATTCATGAATTGATGGTGAAGGATGAGAAATGATATTTATGAAGGAGTCACCTATAAAGGAAATGAAGTTCAAATGGTATATGTAGCATCTTGCAAAAGTCTGTGGAAAATTTTAATGTCCCCTTTTTGGAAATTTTATCAGAAGAACAATTCTTCAATTATTTCACAATGTACTCAAATTCAAATTCTTACAACTCTAGTTAAATGAATTCAATTTATCCCAAAATTCCTCCAATTGCTTTCAAACTTGGTGAGGAAGGCCCTGAGGGGTGATGGGAAATATGAGAACAACTATCTGGAATATAATCAACTGATATTCCCAAGCATGGTCTGAAATTTGCAAGGGAATAAGTTTTAGGACAAGACTAGTCAATTTGGGAGGTGGAAATCCCCCCTGGGTCCTGGAACAAATATCTTCCAAGCACTGCACAACCTTCACTAATGGCGGGTATGATACTTGGCTCTGTTATTAGACATTAATTAAAGTATATTTGTAGCATCAAATTTGATTTTTGGGTCTAATAGTTATTCAAGATAACTCCATGAATTTACTAGTAGTTTTGAGGTTCCAACCCCCAATGGTAGATGAATCCAAATAGCTCCAAATGCTCCCAAATTGTACCAGAAGGTGTATGAGTGATGTAATAACTTAATTTTAATGTTCAGGGATGTATTATGGCCTTCCAATTAATTCTGAAATTCTATATCAAATTCAGAATAAAATAGATGCTTTAACTAGCAATTTTGGGGCTCAAATCCTCCCCCCCTGGGTAATTGGCAGAATGGCCTACCAAATGTATAGAAACCACTTGAATTATAAAATTGATATAGGGGATGTGTATAGGACATCAACAGGGACTCATATTCTGAACCAATCGAACTCCCATGGTTATTATATCTTCCTTCAATCCGATATATAAAAACTAGTTTTGAACCCTTTGGAAAATGAGATGCAATTTAATCTAATTGTTATGGAATTCAACCCAATGGAAACAAAATCTCAGTTAATTAATATTAAACATAAAATATTATTCAGTGACATTCCATTCATGGATGAATAATCAATAGTTTACACAGCCATGCAAATCTACCAATATTATAAGAGTTTGCAACAAGGAAGTGGGAAATGGAACTGTTTCTTTATTAGTGATCAATAATACATAAAATATCTTGGCCTTTAGACATGATAAATTTATGAATAGATATATCAGAGTATTTATATCAGAATACAAAATTCTGTAGCAAGAGGATCTCCCAAAAAAATATGAATGGCTCACCAATTGCGCCTCACTCCATTGGGCTGAAATATGGTGAAAGAATGTGAGATGGGAGGGGGAATGAGATGAATCCTGAAGTGTCCATAAGATTTTGTAGCTACAAATTTATATTATAAATCCATTGAATATCCTTGAAATACCTAAGTGGCCTCTCCAATTACCAATTATGATGGGAATCTTTCACCCTCGAAATTGGCTCAAGCATGAACTAGTCACTCACTAGCTCTCTCTCTTCACAACAACAAATTTCATAACTGATAAAAAAGATCCTTCTCATGGCTGCTACCTTAATTTTATAAACATTAATGGTCTCCTAAACTTCGAAATACATCCATAAAACAAATCCAATTCAAATTGGTGTCGCTTCTCATGCTATGCCATGTGGCCTCTCTCTTCACCTTCCATCTTCTCCTAAATTGAGTAGGAACCCACTGGGCTTCTCCAAATCACATGAGAGCTCTATTGGATGCTCTATTTCGACCTGATATGTCAGATATGTCAGATTTCAGCCTTCATATCTGACTTGTGTCATNGTCATAAGTGTAAGGGGAATCTAGCCAAGTGTCCATGAAACTCCCCATTTGGCTCTTCCTTGCTCATGTAAGTTACACTTCATCCCAAATTAGACCTATAAAGTATATGGGCAAGTATATTGACCTTATAATACATTCAAAAAATTAGGCTTTCCATATATTTGAGTTTGCAAGAGGTGGATGTCATTTAACATAGGAATTCTAGCTAGTGTGGGTCCCACATCCTCCATGTGTCCTCGTGATCACTGGCCACTTTGGTTTTACCTTGTATTTATTTATTTATCTTATTTATTAAATATTTATGCTAGTATAATGTTCAACCATCATTTATTCCCCCCCTTATTCCAAATCTCAAAGCTTCCACCCCCAACCTAGGAAACCAATGATTTTCCTCCTTGGCAATTATTTGACCTTTAGCATCAATTTGACAACTTTCATGAATATGGAAAGTGTGATTTGGCCATTGTGACCCAATGAAAAATATGGGACATTACAAATCCTCCTTTCCCAATATTTCTTGTCCTCAAGCAATTTCAAACATGGTTATTGAAGAACCTGCTTTCTATATGATTCTTCGAAGTTGCCACTGAGCTGCCCACTTTGAGTCCTTGAGATGCCATGAATATTTTAGAGAGGAACCACCATGCTTGCTACTGCACTACTTTGATTAACATCACGTTATTAAGTGGGGAATCCATCTCCCATACTGCTTGTTTCCCAAATAATTTGAAATCAGTGGGACTAAAAACTATCCCAAGGTCCCATTGATTGCATTGCACTCCAACAATTAAGAGTGCTCTCCAACCCTTATCATTAGGAAAGATAATTCATGGATCCCATTTTCTTGTATGCATTCTTCCAAACATCACGAGTACATAATATATATCATCAAAGTACATAACAACATAATAAAAATGTACATCAAGGAGGTGCCTCACCAAAAAATCATGGAAGTGCTTATACCTCCAAGTGAGTAGACTACCATTTGCCAAGTGCATACATGCTTCAAGTGACCAATCAAATCTGCTCCAATGGCATAGGTGAGGATCCCATGTCCTATAATGCTTCTCCAAAAGGTTGTGATATGGATCAAAATATTCATCCATGTATTCTTCATCCAAGAAGTGGATGAAGAATCTCCACTCAAATATGAACCAAATAATGAGCAAGAAAAACAAGGAGACTTCAAATGACTCATAGAAGTCTCACCCATACATCCATGAATGAGTGAACCATAAAGATATAACAATGTATGTGGCTGGTAACAAAAATGTTGTCTCATCATAAATCTATTCACCCCATTGTTGGATAAATTTCCTCCAACATCAAATGAACCAAGTGTTGAGCAAGAAAAACCATGAGTCTTCAAGTGACTCAAATGCATATCATAGGTGCATCCAAGTAGATGTGCATCATCAGAAAGTAACAAGGAATGCTGCTGCAAATGTGAATAAGAATTTTCTCCAAATGATATGTAATGTGCATCAATATAATCATCTATGTGTTCTTTCATCCCATAAGTGAATGGAGACCCTCCACCAAAATATGAACAAAATAAGGAGCAAGAAAAACATGAAGACTTCAAGTGGCTCAAATAAGTCTCATCAATACACTCATGAATATGTATATCATCATGTAACACCAAAGGATGTTGCTGCCAATAATAATGTTCTCCAATCATATAACTCTTCACCCAAGTGTGGGATGAAGTTCCTCCAACTTCAAGTAGACTAGGAAAGGAGCAAGGAAAGTCATGAGTCTCCAAGTGAGTCAAGTGAACATCATAGGCGCATCCATGGAGATGTGTATAATCAAAACGTAAATAAGGATGCTGCTGCAAATTTAAATAATATGGTGATCTAATAATTCCATCATCAAAAGGATAAATATAATGTACATACTCTTCATGTGCCACCAAAGAAAAGAAACCTTTCACCCATACTTCATTCGAATGAATGCTGCAAAATATGGAATTGTAGGATGTAGGAGAATGAACTAACTCACCCAAATGATCAAAAAGTGCAGAAGTTTCATCATGGTAAGGATCCATATGGGTAGTATCATGCATCTCTTTCAAAAGTGTGAAACATTTGTCATATATTGGTTCCAATGTAGAGGAATCATGCTCTTCTTTAAAATTTGCATAGCCTTCATCAAGAGACAATTCAAGTTCCTCTTCCACCACATCAAATGTTTGAATCTCTTCAAGTTCAAATTCAAACCCATCAAGCACATTCAAATTTCCACATCTCTCATGATCCTCCATGTCATGAGAATCCTCCAAATAATCTACCATTTGACAGTCTTCAATGTTGCACATTGATCTTTGAATCTTCTCCATGTCTTCAAGGAATGATGGCTCCTCCAAGGAAGTGGCTCTCCAACAAGAATTTGATACCAATGCTTGAGTTTCATGGAGTATGCTAAGGGATTCTTGGATATCCCTTT
Organism: Pseudotsuga menziesii; assembly: GCA_001517045.1. Lineage (NCBI taxonomy): Eukaryota > Viridiplantae > Streptophyta > Pinopsida > Pinales > Pinaceae > Pseudotsuga > Pseudotsuga menziesii. The sequence goes on along the minus strand of LPNX010286211.1, from coordinate 950,193 downwards.
CACTCATCTCAAGTATCCTTCAATGAAGGATGGTTCATGGGAGTGAACCTCCTCTTCTTCTTCATTCTAGATTTGATCAACTCCTTGAAGCTCAAGTGGTGATAGGGAAGTTGATCTTGGTTCTTCCTTTGCTGCTACAAGGTCTTCATCTTTATGCTCATGAGAAATTTGGATTGCAACAACATTTTCAGATCTGACCTCTATGTCACCAACATAGAGTTGTGAGCACCCATCATTAGGTACTCCTTCATAGTTTAAACATCCATCAGTAGATTCCCTTTGGTCCATGTCTATAGTAGAATTTGTTTCAGAATGATATTCAATAGTTTCAAGGTACTCTTCTTCCTTATCATGTGATGTTTCATCATCTTTTTCAAAGTCATTTGGGAGTGACTTTCGATCCTCTTGATGTAATGCTTTTTCTTTTTAACTTCCCACATAAATTTGTAGCTCCTTGGTCTACTCCCTAATTGTGCATTGATGATTATTCCTTAATCAGTTCTTATTTGAATTATTTTCCATAAATTCATTCAACCAATCATTAAGGTTTTCAAAATGGATGGTATTCTATGTCTCTTCATGATGGAAACTTCTACTACCCATAAATTGGGTAGCCATCATTTCAAATGCTTGCTTAACATGCCTGGTCATCTCCTCACCACTTGAGTTAATGACTTTCTTCAATTCATCTATACCATCCATAAATTCAATAGGTGCCAAGACCATGCTATGATACCACTGTAATGTCCCATTTTTGGAAATTTTATCAAAATACCAATTCTTCAATTATTTCACAATGTACTCAAATTCAACTTCTTACAACTCTAGTTAAATGGATTCAATTGATCCCAAAATTCCTCCAATTGCTTTCAAACTTTGTGAGGAAGGTCCTGAGGGGTGATGGGACATATGAGAACGTCTATCAGAAATATAATCAACTGATATAATATACCATGGTCTGCAATTTGAAAGGGAAGAAGTTTCGGGACAAGACTAGTCAATTTGGGAGGTGGAAATCCCCCCTAGGTCCTAGAACAAATATCTTCCAAGCACTGTACAAACTTCACTAATGGTGGGTATGATACTTGGATATATTATTAGACATTAATTAAAGTATATTTTCAGAATCATATGTGGTTTTGGGGTCGGATAGGTATTCAAGAGAACTCCATGAATTTACTAGTAGTTTTGAGGTTCCAACCCCCAATGGTAGATGACTCCAAATAGTTCCAAATGCTCCTGAATTGTACTAGAATGTGTATGAGTGATATAATAACTTAGTTGTAATTTTCATGGATGTATTAAGGCCTTCTAATTACTTCTTCAAGTTTATTTCAAATTCTGAATAAGATATATGCTTTAACTAGCAATTTTGGGGCTCAAATCCCCCTCGGGTAATTGTCTAAATGGCATCCCAAATGTACAGAAACCCACTCAAATTCTCAAATTGAGGTATGGGATGTGTATAGTACATCAAAATTGACTCATATTCTGAACAAATCAAACTCCCATGGTTAATAAAACTTCCTTCAATCCGATATATAAAACTATTTTTGAACCCTTGGGGAAATGAGATGCAATTTAATCCAATGGTTATGAAATTCAAACCAATGGAAAAAACTCTCAGTTATTGAATATGAAACCTCAAATATTCTTCAGTGATAGTCCATTCATGCATGAATAATCAATATTTTACACAACCATTCAAATCTACCAATATTATAAGAGTTTGCAACAAGGAAGTGGGAAATGGCACTATTTCTTTATTACTGATCAATAATACATAAAATATCTTGTCCTTTCGACTTTATAGATTTATGAACTGAGATAGTAGAGTTTTTACATCAGAATAAAAAATTATGGACCAAGAGGAGCTCCCTCAAAAAGATAAATGGCTCACTAAGTGAACCTCACTCCACTTGGATGAAATATGGTGAAAGAATGTAAGATGGGAGGGGGAATGAGATGAATCCTAAAGTGTCCACAAGATGATATATCTGTACCTGTATATTATAACTCCATTGAAGCTCCTTGAAAGACCCAAGTGGCCTCTCCAATCACCAATTAGGATGGGAATCTTTCACCCTCAAAATTGGCTCAAGCATGAACTAGTCACTCACTAGCTCTCTCTTGTCACAACAACAAATTTCACAAATGATCCAAAAATATCCTTCTCATGGATGATCCTTTCATTTTATAAACATTAATGGTCTCCTCAAATCCTGAATAAGTCCATAAACCAAATCCAAGTTGAATTGGTGTGGCTGCTCATGCTATGCCATGTGGCCTCTCTCTTCACCTTTCATCTTCTCCTAAATTTAGTAGGAACCAATTGGGCTTCTCCAAATCACATGAGAGCTCTATTGGATGATCTATTTTGACCTAATATGTTAGATATGTCATATTTCATCCTTTATATCTGACTTGTGTCATAATTGTCATAGAATCTCCATCATTGGTGTCATAGATGTCATAAGTGTAAGGGGAATCTAGCCAAGTGTCCATGAAAATCCCCATTTGGCTCTTCCTTTATCATGTAAGTTACACTTCATCCAAAATTAAACCTATGAAGTATATGGACAAGTATATTGACCTTATAATCCATCCAAAACATTAGGATTTCCATAGATTTGAGATTGCAAGAGGTGGATGCCATTTAACATAGGAATTCTAGCTAGTGTGGGTCCCACATCCTCCATGTGTCCTCATGATCACTTGCCAATTTGATTTTCTCTTGTATTTATTTATTTATCTCCTTTATTAAATATTTATTCTAGTATAATGTTCAAACATCATTTATTGTCCCCCTTATTCCAAATCTCAAAGCTTCCACCCCCAACCTAGGAAACTAGTGATTTTCCTCCTTGGCAATTATTTGACCTTTAGCATCAATTTGATAAATTTCATGAATATGGAAAGTGTGATTTAGCCATTGTGACCCAATTCAAATTTTGGGACACTACAAAAGGTAACCAAATTTTTCATCATTCATATTTTCTCTTGCTTGAGAACAAACACGTTTTGGGAGGGAAGGACTGTAATGTCCTCATTTTGTTGACATATGGATCATCCTATTAACCCTTCCACCCCCTATGGGTTTAGGAGAAAATTCATTAAATGTTGGGATTAATTTTGGACAAGGAAATATAAAGCTAGAAAATTTAATAACTCTAATGTTTGAGAGGGTTTATAGTTAATTTTATTTTAACGAATAAATTAATTATTCGATAAGTGTTGATGACTATGTTGCAACGAGGATGCATAAGGGATAATATTTTTATCCTTCAAAATCTTGAAAAATTAAGGAAGTTAGAAGAAAGAAACCAAAGCTAGAAATCAATGAAAAGCAAGAAACTAGATAAAGCAAGGAGAAACATGCTAGTGGCAGAAAGGGAAAAAAGTAGTGAAAAGCAGACTAAGGTTGTAAAAGCAAGAAAAACCAGGATAAAGAAGAAAAAGAAAATAAGGAAGGTCATAAAGCAGTAAAGTAGGTTAAAGCAGGAAAATTCATAAACGAAAGAACATCTTCACAAAGCAGCAACTCCTAATCTAGCTCTTGAAGTTGCATTGGACTAGTGTAGTTTGCACAAGAAGTTAATTCGTCTATAAACACAAGGAAGAGTGCATCACATATTTTGGTCAACTATTTTTTGGATTCAATATCTCTATGGTTTTAGTTTGACTTGGGAGATGTGCCCCTAGTTACAGGTGGGAGATGTGTCCCTCCTGCTCCTTCAACTAGTTGATTCTTTAGTTAGATTTGAAGAGAAGGAATCCATAATTTATCATTCAATTAATTGTAGGTTTTGATGTTTATTCAAGTCTAGTTGAAAATTTATAACTAGTATTGTCAAGCCAGTAGTTCAAATTCTCAAGATTTCCAATTCTTTTGCAATGATGAATGACTATAATGAAATATGTCGAGTCCTAAAACTACTTTGAGAAAACTATTGGGTCCTATTTGATGTAATTGTTGTTATGTCTAACATCTAATATCAGTATCAAACTTTCATAAGAAGTCTGAATTCTTATGAGTTTTCTACACCCTCTCTAGATTTGCATGGATTTTAAGTAGTGATGAGTATTGTTTTATTTTACTTTATTCTTCTCAACAAATTTCCATTCTGTTAGTTTATGCATTTAACCAAGATCATAATGAGCGCATTCCAAGTCTGAGTCTTAAGATCCATTTCCCTTTAATGATGTTTGGATCGTCTTGAATATTGACTAGTTGTGTAGTCCCGAAGTTGTCATGATCTCTTCATGAGCCCAAAATTCACCAAATCAAGTATGCACTATCATTTTTGAGGTATTGTAAGGGGATTGGGACTTAGACATAGGCCATCCAATTCCATCAAGTACCAGAAGTCATTGGGTTCCACATAGGTCAGGTTTTTACCTCAAATCCTTTGGTTTAGCCAAAGGGTTGTCCCAAGAGTGAAGTAGGCCAGTAAATGTGTCGATGTCAAAGCAGGGATTTTTTTTAGAATGTTGTAAATTGTAATAGACTTGCAAGTCAATATCTGTACCAAAACATGGGAAGGGTTTGAGTATAGGTAGCAGTGTTTCAGGGCTGATGCACAATCATGAAATCCTTTAAAGACACTTTAGATGCCACATAATACTGGAGTAAATGGGAGACTCTGACTTTAGGTGACAATTAGGGGTACTTCCCTAAATTATTTTAAGATGAATTAAAAAGAGAAAAGATTGGTAATTGAATCAAATTTCATAATATATAGCATTTATGCAGAGAAAATGTGTGTAAATGATTATAAAATTAGTTTCCTTGAAAGTGGATTTTCAAATTTTCAGCACATCTTAACATATATGTTTGTGCGGGTGCAACAATATATGAGGTAAATGATGTCCATTTGGGATAAAATATTGCAGACATATAAAGGACATATGGACCTAGTGTAACACTATTTATTCGGAATTTTTCATGGATTTTTTTATTATTATTATTAATTATTGAAGTTAGAAAAGATTGAAATTAAAACCTTATGTGCGGGTGCAACACTTTAGGGGAAAAAATTAATGAAGTCCTTGATTTCTAAATAAAATATCGTAGAGCTTGATCTCGTCTATTGCACCATATAGTTTTTTTGGGAAATGGTGATGGAAATCAAAAGTTATATAACAAACAATTGATGTATGTATTTTTGAAAACTAACGTGTGTCATTTAGAAAAATAATTATAAATAAATAAAACATATTTTTGAAGGAAAAAATTACATATTCAGAATCGTCATTTCGTACTTTACAATATCCTACATTTTCATAAAAAAATATTGTGTATGTCATATCAAAACACGCCATCTAAACTGAGCATATTGATAGAGTTCTAAAAGACAATCAATAGCCCTGGTTGATTTGTCCTAGCCAGTAGGTTCGGTATTCCGAAGCTGCTTCCAAGCCTAATGCCAAACCTTAATCCCACCAATTATTTAAATTTTAAAATAATGCATATGCGATATAACGCATATGCAATATAGCTTATTCATATCGCATATGCGATATAACACATATGTGATATGAATAAGCTATAACGCATATGCTATATAGCTTATTCATATCGCATATGCGATATGATAAAGCTATAACACATATGTGTAAATTATGTTGTGATGACATGAGTACCACTTGAACTTGTAGGGAATAATTAGACTGTTCCTTTTTTGGAGTCATAACTTTCACCTACAGACCATGTTTGATAAAAACAAACCATTGTTGGAAATATATTGGTATGCATAATTCACTGAGGGAACTAAAGACGTATGTACTCCATGTCTAAGCCTTACAATTTCACTACTTTGATCCTCCGAGGAAGGATTTACCATTAGGGTATGTTAATACAATTGTTAGGTTCTAACCAAAACTAACCCTTGTATGTCTCATGTTAAATATTATCAATTCTATAGAATCAATTTAAGGTCATATGGTAACTATGTAAAATAATTTTGCATAGTCTTCACAATGCAATTAATTTAAATGCCTGTGCAACTTTTATAAATTGATTTTCCTTCCTACTTTTGTGTCCCTTTAGGTGCCTAGTTAAATACCAATTTTATGTATTATTTATCATGTGTAACATCAATTAGATCAAAAACATATTTTGATATTCTCAATTTCTTGAAAAGGTTTACTGTGCTCAAAACTTGACTAAAATTAAAATCACACTCAACTAAGGTGCTTGATAGAATTATGTTCATAGATAATTTATGTGGCATGGCTTCTAGATTCACAATATCACTAGCTACTTGGAAGTTGTATGGGTGGTGGGTTCCCACTATAGCTTACTTCATGGAAGTTTTCTAATGTTGCTAGCATAATTGAACTAGGTAAATTCTAATGGTGCTATACGTAAATTTTAACTAATTTTTTTTTGTCCTAACGCATCATTGTTCATCACCCTCATCCTCATCATCATCATAATCACCCTCATCCTCATCCTCATCCTCATCATCATAGTCATTATCCTCCTCCTCCTCCTCATCATTGTCATCACCATCACCCTCATCATCTTCATCATCATCATCATCACCCTCATCCTCATCAGCTTCATCATCACCCTCATCCTCATCAGCTTCATCGTCACCCTCATCCTCCTCCTCCTCCTCATCATCATCCTTATCCTCATTAGCATCATCATGGTCATCATCATCATCATCATCATCATCCTCATAATAATCATCATCATCACCATCATCCTCATCAGCATCATCATGGTTGTCATTATCATCATCATCATCATCATCATCATCACTGTCATTCTCATCCTCATCCTCATCCTCATTATCCTCATTTTCTTCCTCCTCCTCCTCATCATCACCCTCATCCTCATCAACATCATCATGATCATCATGGTCATCATCATCATCATCATCATCACCCTCATCCTCATCCTCATCATCATCATCATCATCCTCATCCTCATCATCATCATCATCACCATCACCCTCATCCTCATCAGCTTCATCATGGTCACCATCGTCATCATCATCATCGTCGTCATCATCATCATCGTTGTCGTCATCATCCTCATCCTCATCCTCATCATCATCATCTTCAACCTCATCATCATCATCACCCTCATCCTCATCATCATCATCATCACCCTCATCCTAATCATCGTCATCATGGTCATCATCATCATCATCATCATCATCATCATCATCATCACCCTCATCCTCATCACCATCATCATCATCCTCATTTTCATCATCCTCATCATCATCATCACCACCCTCATCCTCATCAGCTTCATCATGGTCATCCTCATCCTCATCATCATCATCACTATCATCATCCTCATCCTCATCATCATCATCGTCAACCTCATCATCATCATCACCCTCATCCTCATCATCATCATCATGGTCATCATCATCATCATCATCATCATCATCTTCCTCCTCCTCCTCATCATCCTCCTCCTCATCATCACCTTCATCCTCATCAGCTTCATCATGGTCATCATCATCATCATCAACCTCATCATCATCATCACCCTCCTCCTCCTCCTCCTCATCATCACCCTCATCCACATCGACTTCATCATGGTCATCATCCTCATCATCATCATCGTCATCATCATCATCATCATCACCCTCATCCTCCTCCTCCTCCTCATCATCACCCTCATCCTCATCCTCATCATGCTCATCATCATCATCATCATCATCATCATCATGGTCATCATCATCATCACCCTCATCCTCATGGTCATCATCATCATCATCATGGTCATCATCATCATCACCCTCATCCTCATGGTCATCATCATCATCATCATGGTCATCATCACCATCCTCCTCCTCCTCATCATCACCCTCATCCTCGTAGTCATCATCCTCCTCCTCATCACCCTCATCCTCATCACCATCATCATGGTCATCATCATCATCATCATCATCATCATCATCATTGTTCATCACCCTCATCCTCACCGTCATCATCATATTCATCGACACCCTCATCCTCATCATCCTCATCATATTCATCATCCTCCTTATCATCACCATCATCCTCATCACCATCATCATCACCATCATCCTCATCCTCATCATCACCCTCATCAGCATCATTCATTACCCTCACCATCATCATCATCTTCATCGACACCCTCATCCTCATCATCCTCATCATATTCATCATCCTCCTCGTCATCACCATCATCCGTATCATCATCTTCATCGTCACCCTCATCCTCCTCCTCCTCATCACCCTCATCCTCATCATCATCAACCTCGATCCTCATCGTCATCTTTCATCACCCTCATCCTCATGATCATCATCATGGTCATCATCATCATCGTCATCATCATCATGGTCATCATCATCATCACCCTCATCCTCATCCTCATCATCATAGTCATCATCCTCCTCACCCTCACCCTCATCCTCATCCTCATCATCATCATCATCATCATCTTAATCGACACCCTTATCCTCAACATCATTAGCATCCTCATCCTCATCCTCATCATCATCATAATCCTCATCCTCATTCTCATCATCATCATCACCCTCATCCTCCTCATCATCATCATGGTCATCATCATCATCATCATCATCATAATCATCATCATCATCATGGTCATCATCATCATCATCATCATCATCATCATCACCCTCATCCTCATCATCATCATCATAGTCATCATCCTCCTCATCATCACCATCATTGTTCACCATCATCTTCATCGTCACCATCACCCTCATCCTCATCATCATCATCACCCTCCTCCTCCTCCTCCTCCTCCTCATCAACATCCTCATCCTCATCGTCTTCATCGACACCCTCATCCTCAACATCATCAACATCCTAATCATCATCATCATAATCCTCATCCTCCTCCTCCTCATCATCATCACCCTCATCCTCACCATCATCATCATCATCATCATCATCATCATCACCCTCATCCTCATCCTCATCATCATAGTCATCATCCTCCTCATCATCACCATCATTGTTCACCATCATCTTCATTGTCACCATCATCCTCATCATGATCACCATCCTCGTCAACATCATCATCATCATCATCACCATCCTCGTCATCATCATCATTATCATCATCATCCCTCATCTTCATCATCACCATCACCCTCATCCTCATCATCATCATCATGGTCATCATCATCCTCCTCATCCTCATCCTCATCCTCATCCTCATCATCACTGTTCATCAGCCTCATCCTCATCATCATCGACACCCTCACCCTCATCCTCATTGACACCCTCATCCTCATCCTCATCAACACCCTCACCCTCATCCTCATCGACACGCTCACCCTCATACTCATCATCATCATGATCATGGACACCTTCAATGTTCATCACCCTCATCCTCATCATATCTAGATAAATGTAAATTGCAGATTTTCATTGAGCACTATATTGCATATGCGATATATCTCATATGCACTATATCGCATATGCGATATATCGCATATGCTTTATGGAAAACATGTAAAAACCTGCCCGTTCATTAAAAAGATGGAATTCAATATCACATATGTGATATATCAGAGGTGCGTTATATCGCATATACGATATGTGTTTTATAGAAAATGTAGGGTGGCGTCATGTTGGCGACCTTTAACGTATCAAAAGACATAATTCGTCTGAACCCGCGCACAGAGAACTGTTCGACATGCAATTTTTTATCATTACTTACATAATTCCATAGTTTTGTATAGGTTTGGGTGGGATTTCAATGGGGAATGTATCATTAGAGGAAATTTGGGGTCTAAAATGGGCCTTATAAGAAAATGTGCCAAAATAAGTTTTTGTGAGTTGGAATTCAAGAACCAATAGAATTTCAATAAAATAATTCAACCATAATGGTTGAATTGACATATTTGTCATTAAAAAAAACTATTTTTTTTGTTTATATTTTCGACATATCTCATTGTGTTTTTACTCAAATTTCGATCGAGAGAGCTCGTTGGATGCGGAATCAAATTCCGCATCCAACGAGCTCTCCCGATCGAAATTTGAGTAAAAACACAGGGAGATATGTAGAAAATACGAACACAAAAAGTAGTTTTTTTCTTTCTTCCTCCAAAATTAATCAATATTATTTTATTATATTAACTATTATATATTATTTTAACTATTATTTTATTATTTTCCTTAGGAGGCCCATTTTAGACCCCAAAATTCCTCTAATGGTAATAGAGGACAAAAGTCAGCAAGGAAGGTGCTTACATTGGAAGAAGCAGAAAATAAAAAACAAAAAAAAAGGGAAGATTCAAGAAATCGTTGTCATTCATTACATGAGAAAATAGTTCCCATTCCCCCTCAACAGATACCTGACGTAGAGGCTAAGGAAGATAATGCAACATTAAAAGAAGCTGGTAATACAGAAGTTGATATTATTCATCCATTAGTAGACGGACAATCTTGTGAAGAGTTCAATAATTATGTTACTCCCGATGTAAATGTGACTTAGCAACAACCATGTTCGGTGGTTCAATCTCCTAATCGAAGTTGTGAGCCGGTAGTGGATGTAAACATCACTCCAGCATTACTATCGCACGGTGGCAAGATAGCAATGAAGAGAAACGTGCGATACTGAAAGAAAGTCACTTCTACCTAAGTGACGATCAGACCCATGACATCCATTACATGGAACATTGATTTAAGTTATTCTATGATCACGTGATAGCTATGGATATACCATTTTATCGTCATTTCATTTGGTCAGATGGTTGTGCTAGATAGTTCAAGAATGCACGTGTACAGTGAATGGTTGTGTTTGTTGCACATAAAATTCAAGGTGACACATGTATGGAACTACTTTGAAACTGGTCATGGAAAAGGACAGCACGATGGTGCTGGTGCATGCATTAAAACTGCCCTTCGAAGGGAAGAGATGAAGTTTACAGGTGCTCGTCTTTGAGACGATGTATCTATAGTCCAATGGTCTGCATCTGTCATGGGAGAACAAGTAACAAGGAAACACTTAGTGCGAAGAATATTCTAGGAGGTTACAAATGTGGACCGATCACAAACACCTCGGGTGAACACAGTGCATGGAACTCGACAGTTTCATTCAATTAGAAGCTTAGACAACTTGGCCCTAAAAATTTGGACAAGATTGAAGGCTTGTTTTTGCAGTTCCTATAGCATCGGTGAATGGGGTGATTGTGAGCATACAGATACCGTTGATACATGGGATCGAGTGACACTTGGAACCAATTTTAATGGGGGTAATTAAATATACCATTTGGAAGATGATCAGACACATATTTCTACAGACTATGATCACATATTGGATCTCATACAAGCAGGTACATGAGTAGAACCTAAATAAGAAAATGCATTTATGTATTGTTTACTTGACCTTTATAGAATTTAATTTATGTAGAAATTAGAAATGCAAGACCTTATTTACAAAATGTATTGTTAACTCGACCTATTTCCTTTTACAGGTTAGATATATGCAGTGGTTGCCCCAAAAAATAATGAATGGGGTTTTGAATATTGGTTGGCACGTTGCTTAGAGGGGAAACAAACCCTTTTAGAACCTGTTATAGATGATGAAAATATTGAATTCCCAACCAACTCGATGGTTATAAAAGGGGAGTACTTGACACTTGCAGCGCAATAGAAAAGGAAGGGTGGGTATGTATATCAGGATTATAGACCAGGAGCTATTGTATACCACTTCACCAACCTAGTAGTTGGTATAAACATCGAGCTCTGCACACTTGCTCACAAAAATAGGTCACATGTACGACACTTGCTACCTCATATAGAGCATGAAAGATTGATGGACACCATCGGCACCAGAGATGATCCGGATGGCCTACTTGTATGAGTGCATTGTCAGGTGCGTTATTAAACCTTTTTAAAAGTGAATTCTAAAGCACAATTTCCATTATTTAGCCTTATTGTATTACCAATGTAATAAACTTGTGATTGACAGATACCATTCACAGACATAATATTATTCAGAGGATACTGGACACTATAAACATGATCGTACAACCTCCAAGTGAGTTATCTATAAACCATGTTTGCACATTTTCATTGGGTTCTCTTTTCTTTCTTATGATGTTACTAATGTCTAGCCTTTCATGTTCCTAGGATACAAACACCATCTACAGCACATTGGAGGCACCGAGAATAGTGTCTTTACACACCACCAAATATAGTTCAGAAAATAACAAGCTCTCGAGTTCTTGAAATTTACATTTCTTGATGTTTTTAGTTTAATATACATTTAATTACATTGCCATGTACAAATCAGAATCCAACTAGAGGCTTTCAAACTTGCATGCACCGATTATGGTCAAGACAAGGTATGAGATGGAACTAGAAACACATGAGATCACCAATACTAGGCTTTCATGAGTCACCAAGTTGCATGCTCCAACTAGGCTCAAGACAAGGTATGAGATGGAACTAGAAACACATGAGATCACCAATACTAGGCTTTCATGAGTCACCAAGTTGCATGCTCCAACTAGGTTCAAGACAAGGTATGCGATGTCCAACTATGGTTTGGTGAGCAATCATGCAAGTTAGGAGAGGGAACTAGAAACACATGATCACCAATACTTGCATGCACCAACTAGGATTTCATGAGTCACCAAGTTGCATGCTCCAACTAGGCTCAAGACAAGGTATGAGATGGAACTAGGGTTTGGTGAGCAATCATGCAAGCTAGGAGAGGGAACCAGAAACACATGATCACCAATACTTGCATGCACACCAACTAGGCTTTCATGAGTCACCAAGTTGCATGCTCCAACTAGGGTCAAGACAAGGTATGAGATGTCCAACTAGGGTTTGGTGAGCAATCATGCAACTTAGGAGAGTGAACTAGAAACACATGATCACCAATACTTGCATGCACACCAACTATGCTTTCATGAGTCACCAAGTTGCATGCTCCAACTAGGGTCGAGACAAGGTATGATATGTCAACCTAGGGTTTGGTGAGCAATCATTCAAGTTAGGAGAGTGAACTAGAAACACACGATCACCAATACTTGCATGCACCAACTAGGATTTCATGAGTCACCAAGTTGCATGCTCCAACTAGGCTCAAGACAAGGTATGAGATGGAACTAGGGTTTGGTGAGCAATCATGCAAGCTAGGAGAGGGAACCAGAAACACATGATCACCAATACTTGCATGCACACCAACTAGGCTTTCATGAGTCACCAAGTTGCATGCTCCAACTAGGGTCAAGACAAGGTATGAGATGTCCAACTAGGGTTTGGTGAGCAATCATGCAACTTAGGAGAGTGAACTAGAAACACATGATCACCAATACTTGCATGCACACCAACTATGCTTTCATGAGTCACCAAGTTGCATGCTCCAACTAGGGTCGAGACAAGGTATGATATGTCAACCTAGGGTTTGGTGAGCAATCATTCAAGTTAGGAGAGTGAACTAGAAACACACGATCACCAATACTTGCATGCACCAACTAGGATTTCATGAGTCACCAAGTTGCATGCTCCAACTAGGCTCAAGACAAGGTATGAGATGGAACTAGGGTTTGGTGAGCAATCATGCAAGTTAGGAGAGTGAACTAGAAACACATGACCACCAATACTTGCATGCACACCAACTAGGCTTTCATGAGTCACCAAGTTGCATGCTCCAACTAGGGTCAAGACAAGGTATAAGATGTCCAACTAGCATTTGGTGAGCAATCATGCAAGTTAGGAGAGTGAACTAGAAACACATTATCACCAATACTTGCATGCAGCAACTAGGATTTCATGAGTCACCAAGTTTCATGCTCCAACTAGGCTCAAGACAAGGTATGAGATGGAACTAGGGTTTGGTGAGCAATCATGCAAGTTAGGAGAGGGAACTACAAACACATGATCACCAATACTTGCATGCACACCATTTAGGATTTCATGAATCACCAAGTTGCATCCTCCAACTAGGGTCAAGACAAGGTATGAGATGTCCAACTAGGGTTTGGTGAGAAATCATGCAAGTTAGGAGAGTGAACTAGAAACACATGATCACCAATACTTGCATGCAGCAAC
>LPNX010286211.1:856981-932345 GCA_001517045.1 Pseudotsuga menziesii | reverse complement strand
TCCTGCATAAAGTAACATATGTCAAAGCGATACAAGTTACAAAATGATTTTTCCAAAGAAAGCGAAACATAATTAAAAGCATATTTCAAATAATACCTATGTCTGTGAATCTACCTCTGCATGAGAGGGAATGGGTTGCAATACAATATACTCATCCTGGTCAACTTGCATAAAACATGTTGCATCAAAATTAGGATACATATTGAATGTTACAATCTATACTATAAATATGTAAATAAAGTTGACAAATTAACAAGTATAGTTCTTACCCCTATTGGTGAAGAACCAAACCCATAAGCAATGTTGACAGCCGCATCAATGTTCTCAATGTTGATCGACAGACTATGCGACTGTGGTGTGCCATGGGACACCAGCTGTATATTTGTTCACATAATTTGTTAGATAATTAAATAGAAATAAATTGTGAAACAATTGAACATTTTGACATGAAACAAAATATAATATGAAAATAATGAGTTTTACTTACAAAGCGAAGTAATCCATTGTCTCAGAAGTGAGAAGCAGGGCCATAGCATATGCCTCCACACGATGTGCACGGGTGTGGAGTAACATGATGCTCTGAAGACTCTGCATCTCCTCTGTGATCTGTAGATGGGCCCACCTTAGAAGTGCCAGCCCCTTGGTCTACATTGCTTTGGACATTAGTCCCATGCTGAAGCAATATATCTGCCATGTCAAATAATGTCTCCTGTGTATACTCAATCACAGGAACTGCAGGAGGATATACCCGAGGGGGGTTTGGTGTGCGTGGTGGGCGTGGCACACGGTTAGGATCTGTCTTGGCACCTTCCCTATCTTGGGGCATCCCATGACCAACACCCTGGTTTCCAAATAGATGGAAGTAGTTAACATGTTTCCCTAGGATGAATTCTGCATACAACTTCCTAAGGAAATAAAATGGGATGTCCCTATTCCCATGGGGGTCTTCATCGAAGACCATATACCAACGATCCATCCAATGTGCCTTTATATTTGGTTCAATGCACCAGTCTATGGAAATGTGTGCTCGACTGGTGAGTGGAACCAATCCGGTGCTAGGGTCCCGGAATAATGAAAATAACTGGTCTTTTGTAATTTTAAGGACTTTGATGTCTTTATGAGTCAATCCTTCGAAGTAGTATTGCCTCCTGGATTCTCTGTACAAGGTAATGTTGTACAGAGCTCTTTGGGCATCGAAAATTGTGTTTGTTATTGTGTCCAAGGCATTGGCTAAAGACTCTCTCAAATGATCCCCCCCTCTAATAGATGACCTAAGGCGCCTCAATGACTCCAAGCGCGTAATAATCTATGCATTTCTATCTTGTTCCCCCTCTGGGTTTGGGTTTGGGTTTGGGTTAGGTTGTTGTGGGTTATTAGAGGGTGGGTTTTCCACATTGTGTTGTTCATTTGTGTTGTCTGTTAAGATTTAAACAAAAAACTACAACTTATTTTACTTTTAATCATTATTTGATTGAATTCATTCAATTTTTTTTTAAATTTGTTTAAAATAATTATAAAAACAATGAAATTATGGAAAAAATTAAAGAATGGAAGACTAAGTAAAAAGGATAATCTAGCATTTACCTGCCATTGGAGCAATCCACCTTGAACTCGACCTCGAAAAGAAAAAACGCAAATCGCACCTGCGCTATTTCGCCCTTGCGGTTTTTCGCTGTCCTGATCCTGTGCAAATGAAATTTGAGGGGCCTGCGGCCTCTGTTTTATTTTATTTTTTTGCTTTTCAATATCACATATACGATATATCGTACTTGCGATATATATCGCATATGTGATATTGAAAAGTAAGGAACTAATATATATAGAAATATCAAACACATTTTTTTCTAGAAGATAATATAGAAGGAATATTTAGAAAACTGGAATTAAATAATCTAAAAGAATTAGAAGGGAGAAGGGATTTTGTTGGGAAAGAGGAAATATAATGCAAGTTGAAGAAGTAGATCAAATTAGTTAGCAAAAGGGGATCATAATACAAAATTATTTCAAATTTATGCTAAACATATAAAAATAATTCATACATTTGGGAAGATAAAAACATGGAGGGGTTTGGAGTAATTTTTTTTGGAGAAATATCATATGCAAGAGTAAATTGTTTTAAAGTAATTTCCAAGAACATTTAAGGGAAAATATTGTTGAAATATTGAATACTGTCTCTTTGTTTCTGAAAATGGTGGAGGATAAGGGAAATAAGGATTTGAAAGATGATGTTACCAAGGAAGAACTCAATTTTCTCCTAATATCCCCATTCAAGAAGGAAAAGGATCCAAGCCCAGCTGGGTGGAGAATAAAATTTTATTTGTGTTTCTTTGAGATGATAGAAGATTCTAATAAGAAGAATTAAAGAATAGGAAAGTATTGGGGGAACTATATTATATCTTTATAGAAATTATCTCAAAGAAAAATAACCCATATCTTTATGTAACCTCGGTATCTAAGATAATAGAACATATTTTGGCTAATGGATTAAAAAGTAAGAAACACTATATTGCATGCTTTTTTATCAAGGGTAATATGTGGTATCATTTGTGTATATTTTCTAGGCACATTGTGGAGATCCATTATTAGCCATATGTACTATGCAATGTCAACATACTACTTTGTGGAGATAATATCACTATTTTTTTATTATTTAATAGCATTGATCATTATTTCCCTTTGCACATACTGCTTTCAACTTACAAGCACTAAATATCTTATGGTATGTAAGAAACATTTCTGAGTCCTCTTACATTCCTTGTTCTATCCAGATATAATTTAATTGGAAGAATTCATGATACAATACCAAATGGATTATTGTGTATTAATAGCTCATATGTTAATGAAGAAAAAATTAGGCTTGCCTATCTACTAGTTGATGGAAGGTTGGAAAGAGTAGGAAGGATGAAAAGAGTGTCATTCAAAGCTCATTATACTATGGAGGCTATGAGAAATTATATGATTGATCTTGTTCCTTCTAAGATTACAATATTGGCACAAACATTCTATTTAAACAAACTCAAAGAGAACAATATATATAATTCACATTTTTCATTTATGCCATATTGTTTTGTATGAACAATAAATTCTAGAAACATCTATAGATATGTTTTGGACCTTGCTTTTGTATTCCATCCAATGCAAATATCAAAATGAAATTGATTGATTGGGTGTTGTGGGAAGTAGGAAACCTTAATTGGGAAGTTAGTGGAAGAAGAGAGTGAGATGGAAGGGTTGTTGAATGGTTACTCTAAAATCATAGCTTTCGATCTCTACATTTCGAATATCTTTAGATCGTATATCCTCCACAATGGTTTCTTCATAAAACCTAAAAAATCCACCCTACTTATATCTATAGATATGTTTTGGACCTTGCTATTGTAGTCCATCCAATGCAAATATCAAAATGAAATTGATTGATTGGGTGTTATTGGAAGTAGGAAACCTTCATTGGGAAGGTAGTGGAAGAAGAGAGTGAGATGGAAGGGTTGTTGAATGGTTACTCTAAAATCATGGCTTTCGATCTCTACATTTTGAATATCTTTAGATTGTATATCCTCCACAATGGTTTCTTCATAAAACCTAAAAAATCCACCCTGCTCATATCATCCCATGAACCATCACCTTTAATGAAGTAAGATTGAAGCATGAAGCAAGGAACCAACATGATGTATGGATGCAAGGAACCAACATGATGCATGGATGGGTATCATTAGTATGGATAGGTATCAACCGTGTCTTCCACATCCATTATGATGATTTAACAATCCTTCCAACAATAATGTTAAATATCACATATGCGATATGCAACATTTACAAAATGCATATGCGATATATCGCATATGCATTATTTAACATTACAAAATGCATATGTGATATATCGCATACGCGATACGTTTTCACAAACCTTAGACTTGTGTTTGGGCTCGAGTTATTCCAAGTTGCGATATATCACATATGCGTTTTGTAAATGTTGCATATCGCTATCGCATATGCATTTTGTAAATGTTGCATATCGCATATGCAATATTTAACATTACAAAACGCATATGCGATATATCGCATATGCGATATATCGCATACGCGATACGTTTTCACGAACCTTAGCCTTGTGTTTGGGCTCGGGTTATTCTGAACGTACCATCAATAACACATATGCGTTCTTGATTTGCACTTCAGAAGTGTGTTTCTAATTTCCTAAGTGGCACCAAAAAGTGGAACCAACTTTGTGCAAGCGCCCTTGAGCAAGTCTTGTCAAAACTAATCTTTATTTTCCTGTATATTTTGTCTAGTGTGCCTTTAATCCTAGAAAGGTACATTACAATTTCATATGATCACAAAGTTGTTTCTTGAATTCGAACATTATTGTTTCAATAAGTTTAATTAAAGGAGTATATAAAAGATTTTAGGAAAATAAATAAATCAAATATAACTAATATAAGATTTCCCAGTAGAATCTCTAAGAATTAAGGTGATTAATGGTTGAATGATTCACTTGATAAGGAGCCTTCGTATTGTTTTCTTATTTTCATTTATAGTATAATACCAAATAACTAAGTCAATAGTCTACTAACCATGATGGTGATGTAATTTCTCACATTATATAAGACATATGTGATTAAGTATCACTTTTCTAACCTACTAGGTATCATATGGCTTAATTCAATATATTCTTAACAAGTGCATATAAAGGTGGACCTTTCCATTTAATTCTTTTATTTCTTAAAACATGATATAAGGAGTAGAGGTCTTTCCCTTAGCATGATACTCTCTGTCTATATAAAGATGTTTTATTTTTCTTTGTGATAAATGTCATGCCAAAATTAATTCCTTTGATTTATTTTTATAAAGTTCACGTATCCATTTGTAATTTCTTCTTGTTTAGTGGACGCATGTGCAATCTTTGGTGTTACTGTTTCCATAGTTTTTTAGACAACAAGTTAATGAATCAATTCCTGTTGCCTTTTTTTTCTAAGAAATACCATTTTCTTTCTATGGAAATATATTTTTTAAGCATTCAAGCAATGTGACAAACATTCCATATATTTTTTAAGCATTCATCCAATGTGACAAACAATGATGTGGATGGAATATGAATAGCCTTTTTTCCAACATAGGTTACATTGCTCATTTTAGTACTTACAATACTTACCATTATCAGGTAATCGTGTAGGTTTTTTATTTCCAAACGTACTCATCCTTATGTTGATAACTTTCTATTATACTCCTCCTTTCCTTGAAACATGTACATGTCTTTTCTCATTTTCTATTGCTTTCCTCCTTGTTTGGCAAAGATAAGTAGTTTTTGATAGTATAGTCTAGAAATTTTTTATAGATATCTTGTTTGCTTATGAACAAATGGGCTATGAAGATATACTACTTAGATTAATAACATTATAAAGTTATACATCTAATAAATATTTATCATATACTACTAGATTAATAACATTATAAAGTTATACATCTAATAAATATTTATCACTTGTGTTTGTAATAGTTTATTACAATATTGTCGCATGCATATCCTCATTTCCCCCCAAAAAAAATGTGATGCAGTGTCACTAATCCAAAGTTCGTTCGGGTTGCTGTGTTTACTTGCTTAATGCGAGTGCTCCAATCTTCAACATGTAAAGACAAGAACGCAATTCCATTCAACTCTATTGAATATGGTCCTACATAGATTGCATACAAAAAAAAATGCATATGGTCCTACATATGGTCCTACATAGATTGCATACAATTTTTACATCGTTCTCTCATTCTCGTCTTGGGAAGCTTACCATTTCACGAAAATAATCTTCATTCTATTTAAAGCATACCGTATCACAAGAGGTTGGTTTAACTGAAATACACGTAGATGTATTTGCCGACTGTGGCATAGCTTTTGGAATCATTCGCTGTTGCTGACATGCTTTGAATATGTATCTAATTTTGCTGTTGCAGCAGCATTGCCTTACGAAGGAATTCATTCATAGCTTTTGGAATCATTCGCTGTTGCTTGACATGCTTTGAATATGTATCTAATTTTGCTGTTGGAGCGGCATTGCCTTAAGAAGGAATTCATTTTCTGGTTGCCTTTCAGTTGGCTTCAAATCTAGTTTTTGATTTTATGTTTGTTTCTAATGTGTTTTAGAGCTTCTCGTTCAACACAAAACATCTCATCAATTATGTGTTCCAGGGTCATGTCCAACACATAAAATCATATATATAACATATGTAATTTGGCTTACGTCCAATATATCAAACAATCTTCATGTTCATTTCATGTGCAGTGGGTATTAGACCCAATTAACCAAGTAAAACATTAAAGTAATCATCATAAGCAATGAGCTTATGCCCATAAATGTTAGATCAAAATTCAAGATATTGCACAAATGAAGATAAATCCCCCACATCATTCGTTCAATTTTTGAATCATGCTTTCGCTGGAATGAAAACTTGATATTTCCATTGTTGTATCTTCCAGTTATTTCAATGCATACTGGATATTAATACTCTTCCAATTAGAGATATCCCCTGAGACTTCGCTGGTGCTTCTTGAATAATTCACACGAAGTGTATCATCTCGCACTAACGTGAAAATGTGTGCTTCATTGGATCCACAATGACAAAGGCGTCCGTAGAGATGGATGTCGAACTTGTTTTTAACATCCGCCCTGTGTGACTAATGAACACATCGTAATGGGTACCAGAAGTCGAAGTAGAAGAGGAGGCCGCAGAGGAAGAAGAAGCAACAACAATGAAGCTCTGCCATCATATGAATTTAGATGGTCTGCTTCATACCAAATTCCTGAAGCTTTGCTGGCGCGAAGGGTTATGCAAAGAAAACGGTTTCAACTCCAATGAACACGCGATGAGAAACACCCACATTAAATTTAATAAATACGCCATTGACAGAGACGAAAGTTTGAGGAGAACCATCCCCTTAATAACACGTTCGGTGTAATTATGTCATATGCACACGTTTTTAAGGTGATTCTCTTCATTCTATTGGTTTTTTTTTCCTTACAACCAAACATGGGAGAACCAATCTATGGATGAGGAGGAAGAATGAGATAGCATGGGAGAACCAATCTATGGATGAGGAGGAAGAATGAGATAGCAATCAAACATTGTGGTTCATATCATTTAAAAGTGTTTCATATAATTAAGTGTTTTTCTTGGATTTTTAGTATAGAACAACAACACATCAATTAAACTTTTGGGTTATTACCCATAAGTGTATATTAACCTTTACTATTATTTTTAAAATTATGATTTGATATTTATTTTTTTTAAATAAAATTTAAATATTTTTTTTTATTCTTTTGTTAGTATATACACAAGTTTTTAAGATAATATTTAAATATTTATTTTATTAAATATTATATATAATTTTATTATTATTATAACTAAGCATGTAAAGACTTCAAAGGTTTTATCTTGATGAAAAGTGGTAACAAAAGTAAATCATTACCTGTAAGTTCTATCTACTCCCTAAGTAGATCAAGAGAGAGAGAATTGAACAAATGAACTCTCCTCACGTCTAGCTCATAATCATTTAAATTAACACTTAACATTAAGTGTTAAATGTAAATTTAAAAAAATTACTAACATTTAAATAATAGTTTATACTTATTATTTATTAGAATTTTAATTTTAGTATAAATTAAGTTAATTTTGAAGTCAAAATAAAATAATATTCACTTAGGGCAGGGTTGTTTATTCATGGCCAATTGAAAATTTTCCAAAACCATTAATAATTCCTTATATCAAATTCATTTAAAAAATTTATGAAAAAAATATTCTTTTAATAATTCTATTTTTCATTTTTAATACAAAATCTTCGAACAAGAATATAAATTTTTAATTTTTGAAATTAATCTTATTCTTTAATTAAAAATAAATAAATAAAAGTCTCAACTGTTTCATATATTATTTACATGTCTCTTGGTTATAGAATTTTGGCAGCTTTTTTATGATATAATTTTAGTATGATATATTATTTACATGTCTCTTGGTTATAGAATCTTGGCAGCTTTTTTATGATATAATTTTAGTATGAAATAGAGGTTTTATAATTAGTTTTGTTTGTTATATTTGTGTTTTATTATGTATATTTAATACTTTTTATTATCTATAAAGTTATATAATGTATAATAGTTTATTTTTTTAACTTTTAAAGCATTATAATATCTATTAAGAAAAATAAATATAGTTATAAATTATTATAAAAATAATGATTAATAATTCATATTCTTAAAGATGAAGCATTTTGTATTTCTTACAAAGCTGCTTTTGCATGTTTTAATTTTTTTGCATAGATTTTTAAAAACATTTGTGATTATGGAAACACAAAATGATGATATTAATTTTTATAATAAAGTTGTATAAATTTAAATATTAGAGTAAATATTAAGGAATATGTTAATGTTTAATGTCTATTGGAAGCATTAGTAGTATCTTAATTTTTATGTTATGGAAATAAGTTAACCTAGATGTTTAAATTTTATATGAAGCTAGAAGAAAGCTAGATTGTGGGTGAGCATCTTGTTACAAGATAATGCAAGGCTACATTTATGTATAAAGAAGGTAATGCAAGGTTACATTTATGTATAAAGAAAGGGGAATGGGAACATTAAATCATATTATAATGATAAATTAAAGAGGTACAATGTAAATACTAATGTTATAATCAAAATTATTGAATCAAGTCTATAACTATTAGATATCATATAATGATTATAGAAAAATGAGTAATTTTTTAATACAAAATAATAATAATAAAAGAAGATTTTGAAAGAGAAATAAAAATTAAGAGTCAATGAATGTCTTGTGTGATTGAGAAGTTTCATCCATCAATTCTATACAATTAAAGGAATTATTCATAGGCCATGTTAGTAGATGGCCTTATAATCCTTGTTGTATTTGTAATTTGTAACAAAGATTAGTATTAAGAAGTCATGGGTTTTTGTTGTAATAAGGTTGTCTACAATACTTTTTTCTAATAAAAGATGATATATGGAGAAGGAATATAAGGAAAGGTATTAAAAGGTAATATATATTTTAATTCTTATTTATATCTTACAATTTGTATCTATTTATCTCACATTAGTTATATTTCATAGTATCTAAACTAGAGAGAGATATTAGGAACAAATTAACTTTCTTAAAAGAAGAGAAGGTGCTTTTAAATGTCTATATCATTCTAGAAATGCCTTTTCTCTTTTCTTGAATGTATTTTTTTTCTCTTTCCTTTTCAAGATTGGATACAAAATATTCATTTGAAATCCTTGCAAAAGAAGATCAAGTACTTCATGAATTCTAACAAAACCTACCTCTCATGGATCAAATGGAGGAGGTAATCTAGTCTTGGATTAGGTATTCCCAACCAAGAATAGGGGTTGATTCTTTTACCTACTTATACATTCAAGATATGTGCATAGAGTTATTTTTATTAAAAAATAAATAAAAAATAGTCATGCATGCATCATAAATAATAAAAATCAAAAGTGTGTTGGATATATATCAAACAACCCATAAATGTTGAATTCATCCACAAAATCCATACATAAAGACATAATAGAAACACCCCATGAGACATAACACTATAATGTCCGTAGGGTATGACATAAAAAATCTATAATGCACTAAGCCATAGGCCATATTAGGGAGAATCACATAAATGAGTAATGAATCTTCATGCTTGTTAGAGGTGATAAGAAATAAACTTCTAGCAAAATCTAATCAAATATAGAACCACGACAAAGACCATAGTTAATAAATAAAAAAAGATGAAACCATGAAAAACAAATAAGAGTATATAGTAAAAACTTGTTCATGAAAATTCCCTTCTTATAGCCTCACATGACTCTCCATGTCCAAATCCCTAATATAAGGATGCATTCCACTTAACTAGTAGAAAATAATATTATCTTTAGCCATACATAACTTAGGGTTGAAAAGCGATTGCCTAACTAACTAACCCACAGAATAATTGATTAGAAAATTCCATATGGTCCTAGAAATCTACACCCTCAAGCAAATAGTGACCTTTATTCCCTAGACGGGTTAACCATCAATTGGTTTTACTAGTTGAGGTGGTTGAACTACATGGAAGGGTGCACCCTCAAGGGAGGAGCACATCATCTCTTGGTTGGCTTGTTCATTGGATAATTTAGAGTTTTGGTCTTTCAAAGTTACCAAATTCAATATTAGTTCCTCCCATCTTAAATCAAAAGCCTCCATGATTTCCTCCAAATGTTAAAGCATGTCAATAAATTTGAAAATGATTGGAATTGAGAGATGTCTAGGCTAAGAATGGAATTGTATAGAGAGTTGAAGAATGCCTAAACTATATAGAATGTATGAATATATTTTTGGAAATGTATAGGCTATCCATACAGGGATTAGAGAGGTGAGAAATGCAAAGATTTAATCCTTTTGGAAGTCTTCCCATTCATGTATAATTGATGTCTAATTGAGAGTAAAGTCATGTTTGATCCTTATAGAGACGAGGGGAAAAGAGAAAGTGGAGTTGTAAAATCCATGCCCCTGGTTTATGGTTTATGAAATTTATTTGATGGAGGACATGAACATAAAGTAATGTGTTGTTCTATTGAGAATATAGATTTACGTGGTGTGACCTTTGGATATGTTGATGCTACATATATGCTAATCCCTAAATAAAAAATGCTACGATGGTGAAGAATATAAATAATGTAGTGGATCCAAGTGATCATCTTGAAACCATTACAAGAATAAGAATTGGTTGATGTGTTCCATGTGTGTAATAAAGAAGTTAAGAGGTTACAACCAAATGTCTTTGTGATACTAGTTTCTGTTGAACTCTATATGTGTAACACATATCCCTAAAGTTTTTATGATCCATATTTATGTGTATGTTGTAGCCTGAATGTATTGTGTTGAGGATTCAAGATCATATATTGAGATATGTACATGATTTCCTAATATAGGAAGGTTAAGAACAAATTCAAAAACTATAAAACATTGAACATATTGTATACCAACTAACAAGAATGTATTAAAAAATAGTTGTATCCCATGAATACAGTTGTCCATCAACCAATTAACATTATAACATGGAATGAAATAGGATGTGATGTATAAATCCCCATATGAAATGGAGGTAGAAAGGATTATAAACACTTCAAAAGATGGTATCTCATAATATCATATATTGTATGCCAACTAACGTAAAATAGTTGCATCTCATGAATAAAGTTGTCCATCAACAAATTAACATTATACCATGGAATGAAATAGGATGTGATTTATAAATCCCCATATGAAATGGAGGTAGAAAGGATTATAGACACTTCAAAAGATGGCATCTCATAATACAATTCCAGGGATCCCTCGGGCCTCAATTAATCAATATGAATTATGGGTTAATGGAAAAGGTAGAAAGACAAGAATAGTAGAGTGTTTATCCATCAAATGTGGAGATGTGGCATTTAGTGCTTGAAAAGTAAGAGTTCTTGGATATTCAAAAGTGTGTGACTATTTGTATGTGTTTGTTGATTATACAGCCTGATCTTCCTAATACAGCATCACGGCATCACAAAAGGTTCGTTTAACTAAAATGCACGTAGATCTATTTGCTGATTGTGGCATAGCTTTTGGAATCATTGGCTGTTGCTGATATGCTGTGAATATGCATCTAATTTTGCTGTTGCAGCGGCACTGGCTTACGAAGGAATTCATTTACTGGTTGCCTTTCCGTTGGCTTCAAATCTAGTTCTTGATTCTATGTTTGTTTCTAATGACTTCGACCACGACCACTTATTCTTTATCAATCCCTCCGCTGCTGCACTGCCACAATTAGCTCCTGTTCCATTCTCACGATCAGATTCAGCGGATATTATTTACGTTAGTTGCTCTGGTATATTACGGTTTCAGATGAAGGCACAACTCTGTATCGTCGCTTTCCACCGTAAAGTATAATCGTTTTCCTACCACCCTCGGCTGGCTTGGATCTCTATGAACAGCAGAGAAACCCTAATAAAAAATGGGGACTTCGAGCCTAAAATTGCCCCTTTGAAGAGCGCACAGATAAAAGAGTGATTGCTTTCCACCGTAAAGTAGGCCCTTAACAACAGCCAAAGCCTAATCTATCACGCGTAAATCACCAGTCAGAGAAGCTGAAGACTGCGATAAAAAAGAATTACCTCGGAAAAAGAGCTTGCAATTTCCAAACTATTGTTCCCAAAACTTCGTCTCCCTATTAATGACTTTTATGATTTCGTTCACATCTCGATGGTGATATACCTTCAATTATTTGAATAATATTTGATACCATTTTCTGTAACGTTTGTTAGGCTGAAGAGGTGTATTCTACAACTCAGTAGAGGAGATGTATAATTCCTTTTGTGCTCATCTTAGAGAGCTGACAAGTGTCCTTTATAAAAAATAAAGGACACAGCAGAGCTTCACAGAGGGTTTTCCAAAGCTTCACTTTTTACATAGGGTTCTTTCACCTAAGGTTTCATGGCATAATACTCAAAATTTTTATGGAAGGTTTAGAGTATAATGTATGCACTTAATTTAGAGCCCGAAATGAATGATGAGGATGCCCTAGGTCCAAGACTGGAGTGCCCAGAAATTTTATGGAAGGTTTTCATTGAAGAGCTTCAGCTAGGGTTTTCAGGGCACAGCTTCACCATTAAAACTATAAGCATTCAGTTAACATCTCTTCAACATTTCCATTTTGAAAAAGGGTTTGTGGTTAAAGAGATTTGATCTCTTTGGACTCTTGGTAGATCCTTTTTAAGATAAATCTATGATAGTAAATATCTAAACCTTGTACTCTAGTGCCTGTTACATAATGTAATGTCAAGTATTTGAATCTTACAGTCTTCTTTATAGGCAGATTCATTGGCATGACCTTTAAGAAATGATGGATGAGACTATGTATTGTGACTTTGTGAAGGGAGTTTCAGAATGTTGGATCATCAAAGGAAAGTTGTAGCTTTGATCATTGTTGACAGCATTTCCTATAAAATACCACCGGAGGATTATGGCTTTCTCTTGTATTGTTGTGTCGCATGAAAAGAGATGTGAAAAAAGGTTTGCCGCTTCGATGATTGTGAAGATTCATTCTTCTTTGCCACGAGAGCGCATATGATCAGAATCTCACTTTTGGAGAAAACACGCAGCGTACAAAGTGCACATCAAAACAAACAAATGACCAAATATGGATCCCAATATCATTTGGTTCATGTTAAAAGGCAAAGTTTATAAATTGGGGTCCTGTTTTCTTTGTTCTCTTAGCAAGGGCGGGATTTTTAACCCTCTCATCGCTGGCCTTGAATTGGCATGGCTAGATATCGCTGTCCTTAACATCCTTGAATAAGCATGGCAAGGTGTTCATGTTTACATTTTCTTTGAAATCGTGAAGATACTTAAAGGCGCACTATAGGAGCGCAAACAGCGCAAACTGTGGATTCTTCATTACTTTCCATGAGTTAAAAACTTCATTTTAAAAGTCCCCGTGCAAAGTCGCTTCGCTCATATATAGAGATACAAAGGGAACGATAGAAACTGTATGTCTATAGAAAAGATAGAAAAGGAGTTTGCTTCGTTGATACTGTAGCGACATCGTCATGAAGTTTAGAACAATAGACTAGCCAATACTTCTGTTTAAAAATAGAAACAAAGCTAATCTTATTCAAGTTTAGAACAATAGACTAGCCAATACTTCCGTTTAAAAATAGAAACAAAGGTAATCTTATTCAAGTTTCAAAGCTTTGCTGGCCTCCGCAAGAACTTGCTACCCAAATATAATGCAATGGGAGCGCTGGAGCCGCTCAAATTGACAATGCGCACTTATCTCCTAGAGGCACGCACGCACTCCTCCTTCGGCAGTGACGATCCTCCATGCTGGATTGTCAGCGTGGGAAATAGGAGCACGCACGCACATGCGGATGTGCTCGCGTACCGATGCACACACGTGCATTTGGACGCGCGTGCATGTTGGGCGCGATCGCAAACAGGGACGTGTGCACATCCATGTGTTTAAAAAAACAAAAAACAAAACAGTGGGCATTGTTTTTTGTGTTATAGCCAACCCGTGAGCGCGCAAGGAGACAAGGAGCCCAAAGGACTTGTGCAAATCTCCTAAAAAGATGTTGGAGCTAGGTAAATAGAGTGGGAATGTAATTTTTCTTATTTATTTCATTGATTTTATTGTTTTTAAAATAAAATGCAAAATTAAAAAAATTGAAAATCAAATTAAATGGGCAAAATTTGATACTCGAGCTACAAATTACCTAACCACAATGACAAACACCAATGAACCATCGAAAGAAATCAATGAAACAAATCAAACAGAGGACCTAAACCCCGAATTAAATGAAGAAAACCCCGAAGATGAATTACATGATGATTTAAACCAATTAAGAATTTTGAGTGGTGAATTGAAGAACACGAGGGAACCCTCTCAGGTTTCCCTCACCACATAAATACAAAAGATTATAGAATATATCAACATTGCCTACAGTGAGATAACTAGTTTGAGCGAATATAGGCTCAAATGAGAGAGCATTATAGCACTGGTATATCCAAAGAGGATATAAAAAAATTGAATATCACAAAAGCCCAACTATGGAGCAAATTTAGAGATCCTAGAACAAGACAGCCTCCAGATGTGAGGAAGATGTGAGTAATTACCATCCATGGAGAGAAAACTGGAGGAAGAGATGGTTCATGGTTTTCGACAAGCCTCCATGCAATAATGTCAAGGTCTCACAGTATTTTCTCAGGAAACTGTGGGCTGCGTTTGTGTTAGGGTTCCATGTGAACTACTTCGACATCACCAAGGTCCATGGCATCGGTTTTGGCTCAGCCCAAGATCGACCTCACGCCCACCAGAACCCACTCAGAGGACCTCTTGCACCTAGGAGAGAGCCAAACCCACCTCCTCAACCACCTGGGTTAGGTAGCGGACTAGATGAGGTCCATGAATATGTTAGACGTGACACACGACACCTTCTGAGGCATACCGCATTTGTAGCTATGTCCTTGTAGAGCGAGCAGGACCCCATCGAGAGATACACTTCTGCACTGTCTATTAGTGGTGGGCGAGGGAGAGCAAATACAGGTGGTAGCCAGGTGGATCCATCCAACTCGACGAGACCAACAGCACATCATTGTTCTCATTGTGGGAATCCATGCTAAGTTTCCACATAGGAGCATGGAATAGAGAGCTACCTATACCAGGTTAGTTATTGTTTTATTTAATGTCATAATTTCTAATAAATTTAACTTAGAATTAGATGTTGATGACTTGATTTTTTTAATTGTACAGCTATTCAGTGCCGAGTCTCCAACACACGAGTGGAGGATGCTAGTTCCTTCAACCTAGATGGAGCCATGGCAGCTGCAGAGGATATCGTGGCACCATATACACATGTAGTTTTCTTTTAGTAATTAAATTTAATGTTAGTAGTTAATCTTGTCGTCCAAGATATGTGTCTCTTTTATAATTTGTTTTAATATTTGCATCATGTTTATTGTTTATTGTTATTTCTCTACAATCTTATTTTTCTAGCAAGGCCATGAGAGAAAAAAAATATTCTA
Source organism: Pseudotsuga menziesii (assembly GCA_001517045.1). NCBI lineage: Eukaryota > Viridiplantae > Streptophyta > Pinopsida > Pinales > Pinaceae > Pseudotsuga > Pseudotsuga menziesii. The sequence continues at coordinate 916,769 of LPNX010286211.1, read as the reverse complement.
CCACACTCTTAAAATTCATTCAATTCCTTCAAAAATGGATGAAGTGTTCTCTTATCTTAATTGTAACAAGCCAGGAAGTATGTTTGACATTGGTGAAAAAATGAGGGACCTAGAAAAAACTTATGTGGAAAACATTTACATGGAGATGCACCAAGATGATGGGTTAGATAATTAAATTGGTAATTAATGAATTGGATCTTAGTTGTATTGTCAAGAATTGAATATGTGAAAATAACCATTATCTATTCAATATGCTACCTATAATAGAAACTTAGAAGAAAATGTACTAAGAAGGGTATTCTCAATTAGGATACCTTAAAAAATTAGGTTTGAAATAGGAGGAGAAGAGAACTCAAAGCCATGTCAACTCTCTAGACCAAAAAGAAAATGAAGCATAAGTAAGGTTTATTACGACTAACTAGTCAACTAATTCATATATAAGGAAACTTTAGCATCAATAATGGATACAATTTTCAAAGATATAGTTAGGGAAAGTATGACAAACACTTACGCTACAAATCATCCATCCTTTGATATTGCACAAGACAAGCATATGATTTTTGAATATCATTTCAAGGATCGTCCAAAAAGTTTAAGGAGTAAGCCCATAAACAGTGTGGATATTCTCTAAAATAGAGAAAAATGTAACATCCCTCAAAATCATAAATTAAAAGAAAAATTATTATCCAAGTTTGGGACTATTATTACCACTATCATATCATTGATGTTATGTCACTTGATTGATTTGTGATTTTTAATGTATCACTAAATTAGTTCTTGTCAATCGTCGCATATTTATTTAAATTGTCAGCCCATATTTAGTTAATATTTACTGATTGAATCTAAATATTTTTGTGCAAATAAACAGGTGTCGGTAGGATTGAGTGACCAGCCATCCCCACCAGGGATCAGCAGATCCCCTCGTGAGCAGGTATCTTGTAATAAAGTATAAATTTAATTTCAGTTTTGATGACTTAGATTTTTATAATTGTATTTTTCATGTACTAATACACGATGCCATGAATATGTATGTAGGTTCCACTACATAGGCACGTCGGTGTCACTATCTCTCCGCCGACTGCCTTTTTCCTGCCACATATTCCAGGTGTAGCCCCTAGCATACATGTCCGTTTCCTTGCCTCCCTCCCCACCCCATTCCATCCTTCCCTTGCCTTCCACTCGCCACCACACTTCCATCCAACTCCCCCTCTCCCCCCGCCCCATCCATCCACCCCCTCCCTTGTAGTTTCCCATGTTTCCACCCTACCCCCTCTGACCACATTACACCATCCATCCACATTCACCCATCTCTCCACCCCATCCCAGACCTCATCACCCTCCCCCATATTCCCCCACCACCCTGGTTTCCTCTTCTAGGGTGGCCCGTTCCATTCTATTGCCAGTTGGCGTTTATCTCCGTACATCACCACTTCACCCACTCCAGTCCATGCCCTCTCCCAGCGTGCCCCCTAGTATTGTAGCCAACTTCGATGCGGCTACAACCTCCGCCATGCCATCCACCCTAGCATCAGAGTAGGTTATATAGCCCACTGCTCCACCTGCCACCCCTGAGGACCAGCCGATTGCTCCACCAGCCTGTTGTGTTCACACTGAGATTGATTAGTTTATGAAAATATCGTGCAATATTAACGAAAATTAACATAGCAGTAAATTGTATGAGTTATCTTATTATTTAAATGTTGCAGGGTGGCATTGCCGAAAGAATTGGATCACGGAGGAGGGTAGGCCACTCACCACTTATGGTCTTGTCTTAGGTGAGCTATTTAAAATTTGAAAACGTAATTTTGATATTTAAATTGTGTTTTATACTTGTATAATTGCCTATAGGAGTGGACATTTGATTGTTTTCATTTCAGATTCAAAGGGGAGGTGGTCAAAGTGGGTAGAAGAACCGAGCTTCCTCTAGCTCAAAGAAGAGGAAGATTGATTTTGGAGTTGCACCTAGGAGCTCCAAGGGTGGGCAGGAGGATTGAGAGACCCTCCTATGTACACTAGCCATGATGTGGCATGTTGGCATGAGTTGCCATATTTTGTGTAAGGAACGAGTTGCCATATTTTGTATATGATTGGAAATTTTTGTATATTAATATATCATTTTGTACTTCTTGTATATGATTTGGTTTAACAGTCCCATTGTCTTGGAAACTTGTCACTTATAACATTGTTCATCACTGATATTTACTTAAAAATATTGTACCTTTGTCTTGACAAGCTAAAAAGTGAAATATAGGACTGTCATAATGCTAAATGCTTGGCTGGAAATACTTTTATGTTGGTTGCAAAAGAGGTTGAGTTTGTACGATATGATGATAACGCCCCATCAACACCACTAACATGCTTCAACCACATGCATAATTGAAATGAAAACATCCCATAATGATAACGTGCCATAAAAATTGTTCTTCCTTGACAAATAAAAAATGAAACAAGTTCATGAATATGTGTCTTCTATAACGATTGAGCATTTGCAATTTTAACAATCTATTGTACTTATTGCAATTTTAACGAGTTAAGGGTCAACATGCATAACCTAGGGTTTAGAATCAATGAGGAAACCCTAACCCTAACCACAGTTTAAAAGTTAGCATGCATAACCTAGGTTTTATAATCAATGAGGAAACCCTAATAGGTAATATCCTGTTTAGGGAATCCCTAATAGCTTTCTTACCCACCTATCATAGCCTAAGGTCACTTCCTTACCTTCCTATCTTACCCACTCACTTCCTATCTTGTCATCCCTATTGATCCTTTCTTTGGTAGCGACATGTTCTCTTTCGGTGTACAATCATGGTTTGTAGGGTCATCTTGGCTAGTAAGTTCCTTTTATTTCAAAGGATTTTCCTTAGTCTCCATTCTTGATGGCCTACACAAGTGCATGATGACCTTTCCAAAGGTCTGCACTTAGGATATCTAATGAAATAAACACCATTAAAGTTTACTTAACAAATTCAACCCAAAATTATCTCAAATTAGCATGCATAACCAATGCTAGAATCTACCCAATCATAAAGATAATATAAGGTAAAATTTAAATCTCCACACTATAATTGTTTTCCTTGTTAGGGTTTATAAACCCTAATCATCTTTCATCATAGAAGCACATGGCATTTCAGGAAAGTCTAGCTAGGGTTAGCATTTCAGGAAAGTCTAGCATGTAACTATTCAGCAATTACAATAGTGTTAGCTAGGGTTTAGGATAACAAAGAATTTCAAGTCATAACCTAGGGTTGAATTCAATTGTAACTATTTCATAATTTGAGTATTGTTGATTTTCCTCCTAAACTTCTCTAAAAATCATCCTAGCATTTGCACACATTGGTATTTGCATTTGTGAACATATGAAATATTAAGTAGTTCATATTAATCCCAATAAAATTATTTCATGTATGTGAATATCCTAGGTATAGGGCCTTTTGGTTTCTACTTAAATGATACTAACCAATTTAATGATATATACCTAAAGAGGTCATAAAACCCTTGTTCCATCTCATAACTTGTGAACCCTAGTTATAATATGCAATTTGTAGTTCATGAAACCCTAGTTGGTTTTCAATTTGTAAGTGTAGCCTAGGGCTATATGGCCTTTTGGTTTCTACTTAAATGATAATAACGAGTCTAATTTGATCTTCAAACCTAAAGAGTTCATAAAACCCTAGTTTGTAGTTCCATGTCTCAATTTGTGAACCCTAGTTTTATTATACAAGTTGTTGGCTTATATTTTAGTACACGAATAATATAACTTGTGATATCTAGACACATAGTGTTATATTAATGCTACAACATGTGTTTTCTTAGTGATCTCTAGACACATTGGGCCATGAAAAAATGAGGGAGAGGGCCATTTTCAACCCAAGTTATAGCATGCAATTATAGTTCATGAAACCCTAGTTGGTTTACGATTTGTACATGTACATGTGTTTCTACTTCCATATCATAACCTGTAAAGAGTTCACGAAACCCTACCAACTACTATAATATACCATAGCATAACATACCATAACATACTAACATCATACCATTCTAACATACCATACCATACTAGCATACCATACCATACCCTACAATACTAACATCATAGTACATACCCTACAATACCCTATGATACTAACATCATACCATGTACTAACATACCATACCATACCATACTAACATATAACATACCCTACCATTCTAGTTCCATCTCATTACTTGTAAAGAGGTCATAAAACCCTACTTCCATCTCATAACTTCTCAACCCTAGTTATAGCATGCAATTGTAGATCATGAAACTATAGCATGCAATTGTAGTTCATGAAACCCTAGTATGCAATTGTAGTTCATGAAACCCTAGCATGCAATGCTAGTTCATGAAACCGTAGGTGTATTTCTCTTTTCCATCTCATAACTTGTAAAGAGCTCATAAATCCATATTTCCATCTCATAACTTCTCAAACCTAGTTATAGCATGCAATTCGTAGTTCATGAAACCCTAGTTGGTTTAGGATTTGTACATGTACATGTGTTTCTACTTCAATCTCATAGCTTTCAAAGAGGTCACAAAACCCTAGTTCTATCTCATAACTTCTCAACAATAGTTATAGCATTCAATTGTAGTTCACAAAACCCTAGTTCCATCTCATAACTTCTCAACCCTAGTTATAGCATGCAATTGTAGCTCACAAAACCCTAGTTGGTTTTCAATTTGTACATGTACATGTGTTTCAACTTTCATCTCATAACTTGTAAAGAGTTCATAAATCCCTATTTCCATCTCATACCTTCTCAACCCATGTTATAGCATGCAATTGTAGTTCATGAAACCCTCCTAACATACTATAACATACCCATTAGAGGAAATTTGGGGTCTAAAATGGGCCTTATAAGAAAACATGCCAAAATAAGTTTTGTGAGTTGGAATTCAAGAACCAATAGAATTTCAATAAAATAAGTCAACCATAATGGTTGAATTGACATATTTGTCATTAAAAAAAACTACTTTTTTTGTTCATATTTTCAACATATCTCATTGTGTTTTTACTCAAATTTCAATCGAGAGAGCTCGTTGGATGCAGAATTTGATTCCGCATCCAATGAGTACCCACACTGCATACTTTTGACAGACCCCGCTACCCCAAAAACAAGAAATACCTGAAAAAATGTGATGATGATGTCATCATCACATTTTTTTCAGGTATTTCTTGTTTTTGGGGTAGCGGGGTCCATCAAAAGTATACAGTGTGGGTACTCGTTGGATGCGGAATCAAATTCCGCATCCAATGAGCTCTCTCGATCTAAATTTGAGTAAAAACACAGAGAGATATGTCGAAAATACGAACACAAACAGTAGTTTTTTCTTTCTTCCTCCAAAATTAATCAATATTATTTTATTATTTTAACTATTATTTTATTATTTTCCTTAGGAGGCCCATTTTAGACCCCAAAATTCCTCTAATGCATAATATACTAACATCATACAATTCTAACATACCATACCATACAATACTAACATCATAATGTTAGTTTTGTACCTAGGGAAGTGTTCCCCTAGTGACTTTTGCCTTAGTCACTCAAAGAGGGGACATAAAGTGACCCTTGCATTAAATGACTTAAGTAAAAGCATTTAATTTGACTTTAGAGCATTAAAGTCACTTTTTGATAAATTTAAGTGGGTGAGTGAAATTAATATTTTAGAAATAGAACATGAGCATATAATTTCAGCCCTTGCTCTAATCTAATCTCCACCGTTAGATTAGACTCACCTTATGGTTTTCTCAAAAAGACATGGGAAAGGCATTTTGCCTCACTTTTGTAGATTGAAGTTAGAAGAGAGAGCTGAGAGATAAAAGAGAGAAAGTTTCTATTTTTCTTGAGAAAGAGGAAAAATTTTGCAACACACAAATCAAGGGAAATGACAGCAGCAAAGAGGGAACAAAAATCGAGAAGAATATAGCAGCATTTATTGCTGGTTTGTACAGTTTGTCCCATACGATTTTGGATGCAGTAGGAACGATTTTCAAAGCATATTTCTGGGAACGATTTTTGAGGAATTTTTTTTGGGGCACAGATTTCGAGGTCTATACAGTCCATATGGTTTGTACACTTCCTTCATATAGTCTGTACAGTGGCATGGAAATCAAAGCAAAATAGGAAAAAAATCAGAATTTGATTTTTGCTGCTCGGCACGCAAATTGAGACAGAAATTTATCTTCCAGGTTGAGATAAGTTGGTTCGATATTTTTTGTGTATTGCTGTAAATGATAAACTTCTCTTGAAAAATAAAAAAACTCTCTCTCTGGCTGGTTTTCCCCTAGTGGGTTTTTTTAGGGCCATTTGGCTGAAATTTCTAAGTTCTGTGTGTGTGAATGAAGTGCTAAATATTTATTTTCTGTCTGTGAAAGATTTAATTTACAACAGTGTTTTAAGTTAGTAAAATTTATGTTTATTTCTGGCAAGTTAAATTTCTGAGATTGAAATAAACTGTGACAAATTTTTTACTTGAAACCGGTGGCTGGAAACTTATGAAAAATCTACATAATATCATAGCAGGTTGTGGCAGAAAATTAAATTTCAGCAGTGAAACAGTCATTTCCAGAATTCAGAAAAACATTTGTGACAGTAGTACATTTTGCTGAAACTTGTTCTTTGCGAAAATGAATTCCATGGGGTTGAGATATGAGGATAGGTTGGATGGGGCAACAAACATTGTCTCATGGAAAGCCCGGATTTTACTTGTGCTGAAGGAGAATGAGTTGTGGGAGTAAGTAGTTAGAAACACTACAACAAATCTCGTTACTATTCCTCCTTCTACTGATGCAGTATTACTTGCATCCTTTAATAAGAATGATATTAAAGCCATGAGGATAATCTTAGATGTTGTTAAAGATCATGTTATTCCTCACATTTCAGCGAATGATCATGCGCATGCAATGTGGACTGCTTTGACCAGTTTGTTTGCTAGTACTAACGAAAAAGGGAAGATGGTACTTAGAGAGAAGCTGAAGAACATCAAGATGGTCAAAGGAGAGGCATGCATGGCTTATCTTACTAGGATTTCTCAGGTGAGAGATGAGCTTGCAACTGTTGGTGTGGCCATTGATGCTTCTGAGTTAGTGCAGACAACCCTCAATGGGGTGACTGCACCTTCGACTATGTTTGTTTAGGGGTTGGTGGCCAGGGAGAACCTACCATCTTGGGATAGAGTATGTGATGAGTTTGTTCAGGAGGAGACTCGAAGGGGTTTCTTGTAGAGTAATGGCTCTACTAGTAGATTGGATGAGGAGGATGTGTCATTGACAATGAAGGTGAAGAAGAAGAGCAAGAAGGGTCCCAGGAAGGGTGGGGCCAAGCAGCAATAGGATGGGGAAAAGAAGGATTATATCATTGTGAAGTGCTTTGCATGTCACAAGATGGGACACTATGCTGCTCTGTGTCTGAACAAGAAGAAGAAGAAGCAGCAGACATACACTTCAGCTGAGATCGATGATTTTGCAGCTAGATTTCAGAGTGAGTTTTCACTATGCACTGGGCATGTTGAGAGAGAGAGAGCATCCATTCTCACCAGTGTGGATGTTGACAGACAGAGGGAGTTTTCCTATGTGACATAACATTCTTACAGTGCATTTACTTCCAGCACTTGGTACATAGATAGGAGAGCCTCGAGCCACATGACAGGTGCTCGTGAGATGTTCTCCGAGCTTTCACAGGAAGATATAGATGTCGAGGTTGTGTTGGGAGATGACTCAGTAGTCAGTACAGTTGGATGTGGGACCATTACATTTCAGAGGGAGTCCATGAGTGCCATGGTATTATGGGATGTATTGTATGTACTTGGTTGAAGAAGAACCTAGTGTTAGTTTCCATGATCGAGGATCAGGGTCTTGGGGTGTATTTCCTAGATGGACATGTGCATATGTTTCCCAAGAATACAGGACCATTTGCTTCAGTTGCCATTGGAGTGAGATGTGGGAAACTATATAGGCTCTTGTTTCAGCCGTAGAATTCTTTAGCGCATAGTAGCAGTAGTGAGTTGTGTGAGCTTTGGCATAAGAAGATGGCTCACTTGGATCATCCAGCCTTGGGGTTGTTGAGGCACATGGTGACACGTTTACCAGAGTTCAGCACAGGGCAGGGTGATGTGTGCAGGGGGTGTTCTTTGGGAAAGTACACAAAGAATACTTTTTCGAGCAGTGATAGTAGGTCAACTGGTACTCTTAACTTGATACATTCAGACTTATGCAAAGCTATGTCTTCTGTGTCCTTAAGAGGATACGAGTATTATGTGACATTCATTGATGACCATTCCAGAAAGACCTGGATCTACTTTTTGAAGAGCAAGAAGTCTAAGGAAGTCTTGCAGAGGTTCCAAGAGTTCAAAGTTCTTTTGGAGAACCAAATAGGGAGGAATATCCGAGTCTTGAGATCGGATAACGGGGGTGAGTATACCTCCAAGGAGTTTGATGGCTTTTGTAGATAGGAGGGGATCAGGAGACAGTTGACAGTTATGTATACTCTAGAGCATAGTGGAGTAGTAGAGAGGAAGAATAGGTCCATTGTTGGAGCATCTTGAGCTATGTTACATGACCAGTCACTTCCTTTCTTTCTCTGGGCTGAGGCTTGCAGCACCACTGTATATCTTTAGAACAGGAGTCCCCATCGGGCAATGGGGAATGTGACACCTAAGGATTGATTTTCAAGCATGAAGCCTAAATTTGGCCATTTTTGTATATTTGGTAGGACTTACCCTCATATCCCTTTAGAGAAGAGGACAAAGTTAGAGCCCACTGCAAAGAAGGGCATCTTTGTGGGTTATGATGAGACTGTGAAGGCTTTCCGTATTTATCTTTCCTCTTAGAGGAAAGTGGTGGTGAGGAGGGATGTGAAGTTTTAGGAGGAGCGAGCCTTCAGGAGGTCAAGAGAGTCAGAGAAGGGAAAGCAACAGGTCCCTGCACCTCAGGTTGTGGCACAGGTTCCATCTACGCAGCAGTTAGGATCACAAGTTTCTAGGGTAATAGGACCACAGAGTGCTGGAACAGGTTCACCAGGTTCAATGGTTAGGCTAGTAGGGTCTTTGGGGACATGCGATGGGTCTACTATTATAGGTACACTTTATAGGGGATCGATATTAGGATTATAGGGTACACCTTGTGTTGGCACACCAGCTTCAAGTTCAGAGGTAACTGGGGCTTCTAGCTTTGGTAGTTCTTCAGATGAGGACATGCTAGTGTGGGAAGATCGTTCAATAAAGAAGAAGCCTAAGTGGCTTCGAGAGACCTTGAAGGATGCCTTAAAATCTGGGACACCCAGTGACAAGGTGGGAGCCATCAAGATGCCTGACAGAATGGGCATGGTGTTGGTGGCTTGTACAGGAGATTCTGAGCCTTCTACTTTTGAGGAGGCCTCCAAGCATTCGGTATGGAGAGATGCCATGATGGATGAGGACCATTCCATCATGAAGAATTATGTATGGGAGATTATTCCGAGACCAGAGGGGGAGTCAGTGGTGACTTCTCATTGGATTTACAAGATGAAGCATGCGGCAGATGGGAGTGTAGAGAAGTATAAATCCAGGTTTGTAGAGCGGGGGTTTTCACACGTTGAGGGAATTTATTATGATGAGAATTTTGTGCCGGTTTCTCATTATACATCTATTAGACCATTGATTTCCATTGTGGTGGAAATGGGTTGGAAGATCCATCAGATGGATGTGAAGACCGCATTTCTCAATGGGATCATACAAGAGGAGATTTACATTGAGCAATCTCAGGGATTCGAGATACATGACAGAGAGACACATGTACGCAGGTTAAAGAAGGCCCTTTATGGGCTGAAGCAAGCTCCAAGAGCTTGGTTCTCTAGAATTGATTCTTACTTGCTGAGTATGCGGTTTCAAAAGAGTAAAGAAAATCCGAATCTCTACTTCATCATGGTTGGAGATGATCCTCTTGTTCTTTTTCTATATGTTGATGAATTGTTTATCAAAGGGAGAGAGAGGCCCATTGCAGCTTGCAAGAAGGATCTTGCAGCAGAGTACGAGATGACTGATATTTGACCGATGCATTTTTTTTTGGGATTGGAGGTTTGGCAGGAGCTTGGACATATTTTCCTGGGGCAGGGAAAGTATGCAGTTGATATTTTGAGGAGATTCAGGATGGAGGATTGCAGACCTATGTCAACACCTATGATCACCAACTAGAAGAAGCTTCATGCTTCTGAGGGAGAGTTGGTGGATCCTACTTTATATCATTAGCTTACTGGGTCATTCATGTATCTGGTCAACACTCGACCAGATTTGTGTTTTACCGGGAACACTCTTAACCAGTTCATGGTTGAGCCGAGGAGTGTGCATTGGGTCGCTGCAAAACATGTGCTGCACTATCTTTCAGGGACAATGGATTTTGGTTTGGACTACAAGAGGTCAGAGGAGATCAGACTGGTTGGCTATACAGATTCAGATTGGGTAGGCAGTGTGGTAGACCGAAAGAGCTCTTCCGAATGTTGTTTCAGTTTGGGCTCAGCAGTTGTATTGTGGCTCAGTCGGAAGTAGAAGTCTGTTGCATTGAGTACTATAGAGGCTGAGTACATGGTAGCCAGTTTGGCTAGCTACGAGTCCTTGTGGCTTTGCAAGTTATTGGTGAATCTATTTGGTCAAGATCTCAGGCCTACGATTATTTACTATGACAATCAGAGTTGCATCTAGCTCTCTAAGAATCCAGTTTTCCATGACAAGTCAAAGCACATTGAGATTAGGTATCATTTAATCCGAGACTATGTTTAGAGAGGAGCAATCATGCTTCAGTATATTTCCACTGATGAGTAGGTAGCATACATATTTATGAATTCTTTGGGGAAAGGAAAGTTTGTCTTCTTTAAAGACGAGTTGGGAGTGGTGCAGAACACCTTCCTCAGTAAGAGGGAGTGTTAGTTTTCTTCCCCTAGTGACTTTTTCCTTAGTCACTTAAAGAGAAGACATAAAGTGACCCTTGCATTAAATGACTTAAGTAAAAGCATTTAATTTGACTTTAGAGCATTAAAGTCACTTTTTGATAAATTTAAGTGGGTGAGTGAAATTAATATTTTAGAAATAAAATATGAGCATTTAATTCCAGCGCTTGATCTAATCTAATCCCCACCGTTAGATTAGACTCACCCTAGGGTTTTCTCAAAAAGGCATGGGAAAGGTATTTTGGCTCACTTTTGCAGATTGAAGTGAGAAGAGAGAGCTAAGAGAGAGAAGAGAGAAAGTCTCCATTTTTCTTGAGCAAGAGGAAAAATTTTGTAGCACGCAAATCGAGGGAAAGGAAAGCAGCAAAGAGGGCACAGAAACTGAGGGGAAGACAAGAGCATTTATTTTTGGTCCATTGAGTCCGTACAGTATGGTTTTCAAGGTAGTGGGCACGATTTTCTAGGCATATTTTTGGCACGATTTTTGAGGAAATTTTTTTTGGGCATAGATTTCAAGGTCCATACAGTCCATACAGTTTGTTTGTATAGTCTGTACACTTCGTCTGTACATTCCATATTGTGGCATGAAAATCAAGGCAAAAAAGGAAAAAAATCAGAGTTTGATTTTTGCTACTCTGCATGCAAATCAAGAGAGAAATTTATCTTTCGGGTTGAGATAAGTTGGTTTGATATTTTCTGTGTATTGCTGTAAATGATAAAATTCTCCTGAAAAATAAAAATACTCTCTCTTTGACTGGTTCTACACTAGTGGGTTTGTCCAAGGCCATTTGGCTGAAATTTCTGAGTTCTGTGTGTGTGAATGAAGTGCTAAATATTTACTTTCTGTCTGTGAAAGATTTAATTTACAACAGTGTTTTAAGTTAGTAAAATTTATGTTTATTTCTGGCAAGTTAAATTTTTGAGATTGAAATAAACTGTGACATATTTTTTACTTGAAACCGGTGGTTGGAAACTTATGAAAAATCTACATGGTGTCATAGCGGGTTGTGGCAGAAAATTAAATTTCAGCAGTGAAACAGTCATTTCTAGAATTCAGAAAAACATTTGTGACAGTAGTTCACTTTGCTGAAACTTGTTCTTTGAGAAAATGAATTTCGTGGGGTTGAGATCCGAGGATAGGTTGGATGGGGTAGAGAACTTTGTCTCATGGAAATATCGGATTTTACTTGTGCTAAGGGAAAATGAGTTGTGGGAGGAAGTAGTTAGAAACACTACACAAATCCCGTTACTATTCCTCCTTCTACTAATGCATTATTAATTTCAACCTTTAATAAAAAGGGTATTAAATCCATGAGTATAATCTTACATGTTGTTAAAGATCATGTTATTCCTCACATTTCAGCAAAGGATCATGCACATGAAATGTGCACTGCTTTGACCGATTTGTTTGCTAGTACTAATGAAAACAGGAAGATGGTACTTAGAGAGAAGCTGAAGAACATCAAGACAGTCATAGGAGAGGCATGTATGACTTATCTTACTAGGATCTCTCAGGTGAGAGATGAGCTTGCAGTTGTTGGGGTGGCCATTGATGCTTCTGAGTTAGTGCGGACAGCCCTGAATGGGGTGACTGCACCTTGGTACGTGTTTGTTCAGGGGTTGGTGGCCAGAGAGAACCTACCATCTTGGGATAGAGTATGTGATGACTTTTTTCAGGAGGAGACTTGAAGGGGTTTCTTGCAGAGCAATGGCTCTACTAGTAGAGTGGATGAGGAGGATGTGGCATTGACAATGAAGGGGAAGAAGAAGAGCAAGAAGGGGTCCCAAGAAGGGTGGGGCCAAGTAGTAGCAGTATGGGAAGAAGAAGGATATGAGCACTGTGAAGTGCTTTGCATGTCACAAGATGGGACACTACGCTACTACGTTTCCAAAGAAGAAGAAGAAGAAGCAGCAAACAGTCGCTTCAGCTGAGATTGATGATTTTGCAGCTAGATTTCAGAGTGAGTTTTCACTATGCACTGGGTATGTTGAGAGAGAGAGAGAGAGCATCCATTCTCACCAGTGCGGATGTTGACAGATAGAGGGATTCTTCCTATGTGACAGACCATTCTTATAGTGCATCTATTTCCAGCACTTGGTACATAGACAACGGAGCCTTGAGCCACATGAAAGGTGCTCGTGAGATGTTCTCTGAGCTTTCATAGGCAGATACAGATGTGGAGGTTGTGTTGGGAGATGACTCAGTAGTCAGTGTAGTTGGACATGGGACCATTACATTTCAGAGGGAGTCCATGAGTCCCATGGTATTGCGGGATGTATTGTATGTGTCTGGGCTATAGAAGAACCTAGTGTCAGTTTCCATGAGCGAGGATCAGGGTCTTCGGGTGTCTTTCCTAGATGGACACATGCATATGTTTCCAAAGACTGCAGGACCATCTACTTCACTTTCCATTGGAGCGATATGTGGGAAATTGTATAGGCTCTTTTTTTAGCCTCAACATGCTTTAGCACATAGCAGCAGCAGTGAGTTGTGTGAGATTTGGCATAGGAGGATGGCTCACTTGCATCATCCAGCCTCGGGGTTGTTGAGGCACATGGTGAGAGGTTTACCAGAGTTCAGCGTAGGGCAGGGTGATGTGTGCAGTGGGTGTGCTATGGGAAAGTACACCAAGACTTCTTTTCCAAGCAGTGATAGTAGGTCAGCTACTACTCTTGACTTGATACATTGAGACTTATGCAGATCTATGTCTTCTGTGTCCTTGAGAGGATACGAGTATTATGTGACATTCATTGATGACCAATATAGGAAGACCTAGATCTAATTTTTGAAGAGAAAGAAGTATGAGGAAGTATTGCAGAGGTTCCAAGAGTTCAAAGCTCTTGTGGAGAACCAAACAAGGAGGAAGATCCAAGCCTTGAGATCAGATAATGAAGGTGAGTATACGTCCAAGAATTTTGATGGATTTTGCAGATAAGAGGGGATCAGGAGATAGTTGACAGTTTTGTATACTCCAGAGCAGAATGGAGTAGCAGAGAGGAAGAACAGGTCCATTGTTAGAGCGCTCGAGCTATGTTACATGACCAGTCACTTCCTTTGTTTCTATGGGTTGAGGCTTGCAATACCACTGTATATCTTTAGAATAGGAGTCCCCATCGGGATGTGGGGAACATGACACCTGAGGAGAGATTTTCAGGCATGAAGCCTGAAGTTGGCAATTTTTATATATTTGGTAGTCTGACTTACTCTCATGTCCCTTCAGAGAAGAGGACAAAGTTAGATCCCACTATAGAGAAGGGCATCTTTGTGGATTATGATGAGACTGTGAAGGCTTTTTGTATTTGTCTTCCCTCTTAGAGGAAAGTGGTGGTGAGGAGGGATGTGAAGTTTGAGGAGGAGCAATCCTTCAAGAGGTCGAGAGAGTCAGAGCAGGGAGAGCAGCAGGTCCTTGCACCTTAGGTTGTGGGACATGTTCCATCTATGTAGCAGCCAGGATCATAGGTTTTCAGGGTTATAGGACCACAGAGTGTTGGCACAGGTTCACTAGGTTCAATGGTTAGGCCAGTAGGGTCTCCGGGGACAGGTTATGGGTCTACTATTACAGGTAATCCTTATAGGGGATCAGGATCGGGGTCGGGATCAAGATTATATGGCACACCTGGTGTTGGCACACCAGCTTCAGGTTCATATGTAATTGGGGCTTCTAGCTCTGGTAGTTATTTAGATGAGGACATGCCAGTGTGGGAAGAGCATTCAAGAAAGAAGAATGATAAGTGGCTTTGAGAGACCTTGAAGGATGACTTAAAGGCTGGGACACCTAGTGACAAGGTGAGAGCCATCAAGATGCCTGATAGATTGGGCATGGTGTTGGTGGCTTGTACACGAGATTCTGAGCCTTCTAGTTTTGAAGAGGCCTCCAAGCATTCGATATGGAGAGATTCCATGATGGATGAGTACCATTCCATCATGAAGAATGATGTATGGGATATTGTTCCAAGACCAAAGGGGAAGTCAGTGGTGACTTCTCATTGGCTTTACAAGCTGAAGCATGCGGAATATGGGAGTGTGGAGAAGTATAAACCTAGGTTTGTAGTGTGGGGGTTTTGAGATGTTGAGGGCATTTCTTATGATGATACTTTTGCGTCGGTTGGTCATTATACGTCTATCAGGGCATTGATTTCCATTTTGGTGGAAATGGGTTGGAAGATCCATCAGATGGATGTGAAGACTACATTTCTTAATGGGATCATAGAGGAGGAGATTTACATTGAGCATCCTCGGGGCTTTGAGATACATGATAGAGAGACACATGTATGTAGGTTGAAGAAGGCCCTTTATGGGATGAAGAAAGCTCCAAGAGCTTGGTACTCTAGGATTCATTCTTACTTGCTGAGTATGGGGTTTCAGAAGAGTGAAGCAGATTCAAATCTCTACTTCATCATGGTTGGAGATGATCTACTTATTTTTCTGCTATATGTTGATGACTTTTTTATCATAGGGAGAGAGAGACTCATTGTAGCTTGCAAGAAGGATCTTGCAGCAGAGTATGAGATGACTGATATTGGGCTGACCCATTATTTTTTGGGATTGGAGGTTTGGCAGGAGCCTGGACATATTTTCCTGGGGCAGGGAAAGTATGCAGTTGATATTTTGAGGAGATTTAGGATGGAGGATTGCAGGCCTATGTCGACACCTATGATCACGAACTGGAAGAAACTTCATGCTTCTGAGGGAGAGTTCATGGATTCTACTTTATACCATCAGCTTATTGGGTCATTGATGTATCTGTTCAACACTTGGCCATATTTTTGTTTTGTAGTGAACACGCTTAGCCATTTTATGCTTGAGCCTAGGAGTGTGCATTGGGTCACTGCAAAACATGTGTTGCGCTATCTTTGAAGGACAGTGGATTTTGGTTTGGACTATAGGAGGTCAGAGGGGACCATACTGGTTGTCTATACCGATTCAGATTGGGCAGGCAGTGTGGTAGACTGGAAGAGCACTTCTGGTTGTTGTTTCAGTTTGGGCTCGGTAGCAATGTCGTGGTTCAATCGGAAGCAGAATTTCGTTGCACTGAGTACTGCAGAGGCTGAGTACATGGTAGTCAATTTGGACAGCTACGATGCCTTATGGCTTTGCAAGTTACTGGTGAATCTATTTGGTGAGGAGATTAGGTCTATGACTATTTACTGTGACAATCAAAGTTGCATCCATCTCTCTGAGAATCCGATTTTCCATGACAGGTCAAAGCACATTGAGATCATGTATCATTTCATCTGAGACCATGTTTAGAGAGGAGAATTTGTACTATAGTATATTTCCACTGATGAGCAGGTAGCAGACATATTGATGAAGTCTTTGGGGAGAGGCAAGTTTGTCTTATTTAGAGACAAGTGGGGAGTGGTGCAGAACACCTTCCTTGGTAAGAGGGAGTGTTAGTTTTGTACTTAGGGAAGTGTTCCCCTAGTGAATTTTTCCTTAGTCACTTAAAGAGGGGACAAAAAGTGACCCTTGCATTAAATGAATTAAGTAAAAGCATTTAATTTGACTATAGAGCATTAAAGTCACTTATTGATAAATTCAAGTGGGTGAGTGAAATTAATATTTTAGAAATAAAATATGAGCATCTAATTTCATCCCTTGATCTAATGTAATCTCCATTGTTAGATTAGACTCACCCTAGGGTTTTCTCAAAAAGGCATGGGAAAGGCATTTTGCCTCACTTTTGTAGATTGAAGTGAGAAGAGAGAGCTGAGAGAGAGAAGAGAGAAAGTTTTCATTCTTCCTGAGAAAGAGGAAAAATTTTGCAGCATGCAAATTGAGGGAAAGAAAAGCAGCAAAGAGGGCATGGAAATCAAGGAGAAGACATCAGGATTTATTGCTGGTCCATACAGTCCGTACGGTATGGTTTTTGAGGTAGCAGGAATGATTTTTGAGGCATATTTCTGGGCATGATTTTTGAGGAATTTTTTTTTGGGCATGGATTTTGGGTCCGTACAATCCATACCATATGTCCGTACAGTGGCACAGAAATCAAGGTAAAACAGGAAAAAATATGAGTTTGATTTTTGCTACTCGACACACAAATCGAGACAGAAATTTATCTTCCGGTTTGAGATAAGTTGGTTTGATATTTTCTGTGTATTGCTGTAAATGATAAACTTCTCCTGAAAAATAAAAATACTCTCTCTTTAACTGGTTTTCCCCTAGTGGGTTTTTCTAGGGCTATTTGGCCAAAAATTTTGAGTTATGTGTGTGTGAATGAAGTGCTGAATATTTACTTTCTGTCTGTGAAAGATTTAATTTGCAGTAGTGTTTTAAGTTAGTAAAATTTATGTTTATTTTCGGCAAGTTAAATTTATGAGATTGAAATAAACTGTGACAAATTTTTTACTTGAAACTGGTGGCTTGAAACTTAAGAAAAATATACACATAGTACATACCCTACAATAGCCTTTGATTCTAACATCATACCATGTAATAAGATACCATACCATACCATACTAACTTGTACAGAGGTCATAAAACCCTACTTCCATATCATAACTTTACAACCCTAGTTATAGTATGCAATTGTAGTTCATGAAACCCTAGTATTCAAGTCTCAACGAGATTGTAGTTCATGAAACCCTAGAATGCATTAAGGCATCCACACTATAATTATTTTCCTCATTAGGGTTTATAAACTCTAATAATCTTTCATCATAGAAGCACATGGCATTTCAGACAAGACTAGCACCAGTTTTGACATCAACATGTCTATCCTAGGATGATTTCTCAAACCCTAGGTCTTTGTCTATTGCATCAACATAAGCACCAAGACCTCCATGGAAAATCAACTAAACTTAAAAAAATAATCTTCTTAGCAAGGAATCAAAAGAAGCTCTAGACTTATCAAGTTAAGTTTTCCATGGTCTTTCCCTAACCTCCATGTATCACACAAGAACAAGAGTGTAATATCACCAAAGACATCATCTCTTTTGTTTGTATCTTCTATAGGGTTGGAATCCTAACTCTACCAGCTTTGCCTTGACAACAAGAGCTATAGATTCTACAAGACAACCATCAATTCCTCTAGTATTATATCTCCTTCTACAAGGTTTATACATATATATAAACCCTAGTTTCCTCATGCATATCCAAGTTTCATCATGTAATGCATTCCTCCTCTAGTTGTGTACCACATCTTCTTGTTCCCAATTCTCCTCGACATATGTGTCAGAGGTGGTTACAATGCTCCAATTATTATCCTCAATATGTGTGCCAAGGTGTTTACTATGCTCATTTGTTCTCCTCAACATGTGTGTAAAGGTGGTTATTATGGTCCAATATTTCACTTATCTTCATCCTAATATCACAAGGAAATTGAACAAAATAAGCCCTATTCCAAGTGTATGTTAACACCATGAATATACATTCCTTTAGGTCACTCTTTCCAAGCATATAACATATCTATAACCTCTTATTACAACAAATTACAACATCAATAAATCTACTAGCAAAACCCTAGTTTACGAAACTAATGCACAATGGAGTCATTAGGCCATGCAAATGTGGTGGAGAGGGACCACTAGAGGTAATGGCATGCCAGGAGACCAACAAAATTGATGACTCATCGATTCGACCTTCGATTGCCGAGTTATGTCGAGTTGCAAGTTGCATGAAAATGTCATTCAAGGACACTTGGTCACTCTTGGTCCGAGAGCGAAAAACCAAACGAAGCAGCAACATTGCATGCTGTTGGCTCTGATAGGTGTGTATGGCCAATGTCGACATGGGAACACCACCAAGACTGGCATGATGGAGGGTTTTACAGAGTTGACCCACCAATGCGAGAGTTGCATTGAAGGAAACTGAGCAAAACCCTAGTTTATGTAACCAATGCACAATGGAGTCACTGGGCCATGCAAACATGGTGGAGAGGGCCCTCTAGAGTTAGTGGCATGCCAGGGGACCAATGGATTCAACGTCTCATCGTTCTGACCTCCGGATGCCGAGTTATATCAAGTTGTAAGTTGCATGAAAATGCCATTCAGGGACACTTGGTCACTCTTGGTCTGGGAGTGAAAAAGCAAATGGAGCAGCAAGATTGCATGCCATTGGCTCTGACAGATGTGTATTCCCAATGCCAACATGGGAACACCACCAATATTGACACAGGGAGGGTTTTGCAGAGTTGACCCACCAATGCCAGAGTTGCATTGAAGGAAATTGAGCAAAATCCTAGTTTACGAAACCGATGCACAATGGAGTCACTGGGCCATGCGAACATGATGGAGAGGGACCTCTAGAGGTAATGGCATGGTAGGAGACCAACAGAATCGACGAATCATCGCTCCAACCTTCGGTTGTCAAGTTATGTTGAGCTGCAAGTCGCATGAAAATGCTGTTCAAGGACACTTGTCACTCTCGGTCCGGGAGTGAAAAACCAAACGGAGTAGCAAGATTGCATGTCGTTGGATCCAATAAGTGTTTATGGCCAATGATGACATGGGAACACCACCAAGACTGGCATGGTTGATGGTTTTGTAGAGTTGACCCATGAATGGGAGAGTTGCATTGAAGGAAACTAAGCTAAACCCTAGTTTACAAAATCGATGCACAATAGAGTCACTGGGGCATGCAAACGTGATGGAGAGGGTACTCTAAAGGTAATGGCATGCTAGGAGACCAACGAATTTGACAGCTCATCGATCCGACCTTTGGATTTCCAAGTTATGTCAAGCTGAAAGTCGCATGAAAATGTCATCCATGGACACTTGGTCACTCTTAGTCCGGGATGACATGCTAATCGTTGGGCATGGTAAGAGAATTATTAAAATGTTGAAGATGGACTTGGGAAGTCAATTTTCAATGAAGGTTTTGGGTCAAACACAACAAATATTGGGAATGAACTATATTTCTAAAAAAAATATAAAATAAATGTATATCAATGTCATGTTTGAATATATAGCATGTATAAATACTTAGTACCAAGATGGTGCATAAAACAGATCATATTGGTAATAAGTATTTATACATGCTATATATTCAGATAAGACATCGATATAGATGGAAAGGGAAAGGATTTTGCAGAGTTCACATAGAAAGTGGAGTAAGTTATCATGATCGTCTTGTCTTTTAATAGTAGCTGTCAATTTCAATCACTCATGGAACTAGCATCCAAGTGGAGTGTAAGCACAATTACCCAATCTCATTCAATATAGCCAACTAGATCCTCTTTGTTTCTAATTTCCTCCATCAATCTACCGTGCTCTGAATGAGGCAAGAAGTAACGTACCTTGGTTGAGTTCTTCGTTGACATTGTCTGTAGATGGATGTTCATGCCAACAATCAAGTTTCTGAAGTGATAGACCACAAAACCTGGTCTGTAATCCATAAATACATTCCCACTAGTTCTTCTTGATTTCTTATTTAGTGTAAGATATTCACCCTCAACCACCATCGAGAAAATAGGAAATTTATTGCCTTCATTATCAATGAATGATCCGTTCAGGATTTGATTACCTCGAATGCGTCATTCCAACCAATAATCTATGCCCAATTCATTGTCTTTCGTGGCAACTATTGCAAATATGTGTCTTGTTTGTACAAGATATGAGATATGCTCGTAGTTTGTCGAAATCGCTGACTGACCCTCCTCTAATTGGGTTGTTTCACTGACTACACATGGGTCTACTACAAGTGACACATGATGCCAATCATCAACCCAATCCATGCATTCACATTCATCCCATTCACCACTGCTATAAGGGCTACAAAAGCAAGCAAGTTTCTGCGTCCATATTTCAAATAGGGGATTGTTTGAGCTTTGAACCAAATGAAATTAATGTGTTCCTTGTACTGTGCCACAAATATAGGAACGTGATCGATCTATGTCAACCACATGCCAAAAATTTCTGACTGGCCTTCCTACCACTTTAGTTTGGTCTGACATTGTTGCAGAGCACTATTGAACTATCGATTCTGCATCTTTGATATGGGGGTTTCTGGTAAACCTCATCTCCTCCCTTCATAGTGCAGTCTTGATGCATGCAACAGACCCATCATGCTCACCTTTTCCATGCCCAGTCTCAAAGTAGTTCCATATATGCGACACATTATAAGTCTTATGTAACATACTCATCGATTGGAAGACTCGAGAATTTTTGAACTGGCCCGCACAACCATCTGACCATATCCAATGCTGATGCATTTATATATATCCCTCCTTTAGCTGATCATAGAAAATTTGAAAATAGTGTTGCACATAGTGAAAATCATGGCATCTATCATCACTTATGTAAAAGTTTGTCTCCTATATTATCTCTGAATGGTAGTATTGACTCTGAATTTCATTATGTGGTTGAAGGATGTATTTTTCTGTAAAACCTACAATTGACGATATGGTCCTAGTGGGAAATCTATCCCTGCATTTTTTGTACTGTTCATCCTGTCATCACGCTACATGCACATGTTGAACATACTACTCAATTTTCTTGTAGAACTCCATCAAAAACTCACATAACCGTACCTGTTGCCATGGAAACAAGGGTAATATTAGAACATGACCTTTAAAGAATGTATATGTAGAAACTGAATATGTAAGAGGAAAAACATGCAATAATCATTTGCACCTATTACTTCACTAATGCAATCTTTTTACTGTCCTTCGCACTATCTAATTGATAGGGTATGTACTTGAAGCTCTACATCTCCACACTCATATTTCCAAATTGATGCTCATCACTTCCATGAATGCAATGGTTCAAAAGAGAAAACGCACTGCACCTGGAACAATTCCCATATAGACATGATTTTCCATAGTATTTTTTTCCTTCATGCCTTGGACATATGATGCTGACGATAAAATATCTCGATGCATTTGGTGGCATTACGGATTCATTGCAGCTCTTCTCAAGGTTAGTATGCAAATCACAAAATATATGTTTATACATGTCATACAAATATTCATATTCTACATGGTATCTACAAGAGCATGTGTTTTGATCAATGCATATACGAATGCACCATGGTTTACATTTCTCAAAGGACCTTTGGCCCAAGTTCAATTGTGTTTTCTCATTCTTGAATCTCTCATAGAGTTTAGTCTGTGTTGTGTCAAGGAGGTGTTTGATGCGGGGTTCACATTCTATAGAAACCTTTTCTTAGCTTTAGCACATATTTTTTATTAGCTGAAGGGCTGGTATGATCATGCCATAACGTTTGTACCAATTCCTTATCAATTAGATTCATATCTTGACGAGGTACCTTGCCAACAAAAGGCCAACAATATTTTCCACCTAGAGTCTGCATATTTTCTCTTATAATAGAGTAATTTTGAATGGCTTTTATATTTAATTTAAGTATCTAAGAAATGTGTGAAAGGAGGTGAGGTTTTCATGTGGACTTGCTTACAACTGATTCTGATAACACACGATGAGCAACACAAATATCTTTACTATGGGACGTCTTCCCAATCGCATTAAAAGTGGATTGGAGATTTCTAACAATATGATTGTTAGCCTCTGAACTTCTAAACATCTTTATGCCCAGAATTCTCCTAAAAACAACTAAACAATTTGACTTTAAAAAACATAGTAATAATTGACATTTCCCTGCATTGCCTTTGGATTCAAAATATTCCTTCATTAATTTGTTACATTGCCAATCGATAGTGCATTTGGGAGACTTACCTTCAAAGCCTAACATAAAACTTTCATCCACATGGATACATCTAGGAGTCCTTTTTCTTGTAGTAGACAGTCGAGGTAGGGAAGGTGGACATGAGCTATGGATCCCAGGGCTTCGTTGTTGTGGTGCTTCATTCACATGTCAGTCCATATTGAGAGTGTACTCGGCATGGTTGTAGTCTTCTTGGAGAGATTGGAAATTAATCATTGCTCCTAGGTCCAATGCTTCATACTCAATGTCTCTCAATACACCTATGTCTTCAAGAGCTACAACATGGCTCGTTAATGGATTGTTGGTTGGAGATTGTGTTGATGTTGGAACTTGAGTTAGGTCCATTGGACACAACCGATTCACCCTTGGTTCTGAAATAGAGGTTTTTATGTCATCAACTCTATTAGGATTGGTTGTAGTATCAGTGGTAATGTCTGGACCATGTCTCACTCTCTCCATTTCCAACCTGGCCTTTTATGTTACCTCATTTTCCTTTTCAATGGGCATATTCCTTCTAGTTTTTCTTGCTTTGTTACATGAGTTTCCCATATCCAAAAGTTTCTTTATCAAAACTATGAGGTCTGCCCCGGCATAAGAAGCAACAAATAAGGTATTAGTTCCATTATACAAGATACATGATACTTTCCAACATAATTAACTAAATTACAGATATGTCAATATGCTAATTATTGGCATTGATACATAAACATTGATTAAAAGTTTCTCTTTATGTTCGAACCAAATTTTCCTTTCTATACTCTATTTGAGTCAAGTAAAGATAATCAAGTTTGTAGGTATTACAGCTATAGGATTCTGACTTTCTTTGTGTCCAAAAAGTATTGGAAGTCAAAATAAGATGAGTGAAATTAGGAGGTTGCAAATCCCTCGAAAAAAGGAGAAATCATTGAGGTAGAGGCATCCCTGTCAAGGTAAAAGGAATGTTATGATAAATCTAGCATGAAGAGGAGAGCATGGACAAGTTGGTGAAATGTTCAATACGGACCCTTTCCCATGATTGCTTCCAAGGATTTTATACAAATTGAAGAGTCTCAATAGAGAACCTCATCTATTCCATCCTTGTGGGAAATCAAAATTTATTGATGTGCAAATGATTATTGGTCTACATTGCATACTTCATCTTGTATAGAGAATATGGACAACTTGGTGAACTATTCAATATGGACCCTCTCCCATGATTACTTCAAAGGTTTTTTTTTAAATTTAAGAGTCTCAAGAGATAACTTCATCTATGCCATCATTGTGTGAAATCAAAATATATTCATGTGCAAATGTAAATTAGTTAACATTGCATACTTCATCTTGTATAGAGAATATGAGACTTGTTTAGATGTGAAGTTGGGATTTATTCTTATGAAATTAAATGTTGTCTATGAGATAGATATTATTTTAGGCATATCGTAAAACATAAATCAATGAAATGATCTGAAAGCTTGTGAATTAAAACAATTATTTACAATTCACCATACCTATTCAAAATGATCTCTTCTTGCATTGAAAACTTGTAGTGTGAATCTTTCCACTAACTTCCAAGACTAGTGAATATGTTTGTTAGATTCCAAGAGTGACCTTCTATCCAATAGATGAAAGAGTGGTGATGGATTGTGAGCCAAAGTGCACAGTTTAGGAGCACAAAATGTGTGAACAACAAAAGAAAACCCATGAAAATTGGTAGCGATCCTAGGAATCCAGATCTCTATTTTTTTACCTTCTAACAGGTGTGTGCACGGATGTTTAAGTACACACATGCATGTATAATACCGCGTGTCCACATTGACGCGCATGCAAAATCAAACATGCGCGCGCCCCTGCTTAACATTTAAAGCATTTAATCACTAACATTTATTTCATTTAATGACTAACATTCTTCAACAATGACTTCGTATTCATGATTACTTCGAGTATTTTTACAATATAGTCTTCAGCACTACTTTCTTCTTAGTCCCATGGGTGACATTATGAGGTCTTAGGCTCCTTGCCTATGGCTAGTGGACTGTAAGGGAGGGCACCAACAATGAACCTATCATCATCATCATTGTTCTTCAACATCATCATCATCATCATCACCGTCATTGTTCATCATCATTTTCATTGTCATCATCCTCATCCTCATCATCATCATCATCCTCATCCTCCTCCTCATCATCATCATCATCGTCATGGTCATCATCATCATTCCTTTGAAAATGATTGAAAATAAAATCAAAGCAATTTTTCAACTAAACCTATCATCATCATCATCATCCTCATCTTCATCATCATCGTCGTCCTCATCATCATCATCATCACCATCATTGTTCATCATCATTGTCATCATCATCATCATCATCATCCTCATCCTCATCCTCATCATCATCATCATTGTCATCATCCTCATCATCATCATTGTCATCATCCTCGTCATCATCATCACCAACATTATTCATCATTGTCATCATCATCATCATTATCCTCCTCCTCCTCCTCAGCATCACCATCGTTGTTCATCATCACAATAATTGTTCATCATCATCATCATCATCGCCGTCATCATCATCATCATCCTCATCATCAACCTCATCATCCTCATCATCATCATTGTCATCATCCTCATCATCATCATCATCCTCATCATTATCATCATTGTTCATCCTCATCATTCCATTGCAAATGCTTCAAAATAAAATAAAAGCAAAGTTTCAACTAAACCTACCATCATCATCATCATCATCATCATCATCATTGTTCCTGATCATCATCGTCATCATCATCATCCTCATCCTCCTCGTCATCATCATCGTCATCATCAACATCATCACCATCATTGTTCATCATCATTGTTATCGTCATCATCATCATCGTTATCATCATCATCCTCGCACTCTTCATCATCATAGTCATCATCCTCATCATCATAATTGTCATCATCTGCATCGTCATCATTTTCATCATCCTCATCATCATCACCATTATCACCAACATTGTTCATCATCATCATTATCATCCTCCTCCTTCTCCTCCTCATCATCATGCTCATCATCTTCATCCTCATCCTCATCATCATCATCATCACCATCATTTTTCATCATCATCATCATCATCGTCGTCATCATCATCATCGTCATCATCATCATAGTCATCATCCTCGTCATCATCATTGTCATCATCCTCCTCGTCATCATCATTCCATTGCAAATGCTTGAAAATAAAATCAAACAAAAATTTCAACTAAACCTATCATCATCATCATCATTGTTCCTCATCGTCGTCATCATCATCATCATGCCCGTTCTTTTCATCATCATCATCATTATCACCATCATTGTTCATCATCATTGTCATCGTCATCATCATCATCATTCTCATCATCCTCATCATTGTCATTGAATTTATCCTTATCATCACCATCATCATCATTGTTCCTCATCATCATCAACATTGTCATCATCCTCATCATCATTACCATCATTGTCATCTTCATCATCCTCATCATCCTCATCCTCATCCTCATCATCTTCATCATAGTCATCATCATCATCACCAACATTGTTCATCATCATCATCATCATCATCATCCTCATAATCCTCCTCCTCCTCCTCTTCCTCATCATCCTCATAATCCTCATCATCATCATCATCATCATCATCACCATCATTGTTCATCATCACCATCATTGTTAATCATCATCATCATCATCATCGTCATCCTCCTCCTCCTCCTCCTCCTCCTCCTCATCATCATAATCATAGTCATCATCCTCATCATCATGATTGCCACCATCATCCTCCTCCTCATCATCATTGTTCATCCTCATCATTCCATTGCAAATCCTTGAAAATAAAATCAAAGCAAAGTTTCAACTAAACCTATCATCCTCATCCTCATCCTCATCCTCATCATCATCGTCATTATCATCATCATCACCATCATTGTTCATCATCATTGTCATCGTCATCATCATCATCCTCATCCTCATCCTCTTCATCATCATAGTCATCATCCTCGTCATCATCATCATAATGATCACCAACATTATTCATCATCATCATCATCATCATCCTCATCATCCTCATCCTCATCCTCATCCTCATCGTCACCATCATTTTTCATCATCATCATCGTCATCGTCATCATCATCCTCCTCCTCCTCCTCATCATCATTATCATAGTCATCATCCTCATCATCCTCATCCTCCTCATCATCGTCATTGTTCATCATCATCATTCCATTGCAAATGCTTGAAAATAAAATCAAAATCATGTTTCAACTAAACCTATCATCATTACCATCATTGTTCCTCATCGTCATCGTCATCATTATCATCCTTGTCCTCATTATCATCATAATCATCATCACCATCATTATAATCGTCATCATCATCCTCATCCTCATCATTATCATCATAGTCATCATCCTCATCATCGTCCTTGAAATCATCCTTATCATCATCATCATCATCATTGTTCCTCATCATCATCAACATCGTCATCATCCTCGTCATCATCTTCAACATCATCACCATCATTGTTCATCATCATAGTCATCATCATCCTCCTCCTCATCATCATATTCACCATCAACATCATCATCCTCATCATTGCAATCATCATCATCATCATCATCATAATCACCGTCATCATATTAATAGTGATTGTGATCATCATCCCCATCATCATCATCATCACCATCATTGTTCATCATCATAGTCATTATCATCCTCCTCCTCATCATCGTCGTCATCAACATCATCATCCTCATCATCGTAATCATCATCATCATCATAATCATAATCATCGTCATCATACTCATAGTCATTGTGATCCTCATCCTCATCCTCATCATCATCACCATCATTGTTCATCATCATAATCATCATCATCATTGTCATCCTCCTCCTCCTCCTCATCATAGTCCTCATCCTCATCATCATCATTGTCATCATCTTCCTCCTCATCATCAAAGTCATCATCCTCATTTGATCATCATTGTCATCCTCATCCTCCTCCTCCTCATCATTCCATTGCACATGCTTGAAAATAAAATCAAACAAAGTGTTTACTTAACAAATGCGCGCGCGCGTCCTCAACGCGTGCGGAGAAAGTAGCGTGCTCGCACTTTTAGTGCGCGTACACAAAGTAGAGCGATCGTGCTTCTAGTGCGTGCGCGTTGTGTTTTAAACTACATGCGCACGTGATTTAAATTTAGAATTTTGGCGGCACCTTTTTTCCAAACAATGTGGTGGATGACTTAGCTGCTTTGGTTTTAGGTTCGAGTTGCCCAACCAAGTGGTTTGGACTATCTTATGACATAAAAACTTGTTTTTTACCACCTCTCCTATTTTGTGCATGATTTTCCATATGCCACGCTTGTCCACTATTAATGAAAATTCACACACTTGTGTAACTCTATCTGTAGATTCTGAATATGTAATTTTTATTTAAATCTATTATCTTTTTCTATTTTTTATTTAATTTTAAATGGACTAATGTCAATTTAACACAAAAGGTAGGCTATTTTATTCGGCTATAACTTTTGATTGGCTCACCTATTTAGAAAATGGAAAAGAACCCACACAAGAAGACACAAAGACCTACATCCTAAAAAACAAATATCGTCCATTGACTATGTTAAGACCAAGATGTGGTGGACCAATGCTCGACCTTGTCATTTTAGGGTGTCACTGACTTCCTTAATTTGAGAAATAAAAATTATAACATAAATAAATATGGAAAAATAACACTACACTAGACACACCTGTTATCTACAACTCCATATAATTTTTCTCACAAAATTCCACCATTTGCATACCAAAAAAGTGGACCAATGCAAACATACTCATTATTTTTTAGGGAAAAATATAACATACAAACGTTAGAAGAACCTAATTTTTTGGGATTTATGCTTAGTTTCCATAAATAAAAGTTTTATATTCCAGAAGGTAATCCGATTGTCCACGTTTCATATTCTTACACCATATTCCAAAAAGTTGTGTAGGTACCTCTGATATTGCTTTTTGATGTTCAAATTTATGTTTTTCCAGAAGTCCATTGCAACGAACGCATCATAAGTGACCAGCATTAGCTTGCACTAGCCCTTGCACCTTGATGGATTTTATCATTTAAGTTTCTTAAAATATAGATAGTTTGGATATATATATACTGGTTTGGTTAATGCTGGGAGAGAGTATTGAAAAAAAATTTACATTTTCATTGATTGTTTTGTTTTGATTAATTCCAATATATATATATTTTTAGCTGTGTTTTATAATATAAGCAACTTGCAATAAGGTATTGTTAAGGCATTCCTTGTGATGTCACAGGTTCAAACCTCATCTTAGCCATGCCCCATGCATGCAGGCCTATGTGGGCGCACCTAGGGGTATAATTATTCCCATTCCCTTAGTACAAAAAAAAATAAAAGCTATAAATAATAGGCATTGAGATATTATCTCAGAATTTGGAATTTCTTTGGAGTTGCTTGAGTGGATCAACAAGAAAAACCCAAGTGTACAACACAAATTCATTTCATGGTTGTTGTATCTTGTTATGCTTAAATGCATCATGATTAAGATTTAAACAAGTTCCACTTAAAGGGTGGTTAAAGAAACCGGTAACAATTTGTTTTTGTCATCTTTACAAAACCAATTAGTTTACATTTCATGGTCATTGTATCTTGTTATGCTTAAATGCATCTTGATTAAGATTTAAATAAGTTTTAGTTAAAGGGTGGTTAAAGAAACGTGTAACAATTTGTTTTTGTCATATTTACAAAACCAAATAGTTTACCAGCCACTTTACTTATGACTGTGCTAATACACTTCTCCTTTTTATCCATCTCATATATAAATAATATTATGTATAATTTTCTTGAAATATTTATTTATTTATTACAACAATATTATAATATATTATGAAACTAGCTAACCTTTGGATAGTAATGAAAACAATAATATTAAAAAAACTATTTTTATTAATTCATTTTAGTACCTATAGTAATAAATTAATTTTTATTATCTTATGAATTAATAAAAATAAATTTAAATGATTAATCTTTATTCTTTATCTTTAATAATATTATAAAATAATTGTACAAGCTAAAAATAGATAATTACACCAAAGGTGTTATTAAGGGGACAGTCCTCCTCCATCTTTCGTCGTCTGTCGAAAGTCTATGAGGAACCATCCCCTGTCCACCGTTAAACTAATCCACCTACTTTTACACCATTAAAATCTAACTTGCTTTCACACTATTAAATGCAAACGACATTCATCCTTTGTAAATGGTTGCAACAAAACGATATCGACCATTTTTTCAACATTAGTATTGTTACTCTGCAATTACCAGAGCAATGGGCTTTGTCTTTCTACATCAGACGTGGTATGGGGATTACAGGCATGCAAGTTTCAATTGTAAGGATATTTATCATATAATACGATTTCTTTGAGGTGGCTATGAGAGAAAGACTGATGGTGGTCATGGCGTAGTTCTGCTTCGTGGGTCCTTTACTTATGACTGCATCTGGTGAGGCTCCCCATCCAAACTCATATCTACCTGTTGAAATTTCCCTTGGATGCGATTGCTTCGGAGGCAAACCCATGGCGAATTTCTTTAACATATCTACTTCAAACCTATAAATTTGTTGAAAATACATAGATGTAATTATTAGTTACTATGTTCATGGATAATGAAGGATAACAAACCTAGTGAAAAATCATAAATAACGCCACTACAAATTTAAGTGAATTGATGTAACTACACAAAATTGATGAGAAAACTGCAAATTGCCTCAGATAAAGTGTATTCATGGTTTGCTAAGATCTGGAAAATGATGGAATAGCCTATGTGAATTGATGTAACTACACAAAATTGATGAGAAAACTGCAAATCTCCTCATAGAAATCATATTCATGGTGTGCTAAGCTCTGCAAAATGATGGAATAACCTACCCATTAGGAAAATAGACTCCATGGGTACAATTTTCATGATGAGAAGAGGATAGTTAAAGCAAAGGACATTATTGCAGGAAGATTTGTAGGTATTGAGGTCTAAGAGAGGAAAATGGATAAAACATCATTCCGGGTGTTTAAACACTGCACATCAATACGAAAATACCAATATAATTCGCTCATTAGAATTATCCAAGCATTAGAGACCTCCCAACTGTAAATTCATACGGGAAACTAAATGTTAAAGGGAAAAAGAAAGATAGAGGGAGATTGAAAACCTCAAATAGTGGAGTTACCAACTCATCCTAAACCCTGCAAGGTGAAGGGGCTACCTTTCGATCATGTTTCCAGCAACTCATTCTGGAGAAAATCACATGGGATTGAACGATTTATGTCACACAGAGTTCTGAAAGCTCTCTTTTTATTTATGGGTTTCAAAATATTTTATATTTGGATTTATTATTGAGAATGACAGATGTCATTCTCGGCTGGTTTAGGTGTTGCAATAGATTTTGGTTTTCCAAAGGTATGGAAGCATTGTAATAGAGGTACAATAACATTGTCAATACATTGTAAGTGTTGTTGAGAATAACATTAGCTGGGTGGAAGTGATATAACCAATATAAATACAGAAGCAAAGAGGGTAGGAAACCAATATAAAATAGAGAGGCATAGTGCATATAAAGTAGACTCGCCTTGTATGTCATAGTCTTTGTCTCATTTCTTTATAGTCTTTGTATTTTTTTTGCTATTAGTAATTTTGAATAGCCATTTATTGGTTAATGCTTCATACCAATGTTTTCTAAACATAATGGAGGGTTAAACCAAAACATACAGTTTAAATGGCCATAACATAAACTTGAAAGAAAACAACCACTTAAGAACTATGAAGGAAACTGAATGAATGGTACCATCCAATAAAGCCCTTGGCTAACTCTTTCCAGAGCTGATCCTTCATCTATCAATACAACTCAAAAGGATATTTTTGGAAGGTTGGGTCTTCGATTAACTTGGCCAATAAGGTCCTAATCAACACTTTAAGGTCTTGTCTAAATAAAAACTCATTTGGTCTAAAAAGGATTTCTTTGGTCCAATGGTGATAATGAAAGGGTTGAGAGTTTGACCAAGTATAATTTATTGATCAAATTGATAAGAGAAATTCATTAAGAATTTGTTTAAGCACTCACTTATGGATTTGGTTGTTTTCTTTGCTATGCATGCTAGTATAAAGGTATTGGTGCTCGCTGCACATTATAGTGGTGAATATTTGGCACAAATTAAACTTGGGAAGTAATATTGTGGTATAAACACACTTGTATTCTTTGTCACACACTTGTGGTGTTGTGACCTAGTTACATAGGCATAAATTTCAATCATATGATATGCATTACACAACATAGTGCAGTGACTCTTGTTGTAGACATAACATATTGATGTAGTTGAGGAGCTCAATAGTTTGCATGGAAGTCCAATAGTTAAGACAATTCATCTTCCTTGTTTGTCTCTTCCAATTTGGAAATTTTTGTACTTTTTTCATTATACACAATATTGAATAGACTAGAAGACTTTGAAATGTTTGTGTCATGATGATAAATGGCATATCATGAGATTGTGAATACTTGAATAGTTGGTTACTTGGATATTTTTCTGAACTTCAAGTTGTCCATACCTTGTAACACATTGTCACAAACTTAATGGGAATTTGGAGTTGCTTAGTTGTCAATATAAATATTCTAATGTTTGTGTGAATGAATATATTATCTTTTTTATCAGTTCACTACTTAATTTGAACAAGATAGTGAATAAGAAATATATTTATGGGTGTATGTCATGTTCCCTACTCATTGGTTGGATCAAGAAGAACAAATATTTGTGTCTTAGGAAAGTGCAACAGGGAGTTTTCAATATTATTTGATTACATCTATGAAGTAGAGATGAACATAGTTCCACTAAATGTGAGTGGGGTTATTTTCACTTATCCATACATGTGTTAGTGGGATGAAAAAATCCCCTAGGGTTATCTCAAGTGTTTTAACTTGTCATGATGCAGTCATATTAGCCAAAGAGGTCACAAAGTCAAATCCAACTTAATTCCTCAAGTTTAGGCATATGTGTATTTCAACAAAATTTATTCTAGGATTCATTTATGAAATGAAAGAGAGTGCTTGAAGAGTTTCCCCAATAAATTTTTCTATGGAAAATTTTTATTGATATGTGTTATACTAAATATGAAAGAAACAATACTAACTACTAAATTTCCAAGCATTTGTGGTGATGGCTTAAAAAGACCCAACCATTTTAGCACTAGCTTTTGGCATTGAAGCTCATAGACTGATCGATGCCTCATAATAGTTTTCCTTTATCGTTTTGTGACCCCAAAAGGAAGAGAAATTGACACCTTTTAATTGTCATCAAGGCCATGGGAACTCATCATACATACTTTTAGTTTGATAGGAGAGGTCAAATTAATAGAAGCACTTGTATGAGCTATTACAATGTTACCTTGAGTTGTTATGAGAACCTCATCAAATCCATCCAATCCATCCGATTGAAGATGGGATCGACTTGAAACGTAAAGTTTTTATGCCAAAGGAGGCTTTATGTAGGGATTCACTATTAAAAACTAGAGAAATTAAGTGGAAAAATCAAGAGTTGTTGGATAGATGGCACATACACCCTTCCTCACTACAACCTTCACCCCTCCTCACTACAACCTTATGACCCTAACCTTGTATTAGTTTGAAA
Organism: Pseudotsuga menziesii; assembly: GCA_001517045.1. Taxonomy (NCBI): domain Eukaryota; kingdom Viridiplantae; phylum Streptophyta; class Pinopsida; order Pinales; family Pinaceae; genus Pseudotsuga; species Pseudotsuga menziesii. Next base: position 883,515 of record LPNX010286211.1, on the reverse strand, counting down.
TATAGATGGCATGTTGAGGATAGATTATTGAATTGAATAGTATCATAATTAAAAACTAATATGTATTGTCACATGTTAGTAACCTATTACATTTAATTTCTAGAAGTCATTGTTTATTAAGATTGACCTCAAGTTTGGTTAAAGCCACTAGATACCTACAACTAGAGAATAAGTGCAAGACAACCTTCAATATGTGATCACAAGGACCATTTGAATGGATGGTGATGTCATTTGTCCATATCGATGCCCCTACAACTTTTACAAGGATGCAAAATGAAGTGTTGATATTGCCTTGTTTCATTCATGATCTTGCATCTTGGAAACATACATGTTTTACCTAATAGGATAATTTACACCATAAACCAAGTATCTGTAGTGTTGCATGGAGATAAATTATTGATAAACATAAATAAATGTACATTTAAGCAACAAGAACACATTTATCTTAGATTATGTCAGAAGCAAAATGGATTGAGCATTAAATTGAGGAATATTTTAACCATTGTGGATTGGCTACCATTGAACAATATTCATCACTTGTTAGATTTCATAAGAATGTTGAGTTACCTCAGAGATTTTACTGTGCATATTTTTGATGTACCACATTCATGTAACAAGTTAAATAACACCTATGTTTCAATTGGGGGGTCATGCAACAAAAGTGTTCAAAGAGATTAAACATTGGGTAGTGGTTTCTCTTCTCCACACATTAACTAGCATTAATCAAGCCTTCAATTTACAATTGGATGCTTCTAACTAGATATAATTTATATGCATCATGGTAGAACCACCACAAACTAGTTTGAGACACATAACACTTTGAAATATTTTGGACATTGTTTTGAATTATTGATTGAATGATCAACAAATGTATGTATTGGTGATATTATTAGTTAGTAAGAGACAATCCTGCACAATTACCATAAGTCTCCCTAGTTCATGTAGACACAAATAAAGTTTGATAATGCATTTCAATTAACACAAATCATTATTTAGCTCGATTTTCTTTCAAACACATAAAATTATATTTTCTACATACACACAACTTTCTCTCAATTTATAAGATATTGAATTTTTTTTCGGCATTTAATTTCCTCGACTTTGGGGGTATTTTCACTTATGTGGCGATTTAGAAGTTTGATGTAACATATTTTCACTTATTTTCCTAGACTTGATTTCATCACATAAACTTATATTATATACACACAACTTTCTCTCATTTTTGAAACATATCTAAGTTCTCTTCGGTGTTTCTGTAATATCCCGAATTTTGGACCTAACACTTATGGTCATGAGCTCCATTTATTATGATGTTACCTTGATGTTTTATTTTGATATAATGGGTCAAAGACCCCACTGCATATGAACATGATGATTTGTTTGATATATTGGGCACAAGCTAGTTACATATGTTTGATGTATGATTTTATGTTTGGGCGTGGACCTTGAAGCACATGATTAATGAGATGTTTTGTGTTGAGCAAGGAGATCTGGAGCACATGAGTATTTAATATGTTCTTTGTTGAGCAAGAAGCTCTCGATCATATAAGTGTTTATGTTGTGTTGAGCGAGAAGCTCTGAAACACATGAGATATGAAAACCTTTGTGTTGACCAGGAAGCTCTCGAGTACATGTAAAGATAAATTGGAAGTGGTGGGCATAAGCCCTAGAGCCTTCCAAGTTGATGTTGAGCATAATCTCTGGAACACTGGATCCTTGGCCATTGTATCCCTAGGTGTATCCTACAAGTACATCCTAGCATTAGTGTTGAGCGAGGAGCTATGGAATTGCACTAAGTTTGTAACTCCCAGTTTTTAGCATTGAGTATGTGATCTGGATAAGCACTAGGAGTTACTGAAAAGAATTAATGATTTCGAGTGAAAATGACTCAAGTAAAATATTGATCTCATCTGAATGATTTACAATTGATTAAATGAAATCTTGAATTTTTGTAACTCATCAAGTACTGAAGAACTACCATGTTATATGAGGGAATCCAACATGCAAGGATGTTTAGAGTTTCCTAGCCTAGTAGACTTAACCACCTACCTGATGGCCTTAATAAAGAAAGTGTCATAAGTTTAGTGATCATAATATATGACACCTAAAGACAAATGTTAACAAATAATATATATATTATTATATATTTTATACATGGTATGTGTAAAGAGTAAGCATGGTAATAATATTAATAATGTAAGATAGAAAGAAAGGCTCCATCTATTATTAGTATTACTAAAAGAAAATTAAATATTATAATACCTATAAAAGTCCAATAATGAACTAGTAAAAAGTTCCTAAGTTAATTATTAAAAGTACCTAAATTAAATAAAAGGGTCAAATTAATAAACCAAATGATTCTTGATCTAACTCCCCCTTTGACTGAAAAGTATGTATATAAAGACCCAACCCAAAGAGAGGCTTGGGGATCTCTTCCATTTTTGGAATCATTATTTTCTGCCTAATTATTCTCAAGAGAGTTCTTGGAGAACATTTTCCTAAGAGGAAAAAGGAGAACTATTTTAGACCCCATATCCCAGTTAGGGAAACATTACCTTATGAGCTCTAAGATACTTGTATGTTGGAACCATCTCGGGGGGATCTAGATTAAAACCAAGAGAAGTTCTGGATAATGGTTGGGTGGAATGTGGTAGTTCCCAAGTGATTTGGTCATCTATACAGAGGTCATTTCTATGTGTGAATTATTAATGCTGGGTAATTGAGTGTGCAGGTTTGAGCCATTGGAATAGATTCACTTTGCAAGTATGAGGTTCCTGAATTCTCTGTTCCATTATCTAGTATAATTCAAGTAAGAATAGTTAAGGGGTTATGTTGTATTTCTAACCCTATGTCCGCAATTGTATCCTGCTAGAATAGTTAAGGATTTATGTTATAATTCTAACCCTAGGATTGCAATGTTTCCTCTTTAAGAATTATTTAGGGATTATTTTCTTCCAATATAATTCTGCATTTTTTACATAGCTTATACTTTGCTTTCTAAAACCTAGAGATTACTCTAAACATAATCTATATGATTATTTTACATATATACATTATAATCGCAGATTACATATTGCGAGAAAAACTATATTCAGGAGTAAAAATACTAATTCGGGTTAAGCTATAAAAAAATCATAAATATAAAATATAGTTAATTAAACTATGGTAAGTCATAACCTAATAAACAAATCATCTCCATTATAAGTAAGAATAATTAAAATCAAATAAAAATTAAAATGCCAAACAGTCAAGGAATGAAGACCTCTAATAGGTCTAAAGCTATTTTGATAAATAAACAATACTATGAACACATTATCCTATTCTTAAAGAATAATCATTAAAACAAAATAACAAAATAATTTTAAAAAAATAACAAGCTAGAATAAAACCATCGAAGACCCCTCAGGGTCTGTATGTATTTGTTAAGAACTAAGTCATAAACAAAATCATTCCTCATACATTAAATAAATCCTTAAATAAAATCTATAGTCCAAATATCGAGACCACCTAATGGTCTGAAGATATCAACAATAATGCACATAAATCCAAATGCATGTATAATAAACCAAACCATGTGAATAACTTACAAGCTACATTTACAAGAATCCTATGCATAATGAAAGTCCCAACAAATAAATCCACCATAATGTTATGTACAACACTCATTACAAGCATAGTAAAAATACACATAGGTGGCATGATCCATTCATGTCAACGATAAAATGCCCAAATCAACTCTTACAGTAATAATCTTTAACAAACATAATGAACCAGGATCAATTCCTATTGAGTCATTTTATTTACAGGTTACCATATCGAATCCTATAGGATTTGTTATTATTTTTCTACCACATGCTGTAACGTTTCAACATAAGACACGCTACTCTAATTACACAGACCTTAAATCAAATACATCTAATCTCTACATAGTGATCGAAAGACCCAATTAAAAATAAACCTTGTAACTATGGCCCTCGGCCCTAATCATAACAAATCATTTAAACATTAACACAACCTTGTCTATGCTATGTGAATAGCAATGACACCCATCGAAGGGTTACACCCCTGTCACTGCTCTTACAATCTAATAGAAAGATTAAACATAAACAAGTTTCAACCATAACAACAATAATTCATTCATCTAAATACATAGTCACAATTTAGAAGGCAAGAACTCCATTGCCCTTTTTTTGCATGGCTCCAAAGGCCAAACAACACAGTAACGAATTCACATAAGAACTTAAAAACTAATTGCGAATCCACACAATCCAACTAATAAGAGTTATAACTATGAAATCAACACAGTATGCAAATGTTGTATATATATATAATCATTATAAAATACAACAATGAACTACACAGTTGTATAACCTCGGCCTTGCACCATTGCAAGAAATGGTACTGCCACCATTACCAAGAACTTAACCAAAACTACTATACGTAGGGCTTGTCAAGTCTTCCCAAGCCACATTGCTCCATAGAGTTTCCATTCTTAAAACCTGAATACAATAGTCTTGACCCAAAGGCACTAAACCCCAGCAAAACCCCAAGTCATTACATGCATCCTTGATTGCTTACAATTCCATTATAGAGATAGTTCTTTTCCCAGAAACGCAGCCATCGAAACCAGAACCAAACATTCAAACCACACCGAGTTTTAAACTCTATCCCAACAACCATGTAGTAGGGGGACAAGTTTTAAGACTTGTACAGTGGGGCTTACCTGTAATGGATATGGCATTGCCTCAGAACAACCCACGACCCATGACCCCATCTCTTCAAACCCTGCACCTGCAAAAAAAGAATAAACCCACGATAAGGAGTATGATTTGAACCCAAACTAAACCAATGAAACAAACACTATTAAAACCAGTGTGGAATACTACCTCCCACCACATCCCACCCTTCCAAGCTCCACTGCAACAAACCGCGTAGAGGCAGAGCTCACGCAACCCTACTGCAAATGACCCCAAACCAACGCAAGATCCAAGCCATAAGCTTGAGGCCCACGCATTTTGATGCACATTAATGTGGCCACCCTGGCCTCCAACAAACATATTTCAAAACCCACATTGTATAGTTTATATCACCCTTTAACACAGATCCAATTTTAATCAATGTGCCATGTAAAATATGAATTGAATACATAGGTTTATCTATATTCCATGGAATTTGAAATATGCCATGGAAGGGCTAATGGTATGGTTTTAAATATTACACCAAAACCATGTTAAGACATAAGCCAAGTTTTCCAAGTGTTAAATACCATATAAAACGTGAACCAAGTTATAACGTATCGATACCATACAAAAGTGTGCCATGTAAATAATAAATAGAGCCGTAACTAAGTCACTGTCATAGGGCCCATAAAAATAAGGATAAGAACCCGTGTAGCTCAATTTAGCGAGACATCTAGTCTAGTGTAAAATCATCCAAAAACCATCATATTGTCACTAGGATAGATCTGTAAAACTAAGTACTCGTGATGAAACGGACAACATGACCTGCTCAGCCTTTATAGGCGGTTTTTGTCGCTAAGTGTACCTGCACGAAAAATGGAAAGAAATGTATTAGTTCATAAGAATTAAGTAAGCTTGATGTGACAAGTATAAAACAATTACCTCTTAGGTGTTTACAAGGGAAACTAGTCCCGCCACTCTACCCCTTTTTCCATAACAAGTTAAAGTCAGAATTGTTTATACAACGGAAATGAAAACCAATGAGTACGTAATCAAAACAAATAACATACATGTAATTGCGTAACCATAGATCAAGATAGTAATCAACATCATGACCACATAATAATTACATTAATAACCAAATCTGAAAATATGAAAGCAGGACATAAGACCAACTTACGACATTCAGTACAACAAACAAAGTACGACACTTTCTGGAGAATTAAATAATTTTCACCTTAGGTAGTAAATGACTAGCCTAATGAATTTATTTTTTTTTCAAATTTTGGGGACATTACAAGTGGTATTAGAGCCCAGTTTCAACACTAAGAGAAAAAATGGGCGTGCCCGACATTCATTGCAAGGAAAATAAAGTATGTTTTAAATTTTATTAACTAACATAAATTTTTGTTGTTTTAAAAAATTTGTAATTGCAGGATTTGAAAAGAAAAAGTGCAAATCATGAACACTGAAGACAATAACAACATGTAAGGGAAGTTGAATACCCCCACCCAGAAGGCAGAACTGGTGGTGAAATTGAATTATGATATGATGAAAACCATACAAAGTCTCCAAGCAGACTTGCAGAGTTTCAGAGATGATAATCTGAATTAAAGAAATGAACAACAAGCAATTAATGAAGCATTGTTGTGAAACATGACGGGAGGAATACTGCAGAGAAAACCCACTCTTTCCACAAATCAGTACAAGAAAGAATTTTCCCATAAATGGGCCAACAGCCCAAGAGAAGAAGGAAACGAAGAGAATATCCCTAAGCCTCTAGAAGGAGATTATGACAGTCTTTCTAGTGATGATTCTCTTTCCCCATGCAAAAAGAAACTGAGAAATGAAGAAAATATTAGAGGAGAGTGTTATCACTCCGGGAAACTCCTCTAGGTTGTAGCTCAGGGATGTCTGGTAACTTACATTGTTTTTTTGGGTTTTCAGATATGAGTCAAGTTGGTTGACCTATGTAACCTTTCCACTCTCAAGGCATGCATAAAACTCACTCGTTTACAAGGATTTTAGTTGCAATTTGCTCAGAAGTTCGACAATCAGGTGTAGGGATGGAGAACTCACCAGGTTGGCAGAATTACACACATAATGCATGCATATAAATGGCTAAATCTTGTTGAGGATGGTATTTATAAATCAAATATCACTAATAAACCAATAGGATGGCAGCTATCAGCTTTTTAATAAATCTGAAAATGACCTAAATGCACATCCAGGCATAAATACAGTAATGAAAGAGATGATGGATGAACATATCACAACAAAAGAGCTTATATCATGAATAAGTAAAATGAGTAACTTAAAAGCATCATTGCCTCATAAATCCCCGAAGTTGAACCTTTATTATAAAATCAATCATGGGATTTATAGCCTTCTACAAAAATGAGAGATCTTAAAAATCCGATCTATTTACACAAAAAATACTTGAAAGTGATAGTTTTTTAGATTAGGGTTTCAAACCCTTGCTAACTATTTGTCTATCTATTATGAATATCTAGTTCACTGAGCAAACTTTTAATAACTGAAGTGGTTGTTGATAATCACCACTGCTTGTTCATTGTAAAATTACCACCAAAAGCCAGCGTCTCAGCGTTTAACTGAAGTGTTTGACAGTGATCATAGGTGCTATTTCTTGTTTAATTTGCCGCATTCTTCTACCTTGTCGCCACAGTCCCCGATCGGAAGTTCTGACCTCTAACCCATTGGCACCTTAGACCATAATGCTGCCACAATGTCGGTGCCTCAAATGATTAACGTCGTGGCTATTTATGCATTGGCGCTTTCCATCACTAGCTTGTCGGCGATCAGAAGCTGAAACAACTAATGCATTGGAACCTCAAAGAAGCATGCTGACACAATGTTGAAGGTTCCAACGACTAATCTTCTCAACATCGATGATCAGAAGGCCTGTCTTCTAGCCCATTGGCACCTTAGACTGGAACACGGCCATTGTTTTGGAGGTGAAACGAATGAATATTATTGCTGTTGAAAGTCGTTTGACGAAGGAATCAGAGCTTTAGTTATCTGTGCCACTGACACTGCTGAGGAGTTTAGTCTTAAATTTGCAAATATGTAGCCCTTAGTTCTTTTAATCGTCGATGATATTCTATTGATTGATTGGAAGCCGTAGTCTGTATATCTTCCATTGTTTCGGCTCCTTAGTGGACTAACTCGCTGATTCTTAGCCCTTAGTTCTTCCAATCGCATATGATTTTCTGTTGATTGATCAAAAGCTGTAGTCTGTATATCTTCCGCCATTTCAACTCCTTAGTGGACTAACTTGCCAATCCATATCCCTCAGTTCTTTCGATCGCCGATGATTTTCTATTGATTGATCGAAAGCTGTAGTCTGTATATCTTGTGCCATTTCGGCTCCTTAGTGGACTAACTCACCGATGGTTAGTGTTTTCAAGTTTCGACGCATTATCAAGTAGTGGTTCTGATTTTTGATACTTGACTTCAGCAGCATTTATTTCTTCAAATCACTGACTTTGTGGAACCTTTCATCTTTGCCTCGCCACTATGTTGTATTTAGTTCTTTCGATCACCGAAGTGTTCATCTGATCAAGGAAGCTGTATTCTGAAAGTCTGTTGGTGGCTAATGAGATGTACTGATCCTCGCCCAAGCCACCAAAGCTAAAAATTGTGAAATTTTTATCAACAGCATAGGATTTCAAACTATTAGTGACATTCATATCCCTCATTACGTGAATTAAATTCTTCATACAAAAATAAATTATTTTGGGAGATAACATTTGGCTCCTACTTGGGGATGGGAACCTCCCAGTGAGGTCCCAAGAACCCCAGACCAAAATTCCTTTCCCTAAAAGCAACTAAGTAACTTAACACTAGACTTTATTGTTCCATTGGGCATGGAGTCTTATTATGAAATCAAAACAACCTACTATCTACTAATTTACAATCATAAGGCCTCAGAGCTTCAAATAAAATAGAGCTTCAAGAACCGCACATTACTAGGCCATCAAATACCTCTTCACCTTCCAGACTATGCAATTTGAAGGTGCTATTCTTATGTACCTGGGCTATCACAAAAGGGCCAATGCACAAAGAGTTGAATTTTCCATGTTTCTCCTTGTCCTACTTGATAGCATCCCACTTGAGGACCCAATATTCAACCTGGAAGTTGTCTGCCTTTGCTCTTTTGTCAAACATGCCCTTTATCCTTTGTTGATGAGCTTCTGATTTTCCTACAACTTTCTTCCTGATCTGCTGTAACTCCACTAAATCCATCATCCTTCTCATAATATCATTTGGTTCATCCTCCTCTTCCTGAAAGAACTTTTCCACTGGAAAGATGAGCTGGATAGGAAAGATGGCCTCAGTGCGATCAACTAGTTTGAATGGAGAAGTCCCTATGGATCTTTTGTCTATCACCCTATCATCCCATAAAGAAAACTTAAACTTTGAATCCCATATTTTATGATTTGTCTCTAGCAATTTCCTGATGATTCTAACTAATATTTTGTTGGATGACTCAACAAGGCCATTGCCTTGTGGGTAATAGGATGTGGAGTGCACTAGTTGAATACCCATTGATTCACACATTTTAACTAATGCCCCAGCCTTAAAAGATGGTATATTATCAATTAGTAACTTACTGGGAAACGAAACCTGCTGAATATGTTCTCATATAAGAATCTCATGATGACTTGATGAGTGGCATTTCTAGTGGGCACTGCTTCTATCCATTTGGTAAAGTAGTCAGCGGCTACTAAGATCCATTTATGTTGTCCACTAGAAGATGGATTTATTTCACCTATGAAATCCAAACCCCATTGCTGGAAACACCCATTCACTGTAACATGCCTAAGGGGCAAGGATTTGAGTTGCTACTTCCCTATAAATCTTTGACAATTGTCACAGGCCCTTACAAAAGTTCATACATCAGCAAAGAGGACTGGCCAATAGTATCCTGCTCTTAATATCTTGTGGGATATGGTTTTCTAGTAGTGGTGGCCTCCACATGTACTGGAATGAAAGTGATGCATGACCTGCTGTGCTTCCTCTTTATCTAGATGCCTTAACAAAATTCCATACTGATCCCTCCAATACAACAATTTGTCAGTTATGCAAAACTTAACAGATTTCAACTTAAGAGCTCATGCTTGGTTAGGAGAGACACCAGGAGAAACTTATAATTTTAGAAAAAATTGAATGATACCTGAGTACCACTCACATTAAGATATGTTCTTAGCTACTAATGGACTATTATTCTGATCTTGATTTACTTATGTTTCAGCTGCTACCATATTCTGCAACTTTGCTGATCTAACACATGTGAAATTTATTCCCATCAGTTCACAGTTTTCTTTGGCCATGAGTATGGCCAGACCTAATCCCTTTACCAGGTTGGTGGGTTTCACCTCTACATCAAACTCAATGAGTTTGGAAATCCATTTAGCTCTCTTCCCATCAATGTAAGGTTGAGTCAAAACATCCTTCACAACAGCTGAAGGGACATATGCAATGACCTTTGCATGGAGAATGTAGATTCTGAAAGTCTTCAAATATTTTATGAGAGCATAAGCTTGCTTCTCAATTGGGTCATACTTCAAAATCGCGGTTGAAGGAATAATGCAGCCTATTTGGATACCATACCTCAGAAGTTGTAGGTTTGAGTTGGACTTGATCAGGTGTGGCTGAAGGTGCTGGTTTATGCAATGCTTTGGATGGGACAACCACTTTCTTTGGTAAAACAACAACCTTTCTAGTAGGTGCAGCAGGCTGCTTGATAGGTATAGCATTCTTCTTGAGGGGAGAAACCAACCTAGACCTCAGTTGGTAACCTACCGTACCATTAGCTTGATAGAAAGCCTCTTAAGTGATTTGCTCATCCATCAGGGCTTCCTCACATTCTGCCTATGTCAAAAAAGAATAGTCCACCTCATCCTCCATGCAGTGGATATTCTCTTCAGCTTCTCCTTCTTCTTCAATGAATTATAGATCTTATTCTAATACAACATTTTGAAATGGATCTCTTATCCTTTTATCTTCCACTTCATTTCTCTCCCTTCTGAGAATCTGAATAGGGGGGTTTCCTCTTCTATACGGAACAAAATTTTGGTTTCGAGGAGCGAAGTCAATTGGCCCTTTACCCCTCATCAATAGATGTCCTTGGTCCTTCAATTTAGACATTTCAGTAGTTAGGTTGTCTAACAGTTTGGTCATTTTTTCAATCTTGTTCTCTGATACCAAAGCCCCACTATAGTCTGTTGGTTGCTTTTTCCTGTCTATCTTCCCTTTGACCTTCTGAGATGCCAGAATGTTTAACTCTACTTCTAGGGAAACATCCTGCATGAGTGATAAGGAAATAGACCTCCTTTCCATGAGAAGTAAGTAGAAGTCAGAGTCAAAGACATTTGCCTAAGTTATCCTAGCTGAGGTATCAGTGGGCTTAATTTTGGTAGGGATCTTGTTGTACATATTGTTGAATCTCTTGGTAAAGTTGGAGACAGACTCCCCATTTTCTCTTTTCAGGTTGCTGAATTCTGTGATATAGTAGAGGTGGTCCCTTATTTATCTCCAATGCTTTAGGAAAATGTCATTTAGGGCCTCTATGCCTACCACTGACCCGGTAGGAAGTTCCTTAAACCACTTCCTAGCCTGGCCATCTAGGCTTTGCATAAACATCCTAGTCCATACATACTCTTGTTCTATGTTAATATTTTCAACATAGCTATAAAAAGCCTCTAGATGTTCTTCAGCAGTGAAATCCTCTCCCCTTGTAAACTTAGGCATATACTTGAGATAATCCCCAGTAGGCATGGATGCGAGAGGATTTGGCAGAATTAAGGGCACATACCTAACTACCAGGATCCTTTCCATATTGGTCAGCTGAGGGGAAACCATATTGGAAATGAGTATGGACAGGGTTGTGGAAGGAAAAATTGATGAAGATACTTGTCGAGAAGGCGGTGGTATACTTATCCTAGTGGAGTCACCAGGGATTGGATCTTCACAAGCATCAGTGCTTGAAGATGCCCAACCCCTATATTTTTCTGATGTATCTAAAAATTCTTGGGAATTAAGAGTTTCAGCAAAAGAAATAATAGAAAAAATATTTTTTGAAATACCTGATGTAGCATTTTGTGTCGTACTGCTGGTCTATCTTAGTAAAGCCCTAGCTTTCCTCAAAATTTCTTCTAGATCTAAAACCAGTGTTGCTGGTGGCCCCTTTGGGTTTGCTCAGGTACTTGGTCTTATTGAAGCCACCTTATATCAATGGAGTCGTCAAATAGATGATTACAACCATAATAATGTCCAAGATTTGTCTATCATCAAAGCATGGATCTATGTCATCTCCCAGGGAAGCTGAGCTTCAATCTCCTCTCCCCGGCAATGCTGCCACTTTGTTATCACTCCAGGAAAATCCTCTAGGTTGTAGCTCGAGGATGCCTAGTAAATTACAATGTTTTTTGGGGTTTTTAGATATGGGTCAAGTCAGGCAGCCTATGTAACCTTTCCACTCTCAAGGCATGCATAAAACTCGCTCGTTTATAAGGATTTTAGTTGCAATTTGCTCAGAAGTTCGACAATAAGGTCCAGAGATGCAGAACTCACCAGGCTGGCAAACTTGCACAAATAACACATGCATATAAATGGCTAAATCCTGCTGAGGATGGTAATTATAAATCAAATATCACTAATAAACCAATAGGATGATAGCTATCAGCTTTTTAATAAATATGAAAATGACCTAAATGCACATTCAGGTATAAACACAGTAAAAAAGAGATGATGGCTGAACAAATCACAACAAAAGGGCTTATATCATGAATAAGTAAAATGAGAAGCTTGAAAGCATTATTGGCTCATGAATCCCCGAATTTGAACCTTTATTATAAAAGTAATAATGGGCTTTATAGCCTTCTACAAAAATGACAGATCCTAAAAATCTGATCTATTTACACAAAAAATACTTGAAAGTGATAGTTTTTTTCAGATTAGAGCTTCAAACCCTTGCTAATTATTTGTCTATCTATTGTGAAGATCTAGTTCACTGAGTGAAATTTTAATAACTGAAGTGGTTGCTGATAATCACCACTGCTGGTTTAGTGTAAAATTTTCGCCAAAATCCAACATCTCTGCGTTTAACTAAAGTGTTTGATAGTGATCACAGGTTCTCTTTCTTGTTTAATTTGTTGGATTATTCTACCTTGTCATCGTGGTCGCTGATCGAAATTTCTGACCTCTAACCCATCGGTGCCTTAGATCAGAATGCTGCCGCAATGTTGGCACCTCAAATGATTAACATTGCAACTATTTATGCATCGGTGCTTTCCATCACTAGCTTGTCGATGATCGAAAGATGAAACAACTAATGCATCAGAACCTCAAAGAAGAATCCTGCCACAGTGTCAGAGGTTCCAATGACTAATCTTCTCAACGTCAGCGATCAAAATATCTATCTTCTAGCCTATCGGCAGCTTAGACCAAAATGCGGCCGTTGTTTCGGAGGTGAAATGAACTAATCTTATCGCTGTCGGAAGTCATTTGACGAAGGAATCAGAGCTTTAGTTATCTTTGCTGCCAACACTATGGAGGAGATTAGTCTTAAATTCATTGATCCATAGCCTTTAGTTATTCCGATCTTTGATGATTTTCTTTTGATTGATCAGAAGCCGTAGTCTATATATCTTCCGCCATTTCAGCTCATTAGTGGACTAACATGCCGATCCATAGCCCTTAGTTCTTCCGATCGTCAATTCTTTTCTATTGATTGATTGAAAGCCGTAGTCTGTATATATTTCTTCGTTTTGGATCCTTAGTGGACCAACTCGCCAATTCGTAGCCCTTATTTCTTCTGATCGCCGATGATTTTTTGTTTATTGATCGGAAGCCGTAGTCTGTATATCTTTCACTGTTTCAGCTCCTTAGTGGACTAACTCGCCGATGGTTAGTGTTTTCAAATTCTGATGCCTTATCAAGTAGTGATTCTGATTTCTGTTACTTGACTTCGGTGACATTTAGTTCTTCATATCACTGACATTGCGGAACCTTTTAGCTTTTCCTTGCTACTATGCTGTCTTTAGTTCTTTCGATCACTGAAGAGTTCATCTGATCACAGAAGCTGTACTCTGTAAGTTTGTCGATGGCTAATGAGATGTTCTTATCCTTTCCCAAGCCACCAAATCTACAACTTTGTGAAATTTTTATCAACAATAGAGGCTTTCAAACTGTTAGTGACATTCATATCCCTCATTGCGTGAACTAAATTCTTCTTACGAAAATAAATTATTTTGGGAGATAACAGAGAGTTCTGAAAAAATAAAATGCCCAACCTATAAAGGGGAGATGAATACGTGGGAAAAAGCTGAAGAGTGGTTGTTGGTTATGAGCAAACATTTCTGAGTTCATAGCTACTCTAGTGAGATGAAATCTCATCTAACCATCTATAATTTAAACAACAAAGCAACTAGATGGTGGAGAGACTTCAAGCATACCAAGAGACATGAGTTAAGAGAAATATGGTGGAGTAAGTTTCGCAAGATTTTCCAAGAGAAATACATGTTGGAAAGATTCTTTGACAGAAAAGTGAAAGAGTTTCATGAGTTACGTATGGGATCCATGACTATGGATGCTTTTATTAATTGGATCTGTTGCGTTATGTACCCTACATCAAGGATGAGAAAGTAAAAATACAATAGTTTTTGGGATGTATTCCACCCAACTTTCGGGAGAGGATTGAATTTGACATGCCTAAAACCTTTGACACCACCTTACACAAAGCCAGACTATGCTATGAGCATGGGAATTTGAGTCAAGATAACCTCAACAAAAACATAGATAGGTTTACGAACTTCTCTTATAACTGGAAACCAAGGTTTAACCCACCACCATACAGAAAACAAAACAATAGTTTTCGAGTCAGCAAAAACTTCAACAAATAAGGTACTGTTGATTCCTCAGTTGTGTAGGTGCTGGAATGGTGTCCAAGGAAAAAAATAGGGGATGAAAAACCCAGACCAAGGCTTCAGATAATCCTATGTGAGTATTACCCTATCCTCGAGCTATTTGCTGTAGTTAACACCCATGGATATTCTGCCTCCGTTGGCACTCTATGAGTTGGTGAGTTTGCTCCTCGAAAGGGAGACTTTGAATTAGATCTAAAAGTAATCCTAGATGTGATTTGAATGTAATATACAATTAATAATTTTGCAACTATTAGAAGAAATTCTATAGTTACAAACATACATATATGAACTAGAATACTAACCTATCTAAATGTTAATTAAACTAATAACCTATCATCGGAGTGAAGTAATTTAATGTGGAGAATTTGATCTAATGCTCAAAATAATAATTTGACTGTCAATAGATTTAAAAAAAATTAAATGATTAACATCATTAGCACATCAATTCTAACATGAGAGGTAAAACATTATCTTCACTATGTTAAAACTATTTGAACATAAAATCATTTCTGCAAATCATTAAACGCAATCATGATTAAGAAATTCACTACAAAAATGCAGAAAAATGAATCTGATTACTATTCAAAAGTGCATAACAGAAACATCTTATTAGAAACGAATGAACAAATGAAGAATGACTGCAGAAAAGGAAAAGGTTCACATCATCATTTCAGTTTCATAAAGAAATTTACAAAGCTAAACATTGATGATCAAAAACCTCCTCAGTCTAGCTCTCTTCCAAGTAGAAATACACATAAAAGTGTTTAGCAGAAATATTACAATCCTTCTGGTCTACAAATACCACCTCTCTCCACCCTCCTTTCCCTCATAGAGGATAGGTATTTATACAAAGAAAATTACAGGAAAATATAAGATCCATTCCCCCAATAGCTGAGCTAACTAGCTGAGTTGTTTCATCTGCCAGATCTGTCTATGAGAAAAATATAGGAAATTCCATTTTGAAAAATTAATCGGATCTCTTAAATGAATAAATTTACATAGAGTTTTCTCATAGACAAATGATTTGGGTATCTTCTTCACAAAACCCATGTCTCGGATTTTCCAGATTCATCTCCATCGCTCCATAAATAACGTCCAAATATCACTACTTTCCACTTGGTACATTTTGATCAATTGGAAGTTGGGATACAAATTGTTCAATTCAAAAGAGAAATTAAAACATGATTTCAAATCTAATGAAATAAATCTAAAATAAATAACAATTCATTTACAAATAAAAAATAATGAAAATGAGCAAATCTTATGCAAATCCGAGATTGATTGTCCAGGCAGATTTTTAGGGTGTTTAAGCTATTCAAATGGAAAAATTAATATTCCCAATTCATTCCTTATCCTTCCATTTTTTCAATGAGCTATCTCGGGCTTGATTTGGATTCATGAATCTGAAGATATTGCTATTGGAAGTTAAAGCTCAACAATCGTTGATTTTATGATTGGGTGAATCATGACCATTGATCTTAACAATTAAATCTATTATCCATGTTGATTATTTTCCAAATGAATAAAACAAAACAAAAAACACAAAATCAATATTCCCAAAAAAATCGGAAATCACATGTAGGGAAGGAAAATTTGAATAAAAAAAAATCATTTAAACAAATAAAAATCTGGAAAAACCAAACATCAAAACCAAATTAAAAACCTAAGTGAAAAATGAAATGACCAAAATTTACGTACCCGAAATCAAATTAAAATATAACCTAAGCTAAACTTAGGGTCCCGAACAATGCAGGAACGAAAATGTGAGAAATTGATTTCCACAATCTGCATCCCTCATTGCAGGTTTGTTGTACAGGAATAAACACCTTATAACAGAAGGTCTAGGGTTACCAACATAATCATGAAACTTGCAGGCAATCGACTCTAGAGTACAGAAAAGGAAATAGGAGGATAGGAAAGACTCACCTGATACACGATGGTTGACCTTAGCTTGTCCTCTTCCGCTCTACTTCTCCTCCAAATCCTTCAGGGATGCTTCTCCTTCACCTGTCAAGAACAAATCCTCCAAATACAAGATGATACATGTATATAAAACAGGTTAGATAAATCATATATAGAGTGCTTAATCATAAGTATTCATCAAACCATGATACATGAAAGATACTCAAGACACATATGGAAGAAGTATTCTCTTTATTAACAATAATGAATGAGTTCAGATTACAACCCAACGCCTGAGACAAGAACTCCTTTGCAACCAAAGGATTTTGAGTTCCACTGCTCCAAAGACTTCTGAATAGACTCCACTAGCACAACTTTGCTCTCCAAGTATGATTAATTAACACCCTCCCCAAGGCCTTTATTTATACTTGGTGAAATAAGGCAGTTTCGAGGGTTGAGGAGGTTGAGACAGTTAAGATGATTATGTTTAAGGTCTTAACAAATCTCAAATAATCGCGATTTATTATTTTTTAATCTCAATGGAAGATGTATGCGGGTATTAATATTGGAAACTCGCGTATGACACGTGAGTTGCTCTAATGGGAACCCGTGTATAAATCTGTACCCGAGATGCAATTACCGATACTCACGTACAACACACAACATGCTTTACTAAAAGGCGTGTATGTACATGAGTTGCATATAAGAAGAGGCTCGTACAGAACTTGACATATTCTAAGNATAAATGTAATTCATAATATGCCCATCTATAGTGTTTTAGGCAACCTTCAATCCATAAATGTCCTTTTGTGTGCCAACATAAGGAATGTCGGCACTCGGACAAAGAAGTTCCATTCAGGTGGATAAGAGATGCCCCCTAATGTGTGAGGTCAGAGGGAAGCGATGGCCAAAATACATTATAATCTTTATCTTTGGAGAACTCAGAAATCCAATGGAGCAGAGGTAGCACCTGAAACAAATACATAATAATGTCATATAGAAAATCATATCTGAGGATGCTATGTTCAATTTACTGGAACACTAGCTCCTTTACAATATTTGAGTACATCATATGATACGGGTATTAAACCACATATATTACAAAGGCGGATTGAAGCCACAAAATACAATCATGATGAGTCTTCAAAGATTTGGAAGTTGTGTACATGAATAGAACATAATCTTGCGGAACTTAGTCCATAGGTGAGGAACTAAGGTGTTCATAAACTATCCCAAAGAACCAGTACAATCCAACCCATGTGAATAAAGGTAGGTTGAAGTCGAACATGGAAAGGATTCAATAGTTTGTCAATCAATAAGTGATAATCGACAACTGAAGCAAAGAAATTCACCAATGAGGGAAGTGAATCCTGAGGTACGATCATCAAAACTATAGGTCTTCGTCATCAGGAAGTACTAAAACGGAACCATGTTGTGATAAGGAAGGAAATAGATCCTCCAATGGATCACAAGAGTGACTAGGAATTGGGTAAAAGAAGGGAGACACAATAGATAACAGATATAACAATGATGGTATCAGGATATATATCAAGCATTGGGTAAAGTCCTTGAACAATGAGAACGACACAAAGATGACCCAAGGTATATTTTAACTTATAGATAGAACAAATAGACTTATCTGTCATGTAGGAGACATGATCAAATTCCCCAGGTATAACGGACAAGAGGAGGAGTAGGAAACTCAATGTAATAGCTGAACAAAAAGTGAACACTGAAACATGGGTATCAAAAAAGACAAAGAGTGCTGTGTTCAAGGATGATATGCTGCCACTACTGAAAACAAGAGAAAACTTCTTCCTTACCTTCCCTATTAAATTTTAACGAGTCCAGGAAAGTCAACTCGGATCCCTCTTCATTTTTAAACAAGCTTGAAGAGATGGGAAAATAATGCTTGATAGTGTCACTGATTCGTGGATTTAATGAGCCTGAACTAGTACATGCTCAGTAGGTGTTTTCACATTTAGAGAGTCTGAAAACTCCAAAGAAGACTCCAGGGGGTTCCTTTTTCGTCCAATTTAGTCTCCTGAGGCCGAAAAAGTATAAAACATACCACGAAATAACTCTCTTAACTTCCATAGAAGAAAATGTGAACCTTTTTTCGTACTTAGTCAGGGAGGTCTGAAAAAGGTTGAATTATAACCTACCCAATGCTCCTTCCAAAACAACATAAAATAGCTTCAGTTTTACGAGTGTGAAGGAAAGGAAGATCACTCGAAAAGATCCATTTGATTACGAGAAATGGGGCTTACAACAATAAACTCGTTGCTTTGTTCTTAAGTGTTTAACGAGCATGACAAAGACAAAAAGTACACTCAGAATTTTTTTCATGTTTAGGTCTAGAGCATGAAAAAGAGAAAACTAAGCTCATACCGGGTTTTCCTTTTCCATAAATTTAGTCCCTCAGGTCCGGAAAAGTGATAAACCTATGCTTGAGAATACTCTTCTCAATTCAAAAAGAAAAGAGAGGGATCCTTTCTCGTATTATTCTGCATGGTCCGAGAAAGAGATAACCTACCACCGATACGAATCCTCGTTCACATATTCTTAACGAGCTTGAATGGACAAATTAACTCAGCAGTCAAGTTTGTTTTGAAGGAGGCAGACCTGGGCCTAAAGAAACTCCATAAGGGAGGGGAGTCCTATAAAGGGATAGCTTGTAAAAAGAGATTCAAAAGAATCTCTATTTGGCATGAAAAATAGCTAAAAGGATACCCCTATACCTGAAACAGTTGTGACATGAGTATCAAAGAACAACATAGGCTTTGAAGAAACATACTCATGAAAAAAGGGTCCTATCCATGGAAGAACAATGGTAAAAACAGGGAACTAATGGTTTATAATACCATAGTCCGTGGAAAAATGTTGATTGCTAAGGTTAATGTGGATTAAATATAGATGCCAAAAATGCATTGGAAATAACAAAACCACCCTATTGGAGCAAAAAACACTTTGTAATGATGAAAAACTTGTTTCAAAGCAAAAGAAATATGGTATTAGTTGAATAGATTTTCAAACTATAGGAAAAACCCACTTGGAGAAATAAAATTTCTATAAATCGTTGAAAATCAAAACAAAACTCACCATTTGGAATTTTTAGCCATAAGAAGCAAGTTTCTACCTCTACCTTTGTTCGGATGTTGTGGACAATCTAGCAGATGAAATCAAATTCCGCAAGTTGCAGGTAAGCCTATACCCCGAGCTCTTCATTTTGATCCTAGCAATTATTAATTTTGAGTCCCAATTTCATGATTAAAAGCATCCTAAAGCATGTCATGGCACGTACGCAGTTTCACAGTGTAAGGACTCGCGTACACACATTCTGTACACGGGTTTCCTTTATAGACAGGCGCGTACAGTACGAGACATGTCTAACTAGACAGTCACGTGTACTGCGTGAAGGATGAAAAGCTAAATATAGTAAAAAAAAATTGAAATTTTATATGAAATTAATGAATCAAATTACTTGTTTTGCTAGGTGTGAAGATGGTGCTAGAATTGAGGGAACAGGAACATGAGATAATGGACCAAGAATCACTCCAAAGTGCGCCCACTATACAAGCATTGCAAACAAGTGGGATATTAAATTTATTTTGCATATCACCCATGCAGGCCAATGTCCACCTATTGGAGTTCATGATAAATTATTGAATTCATGATTTGGGGATGTTCGACCTACAGGGTGAGACTTTGGAGATTACTACTGAGGACATGTATTTCATTACCGGTCTGTCACGACGAGGAGCACCGATCAACTTAGAGGGCACCGACAGAGGCGGTGACCCTTTAAGTGTCCAAAACTATATAGATGTGTTTTGCACACCAGGTACCCAAAAGAGAGGGAGTTGTGTCCCTATTACACATATCCATGAGTTTACACTACAGGTACTTACGAGCACCATCATGAGGATTGCAGGATCCTCCTCATTACATTTGGCTACATGGAACCAAATGAGGTTGGCAGTGGATTGTTTTCATGGTGGCCTCTATGATTGGTGTTCAGGAGTTGTCCCTATCATGAGAAGAAAACTGTCTAATTGCAAGAGAGGAAGGCGGAAGAACTTTGGTTATGTGAGCATATTGGTTTCCTTCTTCTTTGAGAGAGTACCATGGTTGAGCCCCGCCATACCTCTACCAGTTTGATCTCCACGTCAGCCGAGGCTAAGCAGGTGGGGAGACATCTTCCTCTGTCAAGGAGGAGGAGACACAGTGCATAGTGTATATGATGATGATTTCTATATCTGGTGGGAACAACAGCTACCGGCACTAGAGTAGTTTCCATATGCCGGCATGGACTTTCGAGGTGACCCGGACCTTGTCCTCCCTCCAGGAGGAGCATGGGGAGAGCTAGGTAAACAATTTTTTATTTTTTATCATTTTTAAAATTTTTATGAATTTTAAAACGATAGATATATACATATGTACAATTCTTAATCCTATAAATGTGTCAAAATGCAGATATTGGACTAGTCCGCCTTGAGGGGCATCCACGCATGTTTGTTCATCCTGTCATAGGCGAAGACCCGGGACTAATCAGGGTTCTAGAGGGGAAGCTGGCCAGGCTGATCCAAAGAGTTCCCACCTTGCAGATAGAGAATATCCCGACTGCCATGCAGGAGTTCATCATTGGAATTCCACCGGTCTGGTTACGTCTTTTCAGGTGAGTGGCCAGAGCGGTTCTTGTATACATAGAGGCTGTGGAGGCTGCTGAAGCCGAAGAGGTTGAGGAAGCTAGAGTACAGAGGGACCATGGGGACCAAGGTGGTCCAAGTGACCAAGGTGGTCCTGCGTAGATCTAGGACATTTTGATGGACTGCGATCCACATTTTTGTATATTTTTGTATATTATACCGTTATGACAAGATCTGAGGATCAGACTTGACCTATCTATGGACAGATATTTTACATATATATATATATATATATTGTTGTTGTTGTCGGTTTATTTACAAATTTTTTTATATGTGTGCTTTATATCTTTATGAAATGTGTGTTAGATGCCAATCTAAAATGTAATTAGCATATGCATCAGTAAATGAATTTTGATTTCGTGGAATGTGATTGAATATAATAACTTCAAAACTTCTTTCCAATAACCGAATTTGCATGAACTGACGTAATAGAATAGGATTTCGTACCTGATATGCTCAATTGAGCTGGAAAACCACCAGCTGAGAGTCTAGACAGACTTCAAGCTGGGTGATACCATGTGACAAAGCACCCCATAAAAGCTCAATTACAGTCCTATACTTAGCAACATTATTAGAAGCAGGACCTAAGCAAGTGCCTCCAATGGCAACAAGCTGTTTTGAGGGAGAGTAAATAACCCATGCTGCTGAAGCTAAATTACAAGTGTGACGGCTGGCGCCATCAATGAACCCTATATACCTTTCGGAAGACATCTCCAACAACCAACATATAGTATAAAAAACAAAACCGACAACCTAATGTACATAAAAATACATACAAGAAAAATACAAGAAAAAGTGCTAATCCTAAGCATAGTACTTTTTCAAGTAGAGCCCATTTCTAGGCTCAGGCAGCTTGTTTCCATAAAAATCAACTAACTCATATGTGCCCTTCTTCAAAAGTTTCGACACGAGATAAGGTCCTAACCACATGGCCTTGAATTTTCCTGCCCCCAAGGGTTCTTTGTCTTGGTCCCAAAGCAAGACAAGTTCCCCCTCAGAGAAAACCTGAGGTTTGACCAATTTATCATATTGAAGTTTGACCCTATTTTTATGAGCTTGATTAGTGGTCAGCGCATCTCTACGCTGTTCATCAAGGTTTTCTAAATGTACCAGATGTTCCTCAAGCTCCATCGTATCAGGTAACACATGAATAGCTATCTTTAGAGACGAGATTTCACACTCAATCAGAGTAACTGCTTCCACTCCATGAACGAGTTGGAAAGGGGAGAAACCCGTAGCAGTTTTTACTTTAGTTTGGTAGGCCCAAAGAGCAGGATATAGCATGATGTGCCAATTAGAACGGGCTGCATCAATTGTACGTTTAAGGATAGTCTTTAAAATTTTGTTGACAGCCTCAACCTGACCATTTGCTTGTGGATAGTACGAAGATGAATGTTCTTGTCTGAATCCGAGCATAGTGGTCAGTTCCGTCATCATGTTATTTTGAAAATGACTGCCATGGTCAGTGACAATCACTTTGCGTATACCAAACTGTGCTATAGTCTGATTGAATACGAAGAAAGCTGTTATTCCCCGTCAGCTTTAAAAGTAGGCATTTCCTCTGCCCATTTCATAAAATAGTCAATAGCGACAATGATATATTTATGGCCCCCAGCCGAGGCTGGGTTGCATGTCACGTAATCAATCCCCCATTTCATGAAGGGGCCTACCAAGACAACAGAAAATAATGGAGCAGGATGTGACCACATTTTCCTGGTGTAAAGCTGACACGGATGACATCGCTTCACTGCTTCCACACAATCTTTGAAGATCATGGGCCAGAAATAACCAGCACGTAGTATCTTCTGGGCCATTGCTATCCTAGATAAATTACCCCCACACGCTCCGTTATGGGAATCATTCAGGACAATCTATGCTTCCTCATGGGTAAGGCAACGATGCAAAATGGAATCTACCCCTCGTCGATATAATGTATCTCCTATGATGAGGTAGTTCTTGGCATGAAGGCGTAATTTACATCGTTCCTCCCTTGAGGAAGCTACAGGGTACTTCAAAATCTAGAGATATATAAGAATATCCCCATACCAAGGATCAGAGGTGGATATCAAGAAGATGTGCTCATCTGGGAATGAGTCATCTTCAACGGCTACCTCTTCTTCAGTAGGAAATTTTGCTATAAGTTCAGCAAAAACAAAGGACTTCTTAGACTTAGCGGACTGAAAATCCAAGTCAAACTCTTGAAGAATGACTATACATGTGTTAAATTTTCCCCCAACAATCCATCGGGATAAAACATATTGAAACAGATTCACATCCGCCACTACTGTTGTGGTCTTCAGTAAAATGTAGTGACGTAACCTCTGAACAACATAAACGGTTGCTAAGGCTAATTTCTCAACGTGGGAGTATTTAAGTTCAGGTCTGGCCAAAGCACGACTAAGATAATAAATGACATTCTATACAAGCTTATCGTCCTCCTGGACTAGTACTACCCCAATGGTCGACTTAGACACGGTCAAATATAATATAAAATCCCTAGAATAGTCTGGCGAGCGCAACAAGGGTGCTGATAACAAAGATTTTTTCAATGCCTCGAATGCAAGTTGTGTGGCTTCATCCCATACAAATGGGGTGTCCTATTTGAGCAGGCGCATGAAACCCTTAGTAATCTTGGCATAGTTTACAATAAAATGTCGAATAAAATTAGAGTTTCCTTGCAGGTTTTGAAGTTGCCTGATAGAACGAGGAGGAGGCAGATTTACAATGGCCTCAACTTTCAATGGATCCACCTAGATGCCTCTATTAGAGACAATGAACCCAAGCAATCTTCCTGACTTGACATAGAATACACACTTGTGGGGATTCAAGAGGATTTTATAATATATGCATCTTTCAAATATCAACCGTAAATGATCTGGATATTGAATCCTCTTACGAGAATGTACAGGAAGATCATCAAGGTATGGTTCAACAATGGCTTTAATATCATGAAAGGTAAAGTTCATAGCCCGTTGAAATGTTGCCCCAACATTTTTCAATCCAAAGGGCATTTTCTTTTACGTGAAGGTACCCCAAGGACAAATGAAAGCAATTTTTTGTTGGTCTTCTCGTTTTATTTGAATTTGATTGTATCTGGAGAAACCATCCATAAACGAGAACACCTCACTTCCTGCACAAGCATCTATAATCTGGTCTATAAATGGCATGGGATAGTTGTCATTATGACAGGCTTTATTCAGGTCTCTAAAGTCAGTACAAACATGGATAGTCCCTTGCTTCTTATCAACAGGAACAGGGTTGGATACCCATTCTGTCAAAGCTATGGGATAGATAAAACCATCCTTCAATAGCTTTTCAACTTCATCCTTTACAGTCACTGCTTTGCGCAGGTTAACAGGTCTTAACTTTTGTCGAACTGATTTGGCATCAGGATATGTTCAGATTTCATGTTCAACAATCGATGGATCTATGCCTGACATCTCCTCATATGACAAGGCAAATACATCGTGAAATTCCTTAAACAGGGCAGTATAGATAGAAATCTCTTCGAGAGAGAAATTTGCACCTATGTATATGTTTTCCACGACATCGCGATTTAAAGAGATGTTAATAGGTATAGTGGCGGAAATATTTTCCATATTCCCCTCGTGAAGCATTCCTTCCCTATGCAAGGGATTGATAGGTATATCAACATCTTCTGACAGTCTCAAACGAAACTCTTGATTTTCTATTCTGCTTAGTTCTGGAAGAAAATAGGATCGATGATGAAGATCCTCACAAATCTTACCACGTCCACTCATGGCTTCCAAAATGGCTTCATCAACAGGTAAAACCATGTCTAAACAATCGATAGAGTGCAACTAGTTTTCTACCCATGTGGGCAAATAGACCTCTTCCAGATCTTCTGAGACTGTTAGAGTATCTGGGATAGGATCAATAGTAGCTTGAGTGATAGCTTGATAATGAATCGAATATTTATTCGCTTGTAGAAATAATATTACCAGAAAACTTGGTAAATGAGATAAGCCATAATAATATATAAATTGATGATATGAATTGATTTGATACATTTACAATGGTCGGACTTATATATGTCCATTCGTGACTTTCCAACCTACAGTCATGACTCTTTGATAATTATTAATTAATAATTAATAATTATCTATTAATATTATTTTTAATATTTATATATTTTATGTTCGTTACATTTCCTTCCCCTTAAGGGAATCTTTGTCCTCAAAGATGTATTTGACATTAATGTCTAATTTATTTTAATCTGTCATCTCGGAATTCTTTCCATTTTGTATTTGTGACATTTGAGGAGATGAGCCGATACGAATTATGGATTCCCCAGGAGAATTGTTGCATCATATCTGTTGTGGTCCATCCCAGATCTATTTTTATCGGAGCTCTGAGATATTTTTGTGGGACAATTCATCTCAAGTGTTGCTTGTTATGTCGATATTTTTGTATGTCCACATAAGTCTTCTATGAATATTCATTTTGAACTTGTCATTGGTCAAAATGATGATTATAATTAGGATGTTTGTAAGGTGTAGGTGTTGTTTGCTCTTCTTTCTTTTGGATTGCGACGAAGACTTTCTTCACTTCCTCGATTTGTGCTTTTTGGTTATCTAGTAGATTGTTACGATTCTGAATCTTTTCGATTCCTTCCTCTTGCGACTTTTTTTTAATTTCTAGCTCCTTGATTTGGTTATGTGGTTCCTGATTACTATTATTTACACACTGGTTTTCTTCTTGCTTTTCTAGTAATTTTCCTTCGAGGTCTTCACCGGATTGTTCCCTCTTGCTGTTGTTTTTCAATTTTTTGATTTTTGTAATCATGGTTTTGTTGTGATTTCTTAATCTGAAAATTTCTTCAGAATTGTTGGATATTATTTTATTACTCTTTGCGATCTCTAGCTTGTGTTCTTTTTTAGAGTCGCTATTTTGTTGTTGAAGAACTTTTATCTGTTGTCGATACTGGTCAACCACTAATTCTTGATCTGTTAATTTCTGTCGTATGTGCGTCAGTTCTTCATCCTTGTTGTTAACGATTTTGTTCAAGTGGATTGTTTCTACTTCGTAATCACTTATTTCTTTCTTTATATCTTGATTTGTTAGTCTCTGATTGAAATCACTTTCGTCTTTTAATTTCTTAATTTGGGCATACAATTTTTCTATATGATTGTTCTGGTCAGAAATTATTTGTTCCTTGCGCTCTTTTTGCATATGATGTAATTTAATCAACATTTCCAATTTCATATTTGTGTCTTGTAATTCTTCATTCTCTCTTCGATAATGCTTTAACTTGGCTTCTAATTTTTCTATTT
>LPNX010286211.1:814500-856718 GCA_001517045.1 Pseudotsuga menziesii | reverse complement strand
GGGGGGGGGTTACTTTTACCCTTTTTTATTTTTATTTTTTAGGGACAAGTCCTATTTTTTGGGAAACCCAAAAATTCCAGGAAACTTGGGTGATGCACTTTTTACTTTTTACTTTTTTCTTTTAACCCTTTTTTTTCTTTCCCCTTTTTTTTTTCTTCTTGTTTTTCTAATTCAAATTTGCTGCAGTATCCTTCAAATTTGCAGCTGATATCCTTCAATTTTGCAGCCGATATTTCTTCAAGGATTTTTTTTTTTTTAATAATAATTTATATATATATAAATTTTTCGTCAATTTGAAATCTGGGAATGGCCAAAGCCAGGACTGGTCAAAGACCAAGTGTACAGAGAAACTCTGAAATTACTCAGATAAAATCTGAAATTTTGGCTAAAATCCAGAATGAGCACAAGCCTAAGAAAGGGCTAGCTCTGATACCACTGAAGCGAATATTTATTCACTTGTAGAAATAATATTACTAGAAAACTTGGTAAATGAGATAAGCCATAATAATATATAAATTGATGATATGAATTGATTTGATACATTTACAATGGTCGGACTTATATATGTCCATTCGTGACTTTCCAACCTACAGTCATGACTCTTTGATAATTATTAATTATTAATTAATAATTATCTATTAATATTATTTTTGATATTTATATATTTTATGTTCGTTACAGATAAGCTACCTCCACTGCCGATAAGGGCATTTTTGGTTCATGGGGGCATAAGAGAACCCAAGGATTAGTCCTATCGACAACTGTAGCTATGGACCTCCCCACACTAGTAGAACCAATATAATTAACCGAGGCTGGAAGATCAAATGTGCCCATCAATGATGTGTACATTCTAGCCCCCAAGCTCTGTGCAGCAGGTTTGACCTAATCAACCAATGGCACAGCAGACTCATTAGACTCTAAATGACCTTTTCGAGTAAAATCAAGTTGGTCAATGGTAGTCAACTTTCCCTCATGTGGAAAAACCACTACACGAACGACGACCAATGCAATAGTGGACATCAGATAAGTCCAGTTTCTTCCCAGAAGCAGATTATAGTCCAAGGGAGCATCAATCACTTCTACCTCAACAAACACTGCTTTCCCTACCAACTTAATTTCAAAAGCTGGAAGGATACTCTGCGGATGAAAGGACCTTCCATCAAAAGCAGTAAGTAGAGTGTTTGACAGGACCAGCTCTATAGATTCGAGAGATTTCCAATAGGTCAAGGACATAACACATGTAAAAGCACCCTCATCAACAACTGCCCTTCCAATGGTATTTCCACCATGGATGACATCTATTGATAAGGCTACATGGTATGGTAGGAGATTTTTAACATCAAAAAAATGAAATTTCTCCATGAGACTCGATGAGTCCATGCTACCTAAAGCTGCTAAGAGGGCATCCCGCTAGGCAGGACAACTCTGTAACACCTCTAAAGATGACATTGCACAGGGGGTTTGAGCTAAATATTCAACCATAGAGTAGTTTGAAGTAGCCCTAGCATTAGGGTTATGCAAGGTCTTCTTGAAGACACCTTTTGGTATCTTCAACATAGTTTCAGCAGGCTTCTCTATCATGAGAGGGTTAGAAGTTTCACCTAC
This sequence comes from Pseudotsuga menziesii, assembly GCA_001517045.1. Taxonomy (NCBI): domain Eukaryota; kingdom Viridiplantae; phylum Streptophyta; class Pinopsida; order Pinales; family Pinaceae; genus Pseudotsuga; species Pseudotsuga menziesii. The sequence continues at coordinate 855,113 of LPNX010286211.1, read as the reverse complement.
AGCTTTACCCTTCTCAGAAGTCTCCTTCTCATAATTTTTATTCCTCATATATAACAAAGTTGAAGATCGAACCATGTTGATATAGTTTGGGTCAGGGGTATTTTGAGTGCCCCCTGCTACATTAGAAGCTGAAGAAGATTTATGTCCTTGGGGAAAAGGATCCTTCAGGACAGCCGGTTGTTGAGCTTTAAGCAGCTTCTGGGTTTGGTCCATAAGGGGACAAAGGTGAGTAAGGTGGTCCTCGTGGCACAACTTACACGGGAACTTGAACTTCTTCTTTTCTTTCTTGCCCCCATCAGCATTATTCACAGGCTTCTTCCTATTTTGGTTTCCCTCTCCCTTCTTTCCTCTCTTTTTCTTCCCACCGGGCTGGTGATTGCCCTTCTAAGAGGTTTGTGCAAAAACATTTGCACTCTAGGGGAAGGGGGAAGCCGTTGTTTCCTCCACTATATACTTCTTGACAGACAACTAATGAAGTTGCTTAGCCAAAGACTCTATGGTGGGAGAGTTAACGGACCCAACCACACCATCGGCATGGGGTCCAGGCTTAGGCTTCTCTGCATTATACATAGGCCTCGGTGTCTCAGGGATAATCTCATACAAGATCCTAGATTGTGAATAAATCAAATCCAGTTGTTGGGCCCTAAGAATGGCTTCTTCTTCATTCATCACTCCTGAGTTGGATATGTCCTTAGATATGTAGGGCAACAGGGATTTAAGGAACCACTCTAAAAGGAACTCAGGAGGAATAGTGGCTTTTATAAGGCTCTTTCACCTCCTCCACTCTTGGATGTGATCCGAGATGTGGGTAGCCTTGTTCTGCCTAAAGGTAGATAACAAGTCCGTTCTGAAATCATATTGGACCGGAAGCTGAAAGTGGCTAAGAAATGCACTAGCCAAGTCCCAGAAACTACTGAAAGTAGTAGAAGGCAATTCAATATAGCATTTTGCTGCGGTACTTGTTAAGGTTCTCTAGAACAGCCTCAACCTAACCGAATATTCATTCAGTGAATTCGAAGAACACCATAAATGGAATGTGGTGGCATGAACCCCAGGATCTTCACCAACTTTTCCCTCGAATTTAAGGATGTCCGATCGCAATTTGGTGGGAACAAGTGGCCACGAGGGTTCATGCCTCACCGGGTCATTCATCAATTTTGACAAATCTGGCAAGTTTAAGGTTGCCAGGAATGGAATTTTGGGTCAAACCGGAGTATTAAATGTGTCGGCCTGGGGATTAGAGGGACCTTCCCCTGAATGCCCATAGGTAAAAGTGGGGTTGCCCCCTGCCACCGGTTGCGAAGTGGGTAGATTACTCTAAAACGGATTCCAACTGTAAGCCATAGGATTATGTGTGGGAGGTGCAGTACAATAAGTTCAGGCCGTCCCAATCGAAATTGGGGTTTGAAAGACAGGAGCTGGTATCCCTCCGCTAAATAACGAAAAAGGGAGGGCTCATAAACGGAGCTGAAATAGGAGTTTGAAAACTTTGCCCATAAGAAGTATTGTTCCCAAATTACACTCCTACATACGAAGGTGATGGGCCTACATATGGAGTGGATGGGGGAATGTGCTCCCCATTCCAAGGAAATCCTTGGACGAACGCCAAGGATCCTACCGGACTGCTCTGGGTAGTATATGGAAAGGAAGAAGGAACAGTAGGTATACTAGGGATCCCAGTAACCATATCATCAGAAGTACCTACTAGGTTTGAGTGAACCGGTGGTTGGACCACCCGGCTCGCTGGAATTAAAGGTGTAGAAGGTATATTAGATTTAGGGGCACTTACCGGGGGAGGTAGTACCCCTTCAACTGGAACGGCTGAGGTGAACACAAAAGAGATTTCTTCCACAGAAGACATAATCCTACCCACACGAACACCTAAAACAGGTGAATCAAAAGGTCTAACCTGAACGATCACAGGATCATTTAAATCAGTCAAGGGGGTGTTAAAATTCCTTGCAAACTCATCGGTCTGCAAGTATTCTATCTCAACTGTATCAAGATCAAAACGGTTAGCTATTATTTCTGGTTCACCAAGAACTTCACTTACTCCTACCAGTTCAAATGAACTGTCCGTGTCCAATCTCTACCTTTGGGGTGGAGGTGGAGGCTCCAATGTGACGAGAGGAGGAATGTTTCGCAACCTTCTTGACCTTCTTATAGGTTGGTCCTCCACGATTGAAAATTTGACCAATCACACCCTAAGGCCAACTAAACACAGACAAAACCATAGAGCACACACTATAAAAATCCTAAAGCCTCAAACAATCAATCAAGGGTGAAAGATATGCTTTCCCGAAGAAAGCTGAAGAATGATTACTTGGCGTCCTTGAAGTGGTTCTTAGGCAGAAGCGAAGAAATCACCCACTGCCCTCCTACACTTACAACAAGGGTTAGCTTCCAAGCCCGTCCAAGGTGAACCAGAAATAGCCTTCCGGTTTACCTAGGTATGAACCCTTAATGTCAAGAGACTAAAGGCTACCTTAGCTATACCAATAGTCTGGGGGGACAGTCGCAGGCTTGACTCGTATGCATGGGCAGGGTAGTTGAGCCCGAAACTTTGTCTAGGACAGAATCCCCAGATGCATAAAAGTCATGATTTACATTCTGACAAGGAATTAGAGGGTTATCTCCTTATTCCAATGCCTCCACGCGGCCTTGTGCTTGACTCCCTTTTGAGAGGAGATTCCTAGATACAATTGAAAAAGTCAAGGATTTACCTAAAGAAAGGTCCACTACATCTGAATTTTAAAACTTGTGGGAAGTTTACACTTCCTATGCCACAAGTCTAGCCTAAGCTAGTAGGTGAAAGGGCCCTAAAAATAAATATTACTAGTAAGTTTTAATTATTGCATTCATTTTAAAGGGCTTTTTCTTACTCAAAAGGAAATGGAGTGATGAACTATGGTGTTTTTTGACTCGATAATAAGTAAAAAAGTAAAGGTGTATTTTTTCAAAGCAAATTACCACTATTAAAGCAAACTTCTTTTTATTTTTGTAAATATATATTGATGAACAAATGCAACGATAAAGAGAAACTAAGGCTATGTTTTTGTAGTTTTTGAGATTATATTTTTAAAACTGAAATGAAAACTACTTATGCAAAGAAAATGCAAAAGCTTGAAAATGTTTTTCTTTTCAATTTTTAAAAATGCTCAAACTCTACCATGCACCTAAAATGCACTAAACTTGAGTATACTTAGATCAAATCAACTGTATAAAATAAGCAATCTGAAGTAAACAGGTCAATGAAACCAAGAATCAACCAACAAAGGGAGACGGGAACCCTAGCTTGGGTGTGTACAATGACAATAAATCACTATAAACTCACAAAGGTAAGTGACAAACCAACCACTATCAGAAGATAGACTGGAAAAACAATGCCCAAAACCTTGATCATTGATTCGGACAGAGACACTTCAACCTATAACCCAAACAGGCCAACCTACTTCAAAATGTAAATAGAAGAAAATCCAAACATAAGAAACCCAAGGGATTTATAAGAAAGCACCAAGTTTGGTCACCAAGGTCTTCAGACTAACTACACAGTATCCATAAAGAAATCCAACTACAAACAGGAATTACACAAAGACAGGGACAAGCAAACCCTAGCCTAAAAATCCCTATTTCCAGGCTTGTATGCGACTGTGTATAAGGGAAACTCACGTACTGTACGCGACTGTCAAAGATAGAAACCCGCATATGCAAGCCTCTATACGTGACTGTGTAGTAAAGCAACCCGCGTACAGGTACAAAAATTTTCTCGAAAGTAAGAAAAATCCACAAGGATTTTAAACACTATGATAAGCATGAACCAGGATAAAATACCACACACAAAATTCAAGGCAAAGACTAGTCAGGGGTGACAGAAACAACCTACAGCAGTCTGGGCTTCCCGGTGGAGTCGCTAGTTCTGTTGTACAGGAATAAACACCTTATAACCGAAGGTACGGGGTTACCAACATACTCATGAAACTTGTAGGAAATTGACTCTAGAGTATAGAAAAGGAAATAGGAGGATACGAAAGACTCACCCGATACACGATGGTTGAACCTAGCTTGTCTTATTCTTCTCTACTTCTCCTCCAAAGCCTTCAGGGATGCTTCTCCTTCACCTGTCAAGAACAAATCCTCCAACTACAAGATGATACATGTATATAAAACAGGTTAGATAAATCATATACAGAGTGCTTAATCATAAGTATTCATCAAACCATGATACATGAAAGATACTCAAGACACATATGGAAGAATGATTCTCTTTATTAACAATAATGAATGAGTTCAAATTACAACCCAACGCCTGATACAAGAACTCCTCTGCAACCAAAGGATTCTGAGTTCCACTGCTCCAAAGACTTCTGAATAGACTCCACCAGCATAACTTTGCTCTCCATGTATGATTGATTAACACCCTCCTGAAGGCCTTTATTTATACTTGGTGAAATAAGGCAGTTTCGAGGGTTGAGGAGGTTGAGATGGTTAAGGTGATTATGGTTAAGGGCTTAACAAATCTCAAATAATCGTGATTTATTATTTTTTAATGTGAAACGAAGATGTACGTGGGTATTAATATTGGCAACTCACGTATGACACACGAGTTTCTCTAAGGGGAACCCATGTACAATTCTGTATGCGAGATGCAATTACCGATACTCGCGTACAACATCCAACATTCTTTACTAAAAGGCGTGTATGTACGCGAGTTGCATATAAGAAGAGGCACGTACAGAACTTGACATATTCTAAGGTAAAAATAACCAACTGGATGGATGATAAATGTAATTCATAATATGCCCATCTATAGTGTTTTATGCAACCTTCAATCCATAAATGTCCTTTTGTGTTCCAACATAAGGAATATCGGCACTCGGACGGAGAAGTGCCATTCAGGTGGATAACAGGGTTGCAGAAATGTTTTATTAAAAATATTAAAATTTTACCTCTTGCAATCTGCAATTGCGGATTGTGGATTGCGGAAACATGAAAATACAATCATCAAATTAAAGCTTCCGCAATCAGCAATTACAGGTTGCGGATTGTGGGAGGAATTGCCTAGCGGTTGAAATTTAACAAAATTAAAGGTTTCACAAACGCATAAAAATGATTGGAAAGCTTTGAAAAATGATAATTTTTAATTTTCTTTAAGGTTGTATGAAGTAGATTAAAATAAAACAATAATAGAGAAAAGATTAAAAATCTAGAAATATTTACAAAGTGAAAGAAAATTCAATATCGAAAACCCTAAATCTAGAAGTAAAAAACCAAAACTACTTACAAGTTAATTCTTAAAAAAATAAATGTTGGAAACAAGTTATCGTATATAAGAAAAGAATCACTCCCATAATATAGGAGAGTTAATGAATTCCATAAATAGGTTTCTAACATAGTCATTTTCCAAGAATAGAATACCAAGAAAAGAATAATAGTATTTCCTTTTGCAAAATAATAATAGAAAATCTAATTGCAAAATGGAAAAATAGAAATTATATTTTCAAAATCAAATCGGTTTATTGAAAATAAAATACTTATACATGATCAAACTAATTTCACATTTGTGAATGTTGAATTTTAATCCCACTAATTTTCAAATAATCACAAAAGCAAGTCTCATAGAAATTTGGGAAATTAGAACTCAAACAAATTAAAACACGTGTTCTTTTATTTTTCATAACATCAAATTGTGTATAAATTTAATATATGGATTTAATGAAATACAAAAATTAAGTTAATGAAAGTCAAATAAGGACCATGGATATTTAAAAGGTTTCAATAAACTTAGTCCAAACTTTAAAAATATTAAACTAGCATACTCAAACAAACCCAAAGACTAAAATTATTTAAAATATTTACATTATGATTCTAGGCATACAAAAGATAAAATAAAATTCTATCAAGCTCAAATATCAAACTAATACAATATCCAAAATCATGAGATAAGAAAACATAAGATTAATCAAAATCACAGAGTAAAGCTAATAACCGTCCATCATCTCGAATAATTAGTATATGTAGTGAAGACCAAATCTAGGTGGAGAATGTCAAGAACAACATGATAAGTTAACCACCAAGATAATGAAACCAACTCAAATAACAAAACCAACTCAAATGAATAAAAAAAAAACAAATAAGTAAAAATGAAAATAATGCGCATTCCACAATCCGCAATTTGCAATGTGAGTTGTGGGTTGTGGAGAGAACAAACTCAACAAGTGACAAAAACATTTCACAATTTGCAATCCACAATTGCAGGTTGCGGGACATAAAACACATCGCGGAGTAAAGACCTTCCCGCAATCCGCAATTGCGGGTTGCGGGTTGCGGGAAGTGCGCTTATTTGAATAACCCTTTGGTATCTCCACAATCCGCATTCATGGGTTGTGGATTGCAGGAAAGACACACTTTTTTGGGAAAAATAATTCATTTTCGCAACTCACAAAAACACACAAAAATGCATAAAATTTCCAAAATGTTGACTAAATCAATTCATGAAAAAGACATAGAAACCATGATAAACAGCATGGGAATCCCAAAATGACCAAGGAACTTAAGCATCACCTTTTGCATATAAAAATTTGGGCTCCCATATTTTTTTATTATAAAACATGGGATCTGTTGTAGCTACAACAAATGGCGACTAGCTACGAAGAACCAGTTATCTCTGAATTATAATATTGAAATCTAAAAATTAAGAGTGAAAATAAAATGCTTTCACATGCTACATTTCGAATAATCTGAATAGCCTTATCACTGAATGATATAGTATTGGTAAGAGTTCAAAACTTCTAAAACATCCAAGTCATTCCTATCATTATCCAAAAACTTTTCTAAAGATAAAATTATTTTTTAAAATAAATTACTCATAAGATGTAATGAATCAAGAACTTTACCAGGAATTAACCTCGGGAAATCAAGCTAATCATATAAGACATAGTGTTACGAAATGACTCCAATAGTACAGGAAGGGCCCTACTGCAAGTCATCGTCTATAGCCACGACATGGATGCCTTTTAACCCCACGTACAAGCGATCTAGTCCTAGTTTACTTATTTAGATACATAGCTATACAGTGACTCAATTTACTAATGGGTAAGCAGCATTAGATGACTCTCTATGAGTGTGGGATGGAAAAGGATCCTTGAAGATTTATATTAAAATATTTATGATTTGGAATTCCAAACACCACAGATGAAGCCACTCCAGCCCGCAGATGTCCATAGCCTCGACAGGGATGTCTTTTAACCCATTTTCGCTGATGGCTTATATCCCAAATAGCAATTTTAAGGAAATCTACAAACTATGTGTAATGCGCTAATCTCAATTTGAGTTAGCCTAGTTAATGGGGGAGCAGACTTAGAAACTCCTTAATAGAAATGGCGCTGTAAGGAATTTATAGATTATTAATATTTATAGATTGAAACTTCTTTCCTGAAACTTATTCCCTTAAAAGTAATCAAATTCAAACTCATATGTTCATATTGAGTTAAATATAAAGTTCTAAGGATAATGATAGAAATGATGTCGTAAGGAATTTATAGATTATTAATATTTATAGATTGAAACTTCTTTCCCGAAACTTATTCCCTTAAAAGTAATCAAATTCAAACTCATATGCTCATATTGAGTTAGGTATAAAGTTCTAAGGATAATGATAGAAAGATTCAAATAAAATTATCAGCATAGTCTATTATTGTTTTTTCACAATCAGAGATTAAGTAATCAAAACATTTGATTTTAGCAAGTAGAAAACATTTATAAGGATTTCCTTAAATTTCATGACTATAAAAGAGTGATAAGATCCTTTATTTTAAAAGTGAAAATCATGAAAAAACTAAAAACAAACCAACAAGAAAAGAAAATGTAAGAATGATAAAATCAAACATATATACAAGTGGAACCAAAAGCAAATCAAAATCTCACAACCATATCACTAACTAAAGAAAGAAAATATTTTTATTTTAGTAAGTCGTGAGATATCAGATTTAATTAGGTCTTTATTGAAAACAAATAAAGAATCTTAAAGGAAAATAACTACAAAAATAAGGATTAAGAAATTGTCTCATGCGAAAAGAAAGATTTGTTTGTTGTGTTTGTAAAATCAAATGAAATTTTTATTGTAAAGAGAATAAATATATCAATTCATATATGAAAATGTGTTGAATTTGTAAATTGAATTGATTATAATAAAACTCTAAAAAATAAATTTATTCTCCTTCAGTTGAAGAATTACGATCAACATTTGTTGCTTTGGATAAATTTGTTTTAGGACAATAAGACCTCCTTTATTAAAAATTATGTACAAAAGATACTAAACTAAATTATGTGCAATTCGTGACAAATAAATGTAAAAAACCTCTTTTTGCATATTCAGGAAAGATCTAGAATTCGTGTGTAATAAAGATGTTCCAATTCTAATTACTTTGTCTTCTTACATAATATTCTTACTCTTAAAACTTGGAAAAGGACCAATTCAAAACATTTCATGACACTTGTTGTAGTTTTAAACATAATTCTAACATGAATGCCTTGAAAAAATAAAATAATAAATGAGATCATGAATAATAGAAAGAAAAAGAGGGTAAAATACTTCCCTGAATGCATTTGAAGAAGCATCGTTTCCAACTTGGACTTAGCTTGTCGTCGCAAATCATTTTATATTTATTGAAGAAAACCAAAAGAGTAATCTAATTATTAAAGAAATGAGAAAAAAAATTTGATTCTACACATTTTCCTACCCTACTCTAAAAGGTGAACAAAAGCTAAGTATAATCAAATTTCCAATGCAATCATGAAAGCATGATATGAATGCTTGCAAATAAAAATGAAAAAAGAATGCATTAAAGCAAGTAAGATTAAATTTACATACAAATAAAGAGAATGAAACCTTACCACCTTTATATACAAATAAGGAAAACAAAGATTTACCATAATGATGAAATCTTGCTAAGAAAGATTTCTCAAGCCAATCAGCAACCAATCATGTTATGTACAATGAAAATCAAAAGAATGACATAAAGAGTTTGAAAGATTGTAATGTCCCCAAAAATTGAAAATAAAAGAAAAAAATTATTAGGCTCGTTAAAACTACCTATGTTGGAAATTATTTGAACTTGCGGAATGTGTCGTACTGTATTTCTACTAATGTATTGTCGTAAGTTGTTCTTACGTCCTGCTTCCATATTTTCAGATGTGATTATTACTGTATTTACTTATGTTGTCCTGATGTTGATTACTATGTTGTTCTATGGTTATGCATTGATGTGTAAGTTAGTTATTTGATTACATACTTCATTGATGATAACATGTGCTTACTGTCGTATACATGATTCTGACTTAACTTTGTCCTTGGAAAAGGGGGTGGAGTGGAGGGACTAGTTTCCCTTGTAACCACCTGAGAGGTAACAGTTTCTACTTGTTGCATCGGGCTTACTTAGTTCTGACGAGCTAATGCGTTTCTGCCTGCTTTGCATGTAGGTGTACTTGGCGACATAAATTTTTTTATAACGCTTAACGGGCATGCTGTCCATTTAGTTACTAGCACTCCTTTCTACAGACCTATCCTAGTGTCATTTCACTAATTATTATTCTTATTAATATGGACTTTATGATAGTGATGTGGTCACTACTGCACTTATTATTTGTGTGACACGGACTTATTATGGTCTTAGAGACTTAAGGCTTTGGTCCTTCTCTAACATAGTTGTAATGTATGGTTTTTATGGTTGGTATAATACATTTTTAAAAACCTTGGCTTAAACCATTCCATGACATATTTCATATGCCAGGGACTTATGGCTTAAAGCCTAACTAATTCGATGCATAGTGGGTTTTATGCAATCCACGTTGATTTAGAAACAAGGTTTTAGCATAGTGGCAAGAACTATAGGATTATGGGTTTTGTAAATGTTAATGGAGTCCAGGGTGGTGAAATTAATGTGCCTTTGGAAGAGTGACAACCAATCTTAGGGCTTGGCTCATGCAATAATTTGGTTTATTCACAACCATGTGGCTTGTGCTCTTCTCCTCTGTGGTGTGAAGGAGTGCGATTTCGATGGCTTAATAGGTATGTGGATGGTTTGGTTTATTAGCATCCTTAGTTGATTCGGTTTGGATATTTGCATACTTTTCATTGTGACCTTGCTCTATGTTTGTAGGTTACAGGGTGTGGCGAAAAGAGTGTGGGTTGTAACTCATGGGAAAAGCTGTGGGAAAAGTCATACCCCCTTCAGGTAAGCCTGTTGTACAAGTGTTTACCTGTTCCCTCGTTTCTTCGTAGTTAAGACAAGGTTATTTCTTATCGTGGGTTTGGATGCTTGGCTCTAGTTTTCTAATGGATGGGTTTGGGATGGGGTCTGACTATAGCTTTTAACTAGCACTGCATTTGGAAAGCATTAGGATTTTGGTTTTTCTTGTTGTGGTTTCAATACCTTTAGGATAGGACCTTAATGTAATGGGATTTATTAATGGGAACTTTGTGCAGTGAAAAGGGCCTGGGTAACTCTCAACATGCTCTATGTATTTGTAAATAAGCTTTGATTATGTTCCTGGCGGAAGCACCATTGCTTGCAATGGTGCAATGGCCGAGGTTGAACGACTGTGAAACTACGTATTGATTTTGTAATGAATGTGTTTATATATACATGCTTTATTTACATACTATGTCGATTTCATGGTTATTATGCTTAATGGGCTGTGTGGATTCGCGTACTTTGCTTGGTTTAGCTGTATGGGTGAATGCGTGACAACATTATGGCTTTGGGGCCATGCTGTATATGGTATTGCCATTCCCGCCATCAAAGCCACAATAGTTTATTATATAGGGACTTAATGTTTATGATTGAGCTGTGTATTTAGAATATAAAATTGATTGTGGGTGAAAACCCCTTTTGCTTCATAGTTGTTGTTGTGGGTAATTCGTTGATAGGTTTTAATGGTTTTATATTACTGTTTGGAGTTGTAATCAAAGGCCGTAGCCTTGGGATAGAATCCTCCAATGTATGTCATGGCTATTTCATAGTGTTGACATGGTTGTAGTTCTTTGTTTTTAGTTATTAATTGTTTGGATGTGTAAAAAGATGAGGGCCATGGTTACAACATGTATATTTTATATGGGTCTTTCGACCACTATGTAGAGAGTTCAATTATTTATTTTATATCTTGTGCTTATATTTATAGGTAGTGTGGCTTTTTATTAGTGGAAAGATATGACATGATGTAGAAAATTAAGTATTGAATCCTACATGATTCCTCACTAGCTTTGTAAATTAAAACTGAGTCTATAGGAATCGATCCTGGGTTGTTATGCTTGTAAGGGTTTAAGATTTATAAGGATGTGATTTGGCATAACGCCTACACACTAATACATAATATCAAAATTGTGACGATTTTTTGTTGTTATTTCCATGTTTTGTCCTCTCAATTGCGACAATAACGGCTGTGACATTTCGTGGCACTTATTTCATGGATATAATGATGCACTTTATAAGCCGTCGATATAGAGATGAAAACTGGCTACCACGTGTCTTCTATATAGTGGCCTTGAAATTAATTTTTTAGAATTAATTTTCTACGTTTCATCGCTCTATCGACAAAGTTGTCATCCCTATAACGACGAAAATATGGCCAAAAACTGCTAGACAAAATCTAGTTTCCATGCAAAACTATGGAACACTTTCGACGAACATTTGTCTCTCTATTGACAAATTCTGGAATTTAAACAGAAATTTCTTCCACGCATTCGTCGCTCTATCAACAAATTTTTTGTCCCTATAACGACGAAAATATGGCAAAAAATTGGTAGGAATTTTTTTGTTTCCATGCAAAATCGTGGAACATCTTCATCTAACGTTTGTCTCTCTATCAACTAATTCTGGAATTTGAACATAAATTTCTTCCATGCGTTTGTCACTCTATCGACAAATTTGTTATCCCTAGAACGACGAAAATATGGCCAAAAATTGCTAGACAAAATTTTGTTTCAACACAAAACCATACAACACTTTCGACGAACGTTTGTCTCTCTATCGACGAATTCTGGAATTTGAACAAAAATTTCTTCCACACAAAAACATGGAAAACCAATCACTTTCAATGAAATCTGCAGGTTGAATGGTAACTTTTCCATGAAACTTCATCTCTATAGCAGCAGTATTCTTGGTAACCCGCCCCAAGTTTCAATGTTTTACAGTACTCATGACAAAAGTTTGTTGATATTGAGACAAAACTTGGAGGTTTGAAATAAAATTAAAAAAATTGTGGAAAGGCACCTTCCTTTCCATGGTTTTGGATCTTCAATAAGTGCTTGTGAAAAAATACATACTATCTTATAAAGACAAAGAAATGGATAAAATATAACACAAGAAAGGTGAGTTATAGAAAATAAATATATCAGGAAAGTAAGATATGGGAAAAAACATATTGAAGTAAAAGGGAAAAAAATAAATGGGAAGTTTAGGGGGGAGGTAAAAAGGTGTTAATTGACTCTAAAAAATAAGGCATAATGATTTAAAATGTGCCCAAAAGTACCCAAAGTAGCCCTAAGCACCCTAATTATTTCCTCAAAAAACAATTTCCCATTAGGATGCACAAATTCATAATAATTGGCTAAAATACATAATTAGAGGCTAAAGTGGAACCTCTTAGAGAAAATTCTATGACAAGGGAGGAGGGTACATCTATAAAAATACCATCGATAAAATATGTTGTAACCACCACAGGGATTGTATAAACATTAATTAAATGATATTATAGGCACCACTAAGAGATGATTTATATGATAAGGTAGGGGGGTACATCTATAAAAAATACCATCGATAAAAGATGTAGGCACCACTGGGATCATATCAACTTAATGTGATACAAAATTAAGTTAAGCCCACCAGGTCTTAAAGGGCCCACAAGGGCTTGGAAGGATGCCCACAGATCTTGGAAGAAGCTCGCAGAGGCTTGTAGATACCAGTAGAAGCTTAAAGAACCCCACAAGTCAAAAGTAAAGGAAGCCCATGTTCTGAAGATGAAGGGAACCCAAGCTTTGAAGACTGAGGAAGCCCGCAGGTGTAAATGAAGCTAGAGAAGGTCAAGCCCATAATTTTTGGAAGAGATGAAAATGAAAAACTGATCCTTCTTATGCAACCACCTCAAGCATGGCCAAAATCGATCAAAGTTAGTACCAAATATGCCCAAAAGAACAAAAAAAAGTCCCTTGAGCACATGATAGGAAAAAGACATGTTAATCAACAAAAAATAGACAACTTATTTCTATTCTTTTACTATGCATGATCTCATATAACAAAAAAATCATCATAGATCACCTTTTGGCATTGTTCAGAAGCAGGTTGCATAGTTGAGCATGCAATTTCTAGTTTAGAAACCATATTATAATTGGCTTGGAGACACTCCTCGTGAAATATCATCACTTGCTCTACTACATGTGAAGAGATTCTAGTGATAATTCATCATACTACAAAAAACATAAGGTCCATTGAATTCGTCTTGATTGAAAAATAAAAAAATAATAAAAAAATAACTCAACCCTTAGGGAAAAAGAGTAGTTGTTCACCTGGAAAATCCGTGTAGGATCTTTGTAGTGCCAACTAGTGGTAAGTTGTTTTGATGTTGCTCATTATTGGAAGAGGTGAATATGAAAAGTAGATCCTTCTTATGTAACCACCTTAAGCATGGCCAGGATTGTTCAAGTTAGTATCAAATATACCCATAAGATAAAAATAGTCCCCTAAGCACATGATGGGAAAGAGACATGTTAGTCAAAAAAAAATTGACAACTTATTTCTATTCTATTACTAGGAATGATCTCATGTAGCAAAAAAATCATCATAAATTACCTTTTGGCACTGAGAAGTAGGTTGCATAGTTGAGCATGCAATTTGTAGTTTAGAAACCATATCATAATTTCCTTGGAGACACTCCTCATGTAAGAACATCACTTTATTTGCTACCTTTGAAGATCTAGACATATGAATTGATGGTCCACATATGTGCCATGCAACAACTGAAATTTTATCATCACACTAATCTAAATGTGTAAAATATTGCAACCAATAACCAGTGTTAATTATTTAAAGTGCCATTTAGAATATGATTTTCAAATCTGCGTATGTGATAGCATAGATATAAAATACTAACTTAATGAAAATTTAGTGCCAAGTGAACCATAATGTTATTATCATTCACTCGATCCTGTATGTAAGCTCTGAAATATAAAATCATCAAGTCCCTTACCATCACCTAGCTCTTAATAGCAATAATTAGTACTAAGAAAATCCAAAACAATACTCACTAAAATAATGTCAGAATTATATCACTGTTCATTGAGAGATGTAAGGTTCCAGATCTCAGTAAAAAATCAGACTTACATTTACCTAGAAAACTAATGCAAATAGGGCAGAAAACTAATCAAATCAATAAGATATATTTTACAAAATACACCATCATCTAAATAGTTTGAAATACTAACTTGTTTTCTCTTTTGAGTGTGCAGAGAAGGCAGCTATGGCATACGAGGTATGCAATACATATTGCAGATCTGTGTTTGATAAAGGAGAGGGCTCGAATTGTGGGAGTAGCAAGTCTGCATTTTTAGGGTTTTACACAGAAATTCTTTTTTAGGGCTTTCTTTTTTGATAAAATAAAAGTTACAAAAACACAAAAAAATTATGTCTAAAACCAAAGATAAACAAAAATAGCCTAAGAATAATATTTACAAGTATACAAATCAGAAATTTTAGTTTTGAAAGATAAATGAAAAATTAGGGTTTGAAAAATTAAAATTTCTTAACCTAGGGTTTCATCATGCCGAAATTATAGGAAGAAGGGCCGAAAAAAGCCTAATTTATTCTACGTGATTTTTCTTCTATTTTTCTACGTTACTAAGAAGCATTTTTGTTTTATGTAGAAGGTTGTCTCCTAGTTTGGATGATAGTCTAAAAGTAGTTATTTACTATTGGTTGTATCTCTTGTATATTAATAGAATGAAATAGAATTTAAGGATAAATACAAATACATTAAGGATAAAGAACACGTCAAAACCATTACCTTATCATTGTCCTTTCACCAGATCCATTCGCCCATACAACTTGATAAGAGTTGTCCACGAGATGCATTTCCATCACCAAGACCTACATAAATAATCAAAGACAGAATTTTTATATGAGTAAATAATATATAAGAAAATAAACAGTTATTTAAATCCTACTACAAAGTCCTATAGAAATCAATGAACCATGAAATGTTAATTTTATTAATAATTTTTTTAGAAATAGACATGCATTTAAAAATTTACGACCATCTTTAATACATAGTAATAAAAGAGTATATATACCTTATTGAGCTCCTCTCTGTTTCGATAACAATTTTATATTCCCTACTCAACAGGGCCAACCACTTGAAGGTGGAAGCTCATATGGCCCCTCCCCTCCCCTCAGATCGCTCTCAATTCCCCATACCCAATAAATGATGTTGTTTACATAGAAAACATTTAAACATTCATGCATAACTAGGCTAGTCATCAAAACATATAAACATAAAAACATTCAAGCATAATGAGGTAATTCATATAAACAATGTTTTAGACTAACAACATTGATATACATCCAAATATAAGTCATAAATCTATACATCTACTTTTTCTTTGATTTCTGTTTTTTTACATTGAAATAAATGGCGATAATTGGGATATTATCATCATCATTTGGTGGATTATCTACAAAGCCATGCCCTACTAGTGTTTGTGTTTCCATGCCCTCATGCATCATACTTCTTGTACGTCATTGAGTAGGGCATGGAGGCAGTTCTGAAGGGGCGTGAACTGAAACGATGAAAATGGGCATATCGATATGTTGAAATATTATTGAAATTAATAGTTCATCATTTTGATTAAAATTAAAATATTGATCTTTACCTGTCTGTGTAGCTGTGACAACTGGTGTGTTAATTGTTTCTCTACTTGCTAATTCCTATTGCGGTTCACCCTCTTGAGCTTCACAATCTTCAATCAAAAGAAGATAATTTATAAGTATACATTACGAAATAAATATCTATAGTCACAATAGATATTTCTATTTCCAAAGAACACATACCAGAATGGCCACTTTGCTCCCCACTATCATGGGACATGCACACCCCAACCTCAGATGGTACATGCAGAGTACCACTGGATTCAATGTTGCGGTTGCACTGTTACTGAAAACAAAACATATATATTTATTTATGGGTGATATAATAAAAAATGAATAGACTTTAATAGTATATTGCAATGATGTCCTTATTCATTTTATTTACCTGCGTCTGCATCATTGGGGAGATTGGAGTCTACCACAAGCTTTTCCAATATTTAATGACACTTGTAAAACCATACTTGAAACCAAGCTTTAGGTATTCCTTGGTGGAAACATCTTGGAATGTATTTCCCTGCAATGCATAACACATATAAAATTCCCTCTATCAAAAACAGATATTTGTTCGTTACTTTCAAATAAATATTCCCCACAGTTAATCATTTAGTTCTTACGATTCATGCTCTTAGTTTTCTATAGCCACCCTGGCCCAGTCTATGTTTCCTGTGATTTTCCACTCTATCCTTGTTTGCTTTGGAGGTGTCTGGTAGCCTATATATGAAAATTTTGAAAAACGTTAGATATCAGAATTCTCACTTAAAACAAAAAGGAAAAAAATAAATTAGCATATTTGATTAGAAAGATGATATGTGTTGTACCTTGCTTTTCCAGGTCGTGGTTGTTTTCCTTGTCTTTTTAGCAAGTTCTCCTTTGCATCCTCTATAAGTTCCTTCCACTTTTTCTCTGAAACCATGGGAGGGTGCTCATGCTTGAGCTCAAGTTGCAATTTATCCCTATATTGGGCCCTGGTATATTTTAAATTCTCGCCAGCTAACTTTGCAACTAGTTTCTTGTTGAATGTATTGTCGAACAAGTTTACCATGTGGTCTATCAATACATCTCTCTTTGCGCTATCTTGGCTATTCCATCGTGTGTGAATGGTGGGGCCAAACAACTCCAATGCTTTGTCATTCAAATTCATGTAGAAAAAATTTTTTCCTGAAGAAACGTGTAATCCATTAATTTATAATAATTTTAGCGTATGTCCATTTCAATTTCATGATTAAAATGAATAAATTAATTAATAAATACTTTCAATAATTTTAATCTTGATCGGAACACAAGCGTCATCCACTAGAAAGGTGAGATCTAGTGATCTGGTGCTTTTAACTCATGTTGCTCTAGGAAAAGTTTCTTGGTCATCTACAGTAAGTTCATCTCCGGAGTCATGTGGAATCCTAGGATCCATCTCACCATGCTCCAACATGTCATTTTGATCAAAATTAGTGCCCTAATCAATGGATTAGAGACCAACTAGAGGAGTGTCAAAAATTCTCATTGGTACATTCCTTTTTCAACGTTGTTGCTGTATTGGAGCATGACTTCTACCTATACTTGTCTCGACAGTTTCTCTAGTGACAGGTTGTAAAAAATCATACAAACGAAAAAACTTTACTTGATCAGATCACTTGAAAAAATAGAAAAAATAATATTAGATATGAAATCATGTCATAGCTTAAAAAAATGTGTGAAGATGCCACTTACCCCATAAAATTTTATTTTTTCTTTCAACTCTTCAATCCTTGCCGTGATCTCCTGTGTCATGGGCCTTATGCAAGCCAAGGAAATCATTTCTATGTTTTCCTTTTTTAGGGCCTTCTTTATAGTATCCATAGGGTCTATGGAATAGTAAATTTCATCCTCAAGCTCCTCATCACCTAGATCAAGTGCACTATACTAAATTCATCAAACAATAAAATTAAGAAAAATAATTTTAACATCATTCAAACATTGGTATTGTAATGAAATTTAGTTATTATTAAGAACTGACACTTACTTGATGCGGTGTTGTCGTCGGTGACTTCCCATGGTCACCCCCTACTGACCTACTTCTAGTGGGTGATTATCCACGGTCACCCTGGACTGTGGAAGCAGCACATTCCTTTCCACGGTCCCCACCCTGACACAATAAATCAATCAATAATTCACCATAAGAACAAAAAAATGTGAATTTCAACAGTGGAAATTGAATTCTAATAGAAAAAATCGAAACATCTAGTTATTATATTTAACACTTACCTAACGGGGCAGAGAGTGTGACCTTCCACTGTCACTCTGGACCATGGAAGCAGTGGGTTCCTTTCCACCGGTGCCACCCTGACACAATAAATCAATAAATAAATGTTATGAAAATAATTGTAACATAATAAAAAATGAGATATTGCAATAATAATTTTTTTTACCTTAGAATTAGAGGACACGTTCTGTTCCATGACGAACATGGGCAGACCCCTACCACAGTGTAATAATCATGTTGTCACATGGAAATATTTTGGGATTGGAGTTTCTAGTTATTGTAGTCATACTTAGTTACTATATTTAGTTGAGTCAATAATTGTAACATCAACAGAAATGATATATTGCAATAATATTTACTTTTACCTCCGATGGAGAAGATACATGTTCTGCTCCATTGCAATCAGAAAACCCCTACCACAGTGTAATAAACATATTATAATATGGAAATATTCACAATAAGCACAAAAAAGTGAATGGTAACAGTGGAAATTGAATTTTAACAGAAAAAATCTCAACATTTAGTTATTATATTTAACACTTACCTGATGGGGCACAGAGTGTGACCTTCCACAGTCAGCCTAGACCATGGAAGTAGAGGACATGCGTTCTGTTTCATGAAGACCATGGGAAGACCCCTGCCATAGTGTAATACACATGTTGTTACATGGAAATATTATGGGGTTGGAGTTTCTAGTTATTGTAGTCATACTTAGTTACTATATTTAGTTGAGTCAGTAATTGTAACATAAACAAAAATGAGATACTGCAATAATATTTACTTTTACCTCTGAAGGAGGAGATACATGTTCTTCTCCATGGGGATGAGCAGACCCCTACCACAATGTAATAAGCATGTTATCATATGGAAATATTCACAATAAGCATGAAAAAAGCAAATGGTAACAGTGAAAATCGAATGTTAACTGAAAAAATCAAAATATTTTGTTATTGGAATCATATTTATTTACTATATTTAACATTTACCTCACGAGGCATAGATTGTGACCTTCCACAATCACCCTAGACCGTGGAAGCAGTGTGTGTCTTTCCACTTCTACAACCCTAAAAAAATAAATAAATCAATAAAAGTTGAGTCAATAATTGTGACATAAAAAAATGAGATAAGCATAACAATGTAATAAGCATGTCATCACATGGAAATATTCATAATATGCATGAAAAAAGCAAATGTCAATAGTGGAAATCGAATGTTAACAAAAAAATCGAAACATTTAGTTATTGTAGTCATGTTTAGTTACTATATTTATCATTTACCGGATGAGGCGTAGCGTGTGGCCTTCCACGGTTACCCTGGACCATGGAAGCCACATCTATTCGATTTAAGTTGTAATCAATCAACAAATATTCACCTGGAAGTATTGTTTTTGTTGCACACACAAATATACGATGTTCTTTGCATCCCTCAAATTCGCAATTCGGTTGCTTAGTTGTTGTCACTGGCCGTGTACTATTTATAAATCCGGCATGGGGACTTCAGTTAGTGAACCTCTCACATAGCACGTGCAATCATTGGATATTAAAGAATACCCTTAATTTCAAGAGAAATTGACCCAAAATCCTTTTGTTGAAACCCACTCCCAATACTTAAAACCTCCTCCCCACCCCTTTTTATACCTCAATCCTTATAAACCACCCAACCCACCCCCACCTTAAACCCCTCATTCCCCCAATACCTGCAATATATTGGTTCTATTTTTGATAATTTTAAAAGCCACAATATGAACTAACGTGATAGTATATTGGACAACAAGTGAAGCCCCCATGAAAGCCAATAACATTCCCAGATTCTTTTGGTCTCCCATTAATATACATAGTTTCCCCTTTGTTTTTATTGTGTTCTGCTAGTTATATATAATTTGCGGCAACTTCGTATCTCCTCATACTTCGAGTATACTGGAGAAAGATCAACCAGTTATTGTATCTGTATAATGTTCCAAAATACTCCATCAATTCAGTTACAATGCCATAGCCAACCTTTATGCCATCCATGGAAAATAGCCCCAATCCATGTAAGGATGAAGGAGCAATGCAATACATCCTCCCATTGATGAAGAAATATGTGTCCACTTGAGGTAGCTTATTAGGTATCCATAATTGCACTAGATGTCTATACCTCAAGGGAAACTCAATGTCACCTATGCTCTCAGCATCATAATTACATGACCCTCCACTGGCAATAAAATATTGCATGCATCTAGAAAATCTTTTCCTTACCTTTTTCAGATCTAGTTGATATAGAACCGGTAGATCTAGTACAACACGTATCACTTTCAACCTCTCCCAGTATATCTTCACCATCACTCAAGGAAGATATATCTGATAGATACCTATTTGGTGGTAGCTACACTCGATAAAACAAGAATATAAGCTACCAAGTGGATATAATTTAGCGTGCAAATATATTTACTTGTAATGTTTTAATATCAAAAGTTTTTTCTTCCCAAAAACTTTACCAAAAGCTATTTTTCTCTCAAAGGTGTATTTTCTTTTAGAGTTATTGATATTTGAATTATTTTTAAGTATAAGACATGATTTGATTTGGTTTGGAATTTGTTCACAACATGGATATATAAGTGTGTTTCTTAGGTCACTTGACTAGTTATTGCATGAAAATAGGTATGGGGTTTCCCCTCATATAGATCATGTTGGGGATTCAATTTCAAACAAGCAATGGTCATATTGCTTCATTCATGTATTTCCCACCAAAGCTCGATGACTTTAGTCTAACACTTCCTCTTCCATAGTGGTTTGATATGGAAGTTTCCTCGTGCAAGGTACTCCTTCTCTAACTATGTGCCTGTTTTTTTTAAATAGGATAACATTGTGAAATGTCACCAAATTTAGACCAATTATAGGTGTGTTATAGGTAGTCTTGAGTGGTTTTGCACATGGACGTGGATAGGGTGATGTTGTATTGGGAATCATCTTATCACAACCTTGAATCATCTTACACTACCCAAGACCATTTTCTTACCATTGCTACGGTGTTCTGCAATAGGGAAATCCAAAATTGGTTTAGTCGTCTGGTATGGTTCAGGCCCATTCTCTATCAAAGAGGCGATGGATGGGCTCAAGGTTGGCATTTGATAGGAAAAATTCCTGTCATGGGTCATTTTGCACCTCAAATATGACCTATATTTCATATAAATCCTCAGAATATATGAAGTAAATAGTCCAAACCATAGCAGCAATATTCAAGTATGGATTCGAATGCGATAAGGAAAAAATATGTAACAAAAAAATCAAGTACGACTAAAATACGGGAATAGGCATCTTATAAATACAAAAACATGCAATTTTAATTTAAAAGAAATAATATTATACGATCATCATTCCAAAGTGTAACATGTCATTCATTATTCATTAGGAACTAACACAAGTAGTAACTAAGTATTGATTTCTTGTGACAGTGGATGAGACCTACAACTGTCCTTTCTGTATAGTTTCAGCCTAAAAGCCAAGGGAAACAATAGGAAAAAGGTATAGTATATGGAAAAGAATATCTAGTTTCGATCTGAGATAAGTAAGGGCTCATTGGACCCCATAAAAAGGCTATGTTATTCAAATCATTATCACTTCAATGAGAGAGTTGCACTAATGATGAACCAACAATATCTAATTCTTTATAAATGGCTAAGTTACATATTCAGGTTGAGATGATCATGGGTAACCTCTCATCTCCATCCTCTTGGGAATCATTGTTGGCAATATGACAGATGAATGTGTTGGCATTGATGTCAATATATGAATGGAGAACTCATGACATTTGGTGGACTGATGATTGTGGAAATACATATCCTAGAGATGTTCATTAATGACAAAAGAAATTTTGATGGGCATAGGTATTTATGATAAAGTTGGAAAAAGACTAAGTGGTGAAAAATTGTCCTAAAGCAGTAGTCTTATGAAAATGCCCACCATATTTCATAAGAAGGAGAAAATGCCCACCATGTCCTGTCATCCCATAGTTGGTTGAATTATATATCCGACCATGGCACCAGTTCTCAGAACAACTCTTTGAGGAAGAAGATACATGCCTCCCAAAATAAGTAATTTTTGGTTAAATTAGACAAGTTTCTCTAGGAGAATGCTCACCATAATTTGTGGGTTGAAATAAATGGCCGCACCATATGGGAATCCTATAGGTGGCCGTGCTTTCTACCAGACCATGATCTTAATTTGACCTGAAAGTAACCAAGGCAAAAATTATGGATCTGCCAAAACATGGTCTTAAGGAGCTTTTACATCATACTTCAATAAAATACCCACCAAGGAGAGAGAAAGTAGTTCCAGAGGATGAAACTAGTCTTAATGGATTCATCTAGTTGTCCTCCATCCATTGGATGTCTTACACTCCAAGTTTTATGAAAATTTGAAATCATCTTTGAGACCTAGGGTTTAAACAAATTGACTAAGTGTCAAATCACAAGGTTGAAGAGGAATTTGGAAATGCCCACCAAAGCCTGTCAAGGTGATAATAAATTCATCAGAAGGTATAGGCATGTTCTTTAATGAACTGGCTCTCCATCCATGTTCTTATTTTTTCTTATGGTGACCACATGAGAAAAATATCATCCTGCCAAAAGAGGTACAAACATTAGCTTGCATATCCAAAAATATGAAAAATTGATGGAGTGTTGAAAACAGAAGGTTGAAAGCTGACTTGCAAATGCACGCCAGATTCAGCTCTTTAACTGATAAATTCATCAGATGCTATGGGTCTAGTCTTTCATGATATGGGCATCCACTCATGATCTCATTTTACCTTTGGGTGTTCACACGTGTGAGATATGAATCTTCAAAAATGCCTCGTGGAAAAGCAATGACTAGGGTATGACAAAATTCACTAAGTGTTGAATTGAGAAGTTTGAAAGACCATTTTAAAGTGACTGCCAGAGACTGTGTGTTTGTCAGTAAGGTTTTAAGGTGACATGGTCTTGCTCCTAGTTGAGGTGGATACCTAGCCATACCCTCAGTTTGTTTAAAGATGGTCAAGATGTGAAAAATATAAGTCTGCCAGAGGTTAGAAAAGTATGCTTGTACAGTCTTGGTGAAATAAAAGAGTAAGCTATAGGAAATTAATAAACATAAATTTATAAAGGGAATTTTTCATATGTTGAGAAGGATTTAAGGATAGTATTTGGAATATTTGATGTGATCTAAATTACACAACATATATTTAAGGAAGAAATGATCGCAGAGGGTTTAATGAAGACACACGCAGACTACAATATTCTTGATAACCTTCGGACTCTTTGAGATATGCCAAACAGAAGTGACCACACTAACTACCATGGTACATGCCAAACAAAGGCAATAAGATATAAGTGTCTTTGAAAAATAATACTTGTATCAAATGTGTCTTTAAAGAAGAAAGAGGTATGAGGGTCGATTTACTGGAGTCAATTCTAATTATAGCCCATGAGTCCGAGGGAACTATACATTGTTCCAAAATCAAAACCAATAAATGGGAAAAGCTTGCATAGTGTGTTGTAATTCAGGTAAAAGTGAGCATAAAAATAAAATAAAATGCTTCTTTAAAGGAGAAATAGGTCTTAGGTTCAATTGTACATAGTCATTAAAATTGCAGCTTTTATGGCACTGTACAAAATGTTTTAGACCTATAATAGAAAAAAATCACAAAATATTGAAAAGTGTGCCATAATCCATGTAAAACTGATAATCAAATAAAAATTAAATGCGTATTTAAAGGAGAAAGAGGTCTCACATTCAATTTTCGATAGAATCAGTTCAAATTACAGCTCATAGAGGACTTTGTTCTAGACCATTAAATATAATAAGATTACACAAGATTGCACTCTATAGAATGTTTCAGACATATAATAGAATAAAATAACAAAAGCTTGTAATTTGTGCCATCATTGAGGTAAAAGTAATTATTAAAGCAAAATTAAATGCTTAAACGAAACACATCTCAGGTTCAAAGTTTCGACAGAATTGGTTGAACCAGTTGATATTATAGCTCCTACAGGACTCTGCACACTGTTCTGGACTGTTAAATAGAATAACATTACAAAAGCTTGCAAATTGTGCCATAATTCATAAAATTATAAAAGAGCACAACTACTTTGCAGTGCTGAACACATATGTCTTTTCCCCAAATTTAAGGAGGATCTTCAGACGCTCTAATAATAGAAAACCCTTACTAGATCCGTCGATAATAGAAGCGATGGTAGCACCGGCAGAAAAATTATAATTTCAGTATGATTGTACCGAATCCATGTTTGTTCAGAAATTGGACATATTTTTCCCAAATTCCTACGCTACGAGGGTTAATGGACTTATAGAATTCATTGGGCCCTTTGTTATCCTCTAGATTTCGGCTGGATTTCCTCCCCTAAGAATGTCGGTATCCTCTGGACTATGGCCGAATTGTTTTGTTATCCTCTAGACTGTGGCCAGATTGCCTCCACTGGGAATGCTGGTATCCTCTGGACTGGTATCCCTTGCTCCTCAATTTACCACTGCTTTGCTCATCAAATTAGCAGTGCTCAGGATGCTGTTAATGAACTAGTGCGCAGGAGTGAACTTGTTCATTGCTATTTTGCTAATGAGCTAGCGCGTGGGTGTTTTTGAATTCTACATTTTTTTTTTGTTTATTTGCATATTTTAAATTTTGTGTTTTGTGTTTTTTTTTCATATTGCATATTTACCTTTTGTTTAGTTTATTTTGGGTTTTTTTATTTGCATATTTTATATTTTGTTGCATTTTAAATTAATGATAGTTAAACAACTCTATGTTTTTAATTTAGTGTAGTTTAATTTAATTTAATTTAATTTAATTTAACTAGGATTTTGTCATAATTTGTATTGGTTTCATTGCTTATAGTGAGATCCTATAAATAAGTCCCTTCAAGGACGAACAGGATGATGAGGACGATGATCATGATCAAGATGATCTTGTTGATGATGAAGACGACGAAGATGATGGAGATGACAACAACAATGATGATGATCATAATCATCATTATCCTCATCATCATCCTTTTCATCATCATCACCATCGTCTGATTTGTCATCTTCATTAATATCATCATCATCTTCTTCATAATCATCATCATCATCGTCGCCATAGTCGTCATCATGATCTTCTTCATCATCGTCATCGTCCTTATCATCATCTTCATCATCAACGTATTCATTATCACCATCATCATCTTGATCATCATCATCATATTCATCGTCATCATCATCAGTATCTTCATCTTCATCATCATCTTCATCATCAACATCATCATCATCCAATTCATCAACATATCCATTATCATTATTATCATCATCATCATCATCATCATCATCATTTTCATTATCATCATCATCATCTTCATCATCATTATCATATTCGTCATCATCATCATCATCATCATCTTTATCATCACAATTTTAGTAGGAGATCAATGAATGAGGACGTCTACATGATAGGGCGAGCATCGAGTTGAGTGAAAAATTAACGATTGCTCCTAACACTCATTCCAAGGACTAATCTGAAAATTCAATATGATCTGAGGAAGTAGTAAAATAAAATACAATTTATTAAGCCCTGTGAAGCCTCCTGTTCTTAGATTTGTGCACATGAAGAATCAATACTTATGGACCTAGTCTGGGGTCTTAAAATAAAAAGATCCAAACTAAGCAGTTTGGTAGTTCCATAAAGTGCATTCTTTATAGGAGTGAATAATCACTCATAACCATTCTATTATAATGTTGGTGCAGTTCAGAACAATTTAGTGAATACCAAGGTAAAGATCTTGTCATCGCATATTCTACATCATCATCATATTCATCAGCATATTCATAATCATCACCATCACCATCATGATCATCTTCATCATCATCATCATCATCATCATCATCCTCATCCTAATCATCATCATGATAATCATGATAATCATGATCATCATCTTCATCATCCTCATCCTAATCATCATCATGATAATCATGATAATCATGATCATCATCTTCAT
Organism: Pseudotsuga menziesii; assembly: GCA_001517045.1. Classification (NCBI taxonomy): domain Eukaryota; kingdom Viridiplantae; phylum Streptophyta; class Pinopsida; order Pinales; family Pinaceae; genus Pseudotsuga; species Pseudotsuga menziesii. The sequence continues at coordinate 828,955 of LPNX010286211.1, read as the reverse complement.
CATCCTCATCCTAGTCATCATCATCATCCTCATCATAATAGTCCTCATCCTCTTCCTCCTCCTCCTCATCATCATCGTTGTCATCATCATCACCACCACCATCATTGATCATCATCATCATCTTATTCATCATCTTCATCATCATCATCATCATCATCATCATCATCGTCGTCGTCATCATTGTCATCTCCCTCTTCCTAATCAACATCTTCATCATAGTCATCATAATCATTTTCATTATTTCCCTCATCATCATCTTCATCACCACCACCATCATAATCATCATCTTCATTATCATCATCATCATCATCATGAACATCTTCATCATCATCATCATCATCATCATCATCATCATCATTGTCATGTTCATCCTCATCCTCATCCTCATCATCATCATGATCATCATGATCATCATGTTCATCGTCATCATCATTTTTGTCATCATCATCCTCATCCTAGTCATCGTCACCTCATCCTAGTCATCGTCATCATCATCATCATCATCTTCATCATCATCATCATCGTCGTCATCATCATCATCATTGTCATCGTCGTCATCGTCGTCATCATCGTCATCCTCATCTCTGTCGTCGGCATCATCATCATCATCATCATCATCATCATCATCATCATCATCGTCGTCGTCATCGTCATCATCATCATTTTCATCATCACACTCATCATCATCTTCATCATGTTCATCATCTTCATCACCACCACCAACATCATCATCATCTTCATCATTATCATTGAATGTTGATTTATGTTAATCTATGTCTCCTTCCCAAAGGTTTGAAAATGATCTTATTTGAGGAATTTTACCGGAGTGCCTTTCAGGCTAACTGGTTAGCAAGTTTTGCCACCATGGAGCCATCAGATGGAGAGTGGGTTTTTATCTACAGTGATAGGTCTTTCTGTATATTGAAACATGTAGCAGGGGAATAAGGATAAATTGTGTTAAACTTCAACGGTTCAGATTCAGGATGGTGAATATCGACAATGAAAAGCGATTCCGTGGAGCAGAAATGCGAGGAAGGATTTAATTTTTAGATTTGTGGAGTCTGTTAAATGGGTGTAATGTTGGAGGGTTGAGATCGGCACAAGGTGAGATCAACAACCCTAAATCATTTCGGGTGGTGAACCTACTCAAAAGGAGAAAATTTTTGAAATCGCAAAAGGGTTAACCATCGAGAAAATGAAATGGTTGAGATGAAGGCGAAGATAGATCTGTGGTCTCAAACAATTCCACGCATTGAACAAGTGTGAAGAAAGTTATGAATTCGATCCGCAGCAAGTGGTAGGGGCTGCAAAGATATATGGCCAGAACAAGATGTTGGGTTGATCAATGAGTGAGAAGCATTCCTCGATCAGAAGTTTCTCACTCATTTAGATGAAAAAGGGTTAGCAGAATGTTAAAGTTCTCAAGGTTGAGCGGTATCGATGAAGGTAGTTTAGAGATCAATGGTTGATATTGATCTCCCAAAATTAAGCTGTGCAGGTTGATAGTGTTGCATTTTGGGTATGAATATTTAGTGTATCGAGGGCTTGGATCGCAAATATGAACAGATATACGATACTGAGTCCATGGAGAAACATGAGGGTTATGCAACATAAAAAAAATATAAAAAAATATAAGTGGAGAAGACAGCCTCACGTACGATCTTCCTCCTCGACAATTAATTGATTTCCCTGACGCCATTTGTGATACACCCATAGGATATATCATCCCCGCGGCAGCACCATCTTGCCCAAAACCAGATACCCGTCGTATGGATGGTGTGTGAAATTAGAAATATATCATGAAAATATAAGAAGTGTAACAACGAATTGGATTGCCATAGGTACCAAGGGAAACGCAACGAAAGAATGGTTCTCGTATCATCGTCATAGGAGTGAAAAGGACAAAACACATCTAGTCGATAAACACGTCTATTCGATATGCCCTGAAGCGTATGGTCGACCAGGATACTCGATAATGAAATCTTTGAAAAGGCTAATAGGTCATCCCCTTGTCCAGTTTTCCAATCCTATATAAACACCACCTTTCAGATCCATTAAGGTGCATAGGATGAGCTAGTGTAGAAGAAAACTCACGGTATGATTATGTCAAGAGGTTCTGAAGATTATAATATGTTTGCAATGGAAATTTGGTTCAAGAAGCTTGTTAGTTTGGGTGTGTTGTTGGTTGGTGAGATTGATTCCAAGATCATCTATCACCCTGGTTTTTCACACCAGGGAAGCACCAACCATCGGGCAACATACATCATACACCACTTTGAGAGATGCACCTATTTTTTGTGGGAGCAAATGATCATACTGCAGCATCAAGGGCCCAATTTCTTCATCATAGCTTTCATGCACCCTGTCCTCCAACCTTTTCTAAGGTGGTGAGAAGTACTTGAGTGACAAGCCACTACATAGGCTTCTTTCTGCCAGAAGCAAGGGGGAAGCTGTGAAGAAATATGAGCATAAAAAGGATATATATAAACTCTTTTGCCATCTTTGAGCCCATGCAGAAAGATTCCTTAGAGTACGGAATGAACACAAAGGGAAAAGACACATTGTTGACTTGACAGATGGACAAGTGGTCGAGCCCAGTCAGAAATGAGCCACCAGAAGCATCTTGAGATGTCATTTTCAATTTCTACGAGTTCACAACCAGAAATGTCATGCTTCCATCCAGACTGAGCACATGCATTTGCTCCATGATTTTTTTTTAAATATATGTAAACTGTGGCAGGAGTACCATGCTCTAGTTGTTAATGTTTGATTATGACTGTAAGTAGTTTTAGATCCTATTTCGAGGATTAGCCTCAGGGTCTGAGAAATTATAAAAAGGCTCCCCAACAGGTTTGAGAAGAATACCCGCACGATGGTACTGTCCTAAAGATATTTGAATTGGCTACCTATTAATGATTTTATTTTTCTTTAATATTTTTCGAGGAGAAAGATACAGGCCTTCCAAAATAGGGTTTTTCACCAATGGATGCAAAAATGGCTAAGTAGCCTCAGAAAGATGCCCGCCCTAAATTATGGGTTAGAGTAAATGTTTGTAGCACATGGGGTTCTTGTAGATTTTTCTCCAGCCTACCTGACCATGTCTATAGATTGTATTGGAAGTTGATGAAGAAAACTTTAAGGACCTTCCAAAAGGGTGTTTTAGGCAGATTCGACCAAATTGAGAAATTTGTCCAAGTATGAACTTGGTGTTAAATCTTCCCAAGTGGCCTTAAGGAAATTCCCACCATGACTCATAGGATAATGTGAAAAATGTATTGAGAATGTGAGTCTCTAGAGTGTTTCATGGTGCATACAACCATGTCACTTGCCTCACCAAACTACAACATATATTTAAGGAAGAATTGGTCCTAGCAGCCTTAGTCAAAATTGGTCTAAGCAACCTTAAGAGAATCCTCGCCACAATTCATGGTTTTAGAAGAATTCCCACACCATGGTACCATCCTATAGCTATTTTGTTTGGATAAATAATCATGATTTGATTTTTCTTTAATATTTCTTGAGGATAAAGATACAGGCCTGCCAAAACAGGGTTTTTCAACAGTGGATGCTAAAATGGCTAAGTATCCTTAGAAATATGCCCACCCTAAATTATGGGTTAGAGTAAATTCCCACAACACATGAGGGTATTGTAGATTGGTATTCAGCCTACTTGACCATGTCTTCATATTTTATTGGAAGTGGATGAAGAAAACATTATGGACCTACCAAAAGGATGTTTTAGGTAGATTAGACCAAATTGAGAAATTTGTCGAAGTGTGGAATTGGTGTTAAATCGGCCCAAGTGGCCTTGAGGAAATGCTCGCCATGCCTCATAGGATGATGTGAACAATGTATTGAAAATGTAAGTCTCTATAGTGTTTTATGGAGCATACAACTATGTCACTTAGCTCACCAAACTACAACATATATTTAAGGAAGAATTGGTCCCAACAACCTTAAGAGAGTGCCCGCCACAATTGATGGTTTGAGAAGAATGCCCACACCATGGTACCATCCTATACCTAGTTGGTTTGGATACCTAATCATGATTTGATTTTTCTTTAATATTTATTGAGGAGAAAGATACATGCCTGCCAAAACAGGGTTTTTCAACAGTGGATGCAAAAATGGCTAAGTAGCCTCAGAAATATGCCCGCCCTAAATTATGGGTTAGAGTAAATGCCTGCAACACATGGGGGTATTGTAGATTGGTCTTCGACCCACCTAGCCATGTCTTCATATTGTCTTGGAAGTGGATGAACAAAAACTTATGGACCTTCCAAAAGGGTGTTTTAGGAAGATTAGACCAAATTGAGAAGTTTGTCTAAGTATGGACTTGGTGTTAAATTTTCCCAAGTGGCCTTAAGGAAATGCCCTCCATGCATCATAGGATGATGTGAAAAATGTATTGAGAATGTGAGTCTCTAGAGTGTTGTATGGAGCATAAAACCATTTCATTTACCTCACCAAACTACAGCATATTGCTATACCTAAATCCTGTCACCATCATGTGATGAGATCCTCAACCCCTATGTTATCCATTAATCCCAAAACTTGGAGTGGAAACTTGCTATGTTTGTCAATTCTACTTGAAAAAACCTATCACTGCGCTTACCCTTTGGCTGATAAGCAGTACCCTGTTTAGTACCTCCTGTATCCTATTATAGAGAATTTCTGCCACTACCTATAGATTTGGTTCTTAAAGCGGTTCTCACCCAAACCGCTCTGTCATAAGGGAACAAAAGAGGTACCATAAGTAAAATGGGAAAAAGAGAAGTTTCTTGAGGCTTTTAGATCATGAGCCTCATGTCCTCCCTTATCCCTATCAATATGGGTTAGTTTGAGCTCGAGATCCTCCTTGGTAGGATCTTGGAGCCACCTCACCCACAATTCTCCCAACCATCCCTATCCATTGAGCCTTATAAATACAAGCTCATATCCATAGTTGAGGGGGAGAACTGAATAGGTATTTTTATGCTGTTGAATTGACTACGTAGTCCAAATCATTTGAGACAATAGAGATCAAGTTGGAGCTTATGAGGATGAAGTGTTTGTCTCGTGGAGGATCTTGTTGACACTAAGGCAACAGTTGTAATATTCTTCATTCATTCTTAATGGAAATCTGATTTCCGTCCCACATATTTGTTGTTTTGATTTCACATGTATATGTTACTAGATTCCTTAGTCACTAGTATGGATATGGAGATGATTTTTAGGAAGCTTTGATGTGCTTGTATGTTTGACGTGTTTGTAGGTATAGAGGTTCATGATTGAAGCAGTATTCTAGGTGTCTACAGAATTCGGGGAAGGTCTTCATCCTTTGTAATTCATTCATTTGTTCTAGATCTGAACCATTCAGAATAGAGGAACAACTTCTGTCTGGAGAAAGTGCAATATTCCTGATAACAAATATGGTGACTCCATTGGGGAACAAATAAAATTTTAGTTTATTTGATCTTCCTTAGTCCTTGAACCCTTGTCTGAATCTAGGCTCCATCTCCAACTCTCTTCAGTCAGATCTGCCATCTGACTTAGTGAATTTTGGTTTGAAACTTTCAGATCTGAACTATTTTGACTTTATATGATTTTTTTTACTGTCAATTCATCAATATTTACTTTAATTTGATCAATTTTAACTTGATTTCTTGTTCTCCTTGTGTTTTGGATGTATTCAGGGAACCACAGATGTGTTGTTGGAAACAAGCAGTGCCACTGCTTGAACTCTGTTAGCCATAAGAGGTGCCACCTCCTAAGTCTCGTTATCCAGAAGCGGTGCTCATCCAGAAGCGCTCTGTCAATACCCCTCCAACGCGGTGCCAAGTAGGCCTTGTTCAAGAACTAGTTTTTTATCATTTTTTGCAAAAAGTTGAGTTTGTTTGCTTTCAGCTCTGCACTGTTAGTCTTGTGTGTTAGAATCTGTATGCTCATGGTTGAAAATTCTATGGTAAAAATTCGTTTGATTGAAGAATTCAAAAGCTATATTAGGCTTGTTGATTATTCATTTGCTTTCATGCTTGTTGGTTGTGATTTTGAAAGGAATTTTTGAAAGCTTAGGTTTTAGCTAGTTCTCTTTTCATATCTTTTATAAAGACTAAAAGAAAAACCATTTGCTTATAATCTTAATTTCATTTTTTCCACAGAGGACTTCTTTTTTCTTTTAAAAAGAATTTTTTTTTATTGAGATTAGGTCATTATCATTACTAAGCATAAGGCATTGGATCTTTGATTATCCTCACAAGATTTCAAGTTCTCTTTGTTCTTTTGTCTCTCTTGCATTAGTACTACCTCATCAAAAGAAAAAATAGTGTAGTTTTAAGTTAGATCTATCTATGTTTTAAGAAAAATCGAGAAATAGAGTGCATATGCATGTAGAGTGCTTGTTGTTTTTCTTTTAGGAAAAGAGACTCTTACACCTTGGATTGCTTTCAAAAAGAAAAAATGAGTTTGGAATGTGTTGCTTGTCTTTGATTTTGATTTGTTCCAAGTGGTTGTTTGGGAATTTTTGGTTTTTGAAATGAAAATAAAATACTCTCTTTCCCTCCCATAGGTAGGCATACCACGAACAATAAAGTGAAATATTTGCATCTACATTCTGCATTGTTTCACTTTTTCTGTTAAAATTCCATTCATTTACCTAACCGTCCACTTTAAAATTAATGGTAGTTATAGGCTAAAATTTACATAGCAATTTGAATGATAGGCTAAAGATGTGCTCGGGTGTCGTTAATCATAGGAGTTGTCGTTACTCATCTGCATTACATCCTGGGACTCGTGTGGTTCTTTCACATACCGTTGGTATATCGAACGACCTTTCACGTACCCTTGAGGTCTATAGAAAGGTACTTCATGTACTTGATTGTATAAAGGAAGACCCCTTGTGAACGGTTATGCATTAGACAACACTACTACCGATTTGAGCTCCCACGTACCTTGCATATATTGGGAGAACCCACTAGGATACCTTATCTATTTCAGAAAATATCTTTGGCCATCTTGCTTGGATCCATACATCGAAAGCAACATTCGGGGAGATTACTATGCACGTACCCTTGAGGTATATCACGAGTGGCACCTTCTTGAAAATCCTGGTGAGAGACCTGACTATCTGAAATCCTCCTAAATTTTAAGTTTGCTTGTTTGGCCTATAGCTTGAGTAGGGAAATTTTTGGTGTGTTTTCTAGTTTTGAGACCCTAGGTTAGATAGGAACTATACAAACTGGCTGAATTAAGATAGTCTAGAAGAGTACGGGGCTTGCCACCTAATTTTATTCCTGTTTCAAGAGAAAATCCTATGGAAGCTATCAACTAAGGAGCTACTACCAACTCCCAAGTGGGAGAAAATGTGGTTGCAGAAAGCGGAGATCCATATCCTTCACACACGCCTCCCTTGGCTGAACAACCTTCTCAGGGTAATATTTCATTCCCTTCTCCCATAGAAGGTCATGTTGATGATGCTACTCGTCCAGATTATGGTCCCAATGCTCCATTTCAGGATACCTCTATAGGACAAGACATTGCCTCATTTGGCACCCATTTAAACTCTTCTGAAGAAGTTTCACCAAATGAAGAAGAACGTAGAAAATACTAGGTAGCTATTCTCCGTGCACAAGAAATTGAGAAGAAAATAGATAACATATTGGGTACACCACCACCTCATTCCACAGTTTTTCCTATGGGATATCACTCACTTGATGATTATATGAGACCCATTGAACCTATTCTAGGTTGCATGGTGACTCCACATAATCCAGGTCAAACTACCAACCCCACCACCTCCCATATTATGTCTGTTCCAAATCCTCCCGGGTCTTTTGCACCTGGGGCTCAACATTTAATTAATGTTTCATTAAGGGAAATCCTCAGTACGACCTACGTTATCTATCAATAGAATTGTATCTGTTCATGGGTAGACCTATAGTATAGAGAAATCTACAGTTTATGTCCCTCCTACCCACACGAATGTAGTTAATCCCCCATCCAGTTCATTTCAGCTCTTTGGGGCACAACTTGTCACCAACCAAACCTCTTGGGGGAATGGTTACATAGAAAATTAAGTACTTGTAGGAAAAATTAATTACCAAACCAACCCTACAGGAATGCCTTATGTTGGAATTCCATATCCTACTAATACTTTCACACCATGGGGTAACCTAACTGGTCCTACATGCCAGTTATGGGGGGGATACCTATACATACTACGGGGGGTCCTGTAGGACCACCTTATGGATGTCCTCCCCCTAGGGGGCCTAATGGTCCTATAGGGCCTGGTGGATTTCCTCCTTATGGTCCTAATGGTCCTTGTGGTCCCAGGGGGCCTAGTGGATTCCCTCCTAATGGTCTCGGAGGGTCTGGTGGCCCTCCTCCTAGTGGTTTCAGAGGCTCCAAATGTTTACCTCCCAGTGGTCCCAGAAAGCCAGGTGGTCCTCTTCCTAGTGGTACAGGTGGTCCTGGTGGTCCGAACGGTCTCGGAGGCCCTAGCGGTCCTAATAGTCTTGATCCTAGAAATCAACCCCCTGTGAGTGGATATTCCAGCGGTTCTTCATCACAAAAACCTATCTATCAGTCTACTTACGGTCCTACTGGTACTTATATGCCATATCAATATTACCAGTATGTGCAACCTAATCGCCAGTTACCTTTCCTAGCAACTTTGTACTTGCCTCATTTGTCCAAGTTTATTAATGATCCCATTCGACATAACCCCTCGTGGCCTCCCATTATGGTAAAGTTACCATTGGACATTCCAAAGTTTGATGGGAAGCAGGGAGATGATCTAAAAAACCATATCATGAAATTCCATTTGTGTTGTTCTTCAAACTCCCTTATGGATGATTTAGTTCATTTAATACTCTTTCAATGAACTTTGACCGGTACCACCACGAAATGGTACATTGAAATTCTGCAACATTCGTTTGTGGATTTTGTCTCATTGGAAACTATGTTTCTTACAAACTTTTAGATTCCTATCTGTTATGAAATAGGTACAGATATATTAATTTCTCTGCGATAGAACACCTCCACCCACATATCTGATTATATCCATGAGTGGAGAATGCGGAGAATACTGATTAAGGCTCCTGTCTCGAATCAGTTGTTAGCTGATTGGTTTACTAAATATTTGTTTCCTCCAATCGCCTGAGATGTGGTTATGGGCAGTACTGTTACTGAAGAGCAAGCCATTAGTTGAGCCCAATACCTGGACTTGATCTATTCCTAGTCCAGAACATTGTATGACTTGATCCCTCAAACTCCTTGCCCAAGCACTGATCTTGCCAAGCCACTAGTAGAAACCCTTGTTGATGGGATTGTTGGTTCAATCCAGACCCTATCAACAAAAAAACTTGCCAAGCAACCCCATACTTCCACCCCTACTCCTTCAACTCCCAAGGTTTCCGCCGAGGTCAATTCCACTCAGAGTATTCAAACGCCCGACAACAATAAAAATAAAGGTAAAGATAAAAACAAAAACCTTGGAAACCAACAGGAGAATCCAAAACCACGGAGGATTCACTTGTTGACCAATATCTTATCATGTTAGTTCATATTGTGGGTTTTAAAACTATTAAAAATTGAACCAATATATCACAGGTATTAGGGGTATGAGGGGTTTAAGGTGGGGGTGGGTAGGGTGGTTTATAAGGATTGAGGTATAAAAAGGGGTGGGGAGGAGGTTTTAAGTATTGGGAGGGGGTTTCAACAAAAAGAGTTTGGGTCAATATCTATGGAAATTAAGGGTATTATTTAATATCCCACGATCGCACGTGCTATGTGAGATGTTGACTAAGTGAAGCCCCTGTATCCAAAACCAACCACCAATGAGAACAATAAAGGAAAAAGAAAAGTGAAATATCCATGTCTGCTATGTGGAGGTGACCATTTCATGAAAGAGTGTCCTCATCATGATGAAATCACCCAATTCTTGAAAACTAATCCTGCACCTGTAGTTCTCATGGATCCTTTTCCCTCTCAACAACAACTGATAGACCACATGTCTAATCAAGGAAATTCTAGTTCTTCAGAGGATATTCGCATGATGTCTTCAGACACTGTTAGTTTGCAAAATCGAAGTTAGAGTTATGAAAAACCCATAGACAAGAAAGAAGACAATTCTTCTTCAAGAAAATCTCCCTCTACTGGTTCTCCCGAGTCCTTGTCTACTATTCCCCTAACCATCGAGAAACCTAATCTTGACATGGTTTTGTGTCCACCCAAGAGTACTCTTAGGAAGGCCATTTTTAACCCTAATGCTTGAGCTACTCAATTTTATAATTTAGTTGAAGATCTTGCTCAGGAACCATGTGCAATATCTACCTTGGAAGTACTCCAAAGTTGTCCTACACAATGCAAAAACTTGTTAACCACGTTAGGAGCTCTAGGCCTAGACAATACTAATTTGGTCAATTTCAATGTCGAGAACTATAAGTCTAGAATACCTCAAAAACTTGCTTTCCAAATCATAATGAAAGTTGTCGAAATAAGGTATTTAGAACTATATTAGATGAACCAGCTTCAACTTCGGTTTTGTCCCTGTCTTGTTGGAAAGCTATTGGCTCTCCCGAGTTTGTAGTATCACCTACGACTCTAAAAGCCTTTGATGGACGAGGTTTCTAGCCCCATGGTCTCATATTATCCCTTTCAATCGAGATTGGGGGAAAATATGTTTCTATTTAAGTGGAAGTAGTAGATGCCTCACTAGATTACAACCTCCTTTTAGGAAGAAATTGGTTTTATCCCAGGACTGTCGTCGCTTCGACAGTATTTCGAACGGTCCAATTTTTGCATCTAGGGGGAATTGTCGCCATTGAACAACTCGATTTCTATATGCTGGATGTTACAACCTATATGGTTAATAAAATCCCTATGTTAGGTTAGTACCCTCCTCCTTACCAGTCCATTGGGATAGGTATCTTGAAGGATTTTTCCCTCAAACCCTCCTAACACAGACATGACAACAGTAAATATGATTTCATTGTTTGATTATGATCCAAAGGGAAAAAAAAATTGTCGAGTCCACCTCGTTGAGTCCACATGAAGAAATGTACAATGTTATTCAAACCCTTTCTGATGACCACACTGATGAGCTTCATTTGGTGACTTCAGACCCTTACCACCTACCCTACTAGTTAGAACCCTCTCTCCCTATTCTAGATTATCTCTCTCATACTTTTCCTTCCGATGAGTCCATTATGGAGATCATGAGTACAAATGAGCCTATATGGGAGGATCATCATCATAGATCCTCGTTCCTCCCCAAAACCAGTTCGGTAGACCATGACTTTGCACCCCTTTTTTCCACTGATATTTTCAACACACCTCAAACCCCTATATTGTTGCAAGACATGGATTCTGAAGGAAAACTATGAAATATTACTCAAACAAATCCAATTGACATATCAGCCAAGCCTGGTACCCTTGAGCATGTTCATGTTGTGCAGAACTACTTAGCAGAAGAATATGAAGCATACATAGCACTTTTTAAAGAATTCCACGATGTTTTTCCCTGGTCTTACGCATAAATGTTGGGGATAGACTCGTCCATTGTGGTCCATGAAATAAAAACCTATCCCACTACAAAACCTTTCAAGCGAAAACTAAGGCAATTCCATCCACGAAAAGCTGTCACTATCAAAGTTGAAATAGAGAAACTTCTTAAAGCATGGTTTATTTATCTCGTACCCCTGATGGAATGGGTATCGAACATCATCCCTATCAATAAAAAGTAGGGCACCATTAGAGTCTGCATCGATTTCAGAGATTTGAGCAAAGCTTGTCCCAAAGACAACTTTCCCATTCCACATATCGACCAGATTATCTACAATTGTGCCGAAAGTGTCATCCTCTCATTTATGGATGGCTTTTCAGGTTATAATCAGATTGATATTTTAACCACTGATCAGCACAAGACGGCATTCATTTTCCCATGGAGAACCTCTGCATACAGGAAGTTACCATTTGGCCTAAAAAACGTTGGAGCCACTTTCCAGCATTCTATGTCCTATGTGTTTCATGATATAAAACATATTGTTGAACCATACCTTAACAACCTCCCAGCTCATTCACACTGATGGGAGGACCACCCTGGTCATCTTAGAGACATTTTCCTGAGATGTCGTCATTATAATATACGGCTCAATCCTCATAAATGTGTTTTTTGTGTTGAGACGGGAAACCTGTTAGTTTTTGTGGTTTTTAAGGATGGAATCCGAATAGATCCATTGAAAATTGCCGCTATTTTATCCCTACCATGCCAAACCAACCTTCTAGAACTCCAAAGTTTGAAAGGGAAGGCAAAATTTCTCTGTCGTTTCGTGTGCAATTTTGCAGAGAAAACACATGGTTATATGTGTGTCCTTAAGAAGAACACTTTATTCTTTTGGGATGACCAAGCCCAATGCACCTTTGATAATCTCAAACACACTCTGTCTCATTCACCCCCCAGATTATTCAAAGGATTTTCTCTTATACATTGCAGCCTCCACGACTACCATTGCTATGGTTTTGGTGCAGGAGAATCCTGACGGCCAGGAGCACGTGATTTACTATGCTAGTAAGAATCTCATGGAATCCTAAACTTGATATTCATCCATGGATAAATTAGCGTTGGCCACAGTCATTTCTATTCAAAAATTTCGTCACTACATTCTTCTTCGCACAACCACCATATTGGTAGACCAGAACCCTATGTATTACATCATAACTTGTCAGGTGCTAGAGGGAAAGTACTCCGAATGGATAGTCATACTACAAGAGTTTGATCTGGAATTTGCCAAAGATACATCTAAGAAATCCCTAGTCTTTGATGAGATCATGTGTGATCTTCCCTATGCTTCAATGGAATCTAATCCCAGTGATTCATTCCCAGATGAATTCATGTTCCTGATAAGCACTACTGACCCATCATATGGAGATTTTCTCATTTATCTCTAGACACAAAGGTTTCAGCCTACTCTATTCCATGACGATCGTTGCCGTATCCGCCACCACGAAAAATACTACCTCATATTGAATGACACACGTGGTATCGATTTTGTTCTCTGGCGATGCCTTACCGACGAGGAAGATGGACAATTTTTGAATGATTGTCACTCTAGAGCATGTGGCGGTCATTTATCTGGGATGGCTACAACCTAGAAAATCCTTTGTGCTGGCTATTTCTGGCCTTCAATCTTTAAAGATTGTCATGAGGTTGTTAAGAAATGCCCACTCTGTCAACATTTTTATTTCAAAAAGAGCACTCATCCTACTCCATTACACCCAGTCATTATCGTTGACCCATTTTCCAAATGGGGGATTGATTATATGCATTGTAAGCCTACCTCAGTTGGGGGGCATGGTTACATCATTGTAGTCATTGACTATTTTACAAAATAGGCTGAGGCCATGCCTACATATGTAGAAGATGGTAAGATTGCCTCTCTCTTCCTATTCAATCATGTGATAGAAAGATTTGGAGTCCGTAGTCCATAGTTACTTATCACGGATCACATTTCCGTAATCAAATGATGGAGGAACTAAGTGCCAAGCTAGGTTTTCATCTTGAAAACTCTATGCCCTATTATACGAAAGATAATGGTTAGGTTGAGCCCATTAAAAAAGTTTTGAAAACGATGCTTTGTCAGATGGTTGGAGACCATAAATCCAACTATAACCATATCCTCTTCTCTACTCTTTGGGCTTACAGGACTTCGATGAAAACAACTACTAGTTTCACACCTTTCCAGCTTGTCTATGGACTTGAAGCTGTCTTGTCGATTCAATGTCAGATTCCATCCTTGAAACTTGATGTCGAACTTCTTCAAGACACTTTCATAAAGGAAGAGAGATTTCTATACTTGAATAACCTTGATGAAACTAGAAGAGATGCTACCTTAGCTAATGAGGCAGATAAGAAACGTGTCAAGGTGCAGTATGTCAAGTATGTCCAACCTTGTGCCTTTAATGAGGGGGACCTAGTTTTGACTTATGATCAGAGATATGAGAAACTAGGGAAAGGGAAGTTCGAATCCATGTGGTACGGTCCTTTCGTTATTTCAAAAGTTTTAGAGAAAGGGGCCTATGAGCTAGTGGACTATGATGGAATCCCCTTAGGACAAGCTTGCAATGGGTTGTACCTGAAGAGGTACCATGCCTATATCTCTCTCTTGGATAGTATCTTGTATATATGTATATTACTTGAATTTCATGGTTCTTAAGTATTTTCAATATGTTTTTGAGTTTAGTGTTTGTATCTGTTTATACCATGTTTTGGTCGTGCAGAGCAGATGGATTTCTACGGTTTATACCATTAGGAATCCTGTGCTTCTCTGTCTCTTCTTAAGGGTACATTTATTAGAGAGGTCATTTGAAACTATCACCTATAGGCATATCCCTAGGGAACATAATGTAGTTTCCAACTCATTAGAAAATTACATCCTAGACTGGCATATTGCCCATTCATGGCATGAAAATCAAACAT
>LPNX010286211.1:765914-813732 GCA_001517045.1 Pseudotsuga menziesii | reverse complement strand
ATATATATGAACATGTTTTACAAAATATAGGTCATGAGACATCATCTGAAGCGTGTAGGATTTCGGGTAAAAAATAATCATACAAAAGTCCTGAAGCTATCTATCAACTTTTAGTGAATACATCATGCACACATCATATAATGATGCTTGTGGTAACAAATAACTACCCGGGCTACTCTATGTAGCAATCTGCTGAAACAACTCGGTACTCCCACTACAGTCCTCTGATACCTCAGTGGGAGGTCATCGATCGAGGCATCTGGGATGTCTAGAGTCAACCTCTTGAGCTTCTCCTCTAGATCCCCTTTCACATTGTCACCCTTTGGTAAAATATGGGTTCTAGTTTGCTTTTCTAGTGGGGAGGCTCCCCCAAGTCATGCTGCTCTGACGTCTGCATGAAAACATTCAAGTCTCATTACTAAACATAAAAAATATAAAACATCAAAACATAAAAACACTATTTCCATTTTAGGTTTTTTGTTTCTTACTGATATCACCCCATTGTCCACCAGGTGGGAGTGGTAGGTCAAGGTCACCATTGAAGTGAGTGCCCGCATATGCATAGTCCTCCACCTTAAGGAGCTGATCTCTCAACCATCGAAAGAACGGGTCACTGAACTTTACCTTGCCTCTACCCGCTCCAGTATGGGCCATGATCCGGACCCACCTCTGCATGCGATGGTCCCGTGCCCTCAACTCTGTAAATACCACCTGGGGTCTCATCTATGAAACCCGCTCAAAAAAGAAACAAGCTATAATGAAACCAAAAACCAAATTACTTCAGCTCCCCCTGTCGACACTTGGTCAGCTGAT
The DNA here is from genome assembly GCA_001517045.1 of Pseudotsuga menziesii. NCBI lineage: Eukaryota > Viridiplantae > Streptophyta > Pinopsida > Pinales > Pinaceae > Pseudotsuga > Pseudotsuga menziesii. The sequence goes on along the minus strand of LPNX010286211.1, from coordinate 812,919 downwards.
CCTTGAAGATCGAAAGTAGAGATTCCACCCAGTTGAAAACTATGGGTGCCATGGCCTCTATGGCATAGAACATATGCGTTGTATATTATTGGTGTACCCCTTGGATTCCTGCCACTCTCTGCATGGTAAACAATATTGTCCGTAGAGGGCCATCCACCACTGCTTTTACGGTAATTTTCTTCCCCAATATCCTTGTCCTAGGAATGCAATGGTGGTTTATCAACTCCTGAGTAGTAATGTCCCCTCCACGAGAACCAGTCAAAGAGATGGGAGCACCCCATGTCGATAGGCCTATGAGGAAGTAGATTTCCTCTACTTCAATTGTCAATATGTGAGCACCAATCTTGAAATACTATTTCTCCGGATTCCACATCCGAAGTATATTCTCTAGTAGTCGCTCATGTGATACCATACTGGGTGTGCAGAAAAAATTTAAGAGTCCACAGTGTCTCAAAGAAGCTATACAACCCCCATTTCATTTGACGAAGGCATCGTTGTTGTCATGTTTCCTCTCTTTCCATATAACCATTTTTTTATCAAGAAGAACCTATCCAAAACCATCACAAGACTAATTAGAAGCATTCCTAATCATCCAAATCATCAAGAATGAGATAGTTTTTCTTGTGCATACTTTTTTATTTACCCATGGCCGACACTGCCTGTGTGCAATGTTTTCGGTGTGGTTCTAGTAGGGTACCGCTTATATCACAAGGGATAAGAGGGGTGCTCACTTCCATGGTTTTATGGATCACCTAGTAAGCCCAAAACACCACCAAAAATCAAAATTGAAAGCATGAAATGAAAGAGTAGGGTCTAAGCTATTATCTAGAACTGATGGTGCATGAATCTGATGGTAGATGCTCCCAATATCAGCGACTGGAAATCTGGCCAAGAAAATGCTCTAAAGGCTCTCCACTATGGGTAAATGGTAAACTGCTTTTTTTTTTACTATTTACATGACTTCTATATACATTTTAGGGTTTGACATGTTATAGTTTTGTTTTAAAATCATTTATTACTCAAAATCTATTAGTCGTGATCCTTTAATGTCAGTTATTGGAGAATTTAACACTTGTTTTTCAAGTCATTGTAGGATAGAAGAGCTGTAGAAGTAAAGTTTTGGGAGTTCATTTTTTACTTTTTTGTACTACCAGAAAACTAAAAAACTCTTTTGAGTATTTTTTGCGACACTTTGGTCATGCTCTCAAAACTTTGCATCAATGGTCCGAGTCCTTTTCTGATTCTTTTTAGACTCGTAAAATCTCTCATCGTGAAAAGAGATCTAGTGGAGTCCTCTTTAAACTCTTTTTCGACTCCTTAAATACGAAAATATTGTTGAGTGATCTTGCCTTCTTCATTCTCATTAAAGCACTTGAAGAATCATTCATCTGACAGTAGGTTATCACTTTTTCGGTTCAGATGAACTACTTTACAAAAAAGGACCCTATCTTTTATGGTCGTTCAGACTCCGTAAACATGAACGATACCGAGTTAACTTTCATTGGACTCATTAAATCAAACATTGAGAGACCCTCTTTTGGGAACAAACCCCTCCTCTCTCAGGTTCGTAAAAACATATGAGTTTGTACTTGTCTCTAGATGAGCTATAATGAGTGTTTGTTACCCTCTTTGAACTCATAAAACCGAAAAGAGGCACTCATCAACCATGATGGTGGAAATGGGAAGGGAATCATTTTGTAAATAAATGGCAGTAGTTTGTCGTTACCTTTGAACATGGCACTTGTATGCATATCATTTCATTCAATTGGGTATTCAGCTGATCTCCATGGTGATCAGCTGAATACCCAATCTTTTATGGTCGTTCAGACTCCGTAAACATGAACGATACCGAGTTAACTTTCATTGGACAGTAGGTTATCACTTTTTCGGTTCAGATGAACTACTTTACAAAAAAGGACCCTATCTTTTATGGTCGTTCAGACTCCGTAAACATGAACGATACCGAGTTAACTTTCATTGGACTCATTAAATCAAACATTGAGAGACCCTCTTTTGGGAATGAACCCCTCCTCTCTCAGGTTCGTAAAAACATATGAGTTTGTACTTGTCTCTAGATGAGCTATAATGAGTGTTTGTTACCCTCTTTGAACTCATAAAACCGAAAAGAGGCACTCATCAACCATGATGGTGGAAATGGGAAGGGAATCATTTTGCAAATAAATGGCAGTAGTTTGTCGTTACCTTTGAACATGGCACTTGTATGCATATCATTTCATTCAATTGGGTATTCAGCTGATCTCCATGGTGATCCACTTGCATGAGTCATGTCACTCCTTTGATTCCTTCAAAAGAATGCATTGTCCACCATTGCACTGTGTGTTTTTCTGGTCTAGTCATGCTACCAAGTCTTTTGTCGTGTCACTCGATGTTCGAAGGGAATTTGAAGAATTTTTACCTCTACAGTCAAAACAGTCTCTATGTTAGTACTTTTGAGTTAGACTTATGGTTACCATATTCACATCATTCCATAACTTTGTTCTGAGTTTCATGCCATCATTGTGAGACTCATCACAGCCCTCCTTCGATGAGACTATTCCCGTCAACATCAGCTCATCATCCAAGAAATAGTCTTAGAAATAAATTTAGTAACTTGAGATCTATATTCCTTACTGACAGATTCTCCCACTCTCGACATAGGTTCACATAATTGACCTTTGATTGATAGAATTGACTGGGTGTTCGACATCAAGACATCTATTCATGCTCAGTAGATTGTACTAGGGTACCTTGGGAATCATTGACATCAATGGTGATCTACCTCGCACTTGTTAATGGTTCACATCATTGGCCGGTAATCAAGTGGTTTCTAACATGTTCAACTTCAGAACATTGTAATCACATGGATAGAATCATACTTTGTGGAATATGAGATAAAGACCTTGAGTGTTTGTTTAGCAATCATTGCTTTCCCCAGGTTGCGATGGAGTTTTGTATATCTAGCATGGATCCACATTTGTATGTTCATGGCTATGCTCAAATTTGTGTCTATATGACATAGATCTATGTTGTATGTCTGGTAGCTATGTCCAAGTTTGATTTCTCTATCACATGGATCTATGCTATATTCTAGTAGCCATGCTTGTTTATTCCTCTCATGGATCTACCTTGTATTGGTCTGCAACCATGAGTTGGTTACATTTGTCTATGAGTCAAAAGTATTGATGTCCTATAGATGCCTACTTGAGGAAATTCTCCGACCGACCTGACATTCTCACCTTGAAGTGACAATTTGTTCTCTCCAAGCTCTCACTTATCGTATCCCTCTAAGCCTCATGCTTTGGGGGGAATTTTGTTATACTTAAATCCTGTCACCATCATGTTATGAGATCGTTACCCCCTATGTTTTCCCTTAATCCTGAAACTTTGAGTGGAAACTAGCTCTGTTTGTCAATTCTACTTGAAAAAACCTAGCACAGTGCTTACCCTTTAGCTGATAAGTAATACCCTATTCATCACCGCCCGTATCCTGCTATAGAGAAGCGGCGCCACTACCTATAGGTTTGGTTCTTCAAGCGATTCTCAGCTAAACCTCTCTATCATAAGGGAACAAAAGTGGTAACCTGGGTAAAATGGGAAAAAGAGAAGTTTCTTGAGGCTTCTAAATCACGAGCCTCGTGTCCTCCCTTATCCCTATCAATATGGCTTAGTTTGAGCTCAAGATCCCCCTTGGTAGGATCTTGGAGCCTTATAAATACAAGCTCATATCCATAGTTGAGGGGGAGAATTGAATAGGTATTGTTATGCTGTTGAATCAACTACTTAGTCCAAATCAATGGAGAGCATAGAGAGCAAGTTGGAGCTTATGAGGATTAAGTGTTTGTCTCGTGGAGGAGCTTGTCGACACTAAGGCAACGGTTGTAAGCTTATTCATTCATTCTTAATGCAAAGCTGATTTCCATCCCACATATCTATTGTTTTGATTTCACATGTATATGTTACTAGATTTCTTAGTCACTAGTATGTATATGTAGATGATTTTCTTGTAGCTTTGATGTGTTTGCAGGTACACAGGTTCATGATTGAAGAAATATTCCAGGTGTCTACAACATTTAGGGAAGGTCTTCATCCTTTGTCGTTCACTCATTTGTTCTGGATCTAAACCATTCAGACCATAGGAACAACTTCTATCTGCAGAAGGTGCAATATTCCTGATAACATATATATTCAAGGAATAATTTGTCCAAACAGCCTTAGTCAAAATTGGTCCCAGCATCCTTAAGAGAATGCCCACCACAATTCATTATTTGAGAAGAATTCCCACACCATGGTACTGTCCTATAGCTAGTTAGTTTGGATACCTAATCATGGTTTGATTCTGCTTTAATATTTCTTGAGGAGAAAGATACAGTCCTTCCAAAACAGGGTTTTTCAACAGTGGATACAAAAATGGCTAAGTAGCCTAAAAAAGATGCTCTCCCTAAATTATGGGTTAGAGTAAATGCCTGTAACACATGGGGTTCTTGTAGATTGGTGTTTGGCCTGCCTAACTATGTATTCATATTTTCTTCGAAGTGGATGGATAAAACATTATGGACCTCCTAAAAGGGTGTTTTACACAGATTAGACCAAATTGAGAAATTTGTTCAAGTATGCAATTGGTGTTAAATCTTCCCAAGTGGCCTTCAGGAAATGCCTGCCATGCCTCATAGGATGATGTGAAAAATGTATTGATAATGTGAGTCTCTACAGTGTTCTATGGAGCATAAAACCATGTCACTTTCCTCACCAAACTACAACACATATTTAAGGAATAATTGGTCCCAACATCCTTAGTCAAAATTAGTCCTAGCAGCCTTAAGAGAATGCCTACCACAATTCATGGTTTGACAAGAATGAACACACCATGGTACCGTCCTATATTTAGCTGGTTTGGATACCTATTCATGATTTGAGTTTGATTTAATATTTCTTGAGGAGAAAGATACAGGCTTTCCAAAATAGGGTTTTTCACCTATGGATGCAAAAATGGCTAAGTAGAATCATAAAGATGCCCACCCTAAATTATGGGTTAGAGTAAATTCCTGTAGAACATGGGGGTCTTGTAGATTGATTTTTGGTCTACATTACCATGGCTTCATATTGTCTTGGAAGTGTATGAAGAAAAAAAGGGTGTTTTAGGTAGATTAGAGCAAATCGAGAAATTTCTCTAAGTATGGACTTGGTGTTAAATCTACCCAAGTTGCCTTAAGGAAATGCCCGCCATGCCTCATAGGATGATGTGAAAAATGTATTGAGAATTTCAGTCTCTAGAGTGATGTATGGAGCATACAACCATGTCACTTGCCTCACCAAAATACAACATATATTTAAGGAATAATTGGTCCCAGCAACCTTGGTCAAAATTGGGCCCAACAGCCTTAAGAGAATGCCCGCCACAATTCATGGTTTGAGAAGAATTCCTGCACCATGTTACCATCCTATATGTAGTTGGTTTGGTTACCTATTCATGATTTTAATTTTCTTTAATCTTTTATTAGGAGAGAGATACAGGCCTTCCAAAACATGCTTTTTCACCTGTGGATGCAAAAATGGCTAAGCAGCCTCATAAAGATGCCTTCCCTAAATTATGGGTTAGAGTAAATACCCGTAGCACATGGGGGTCTCGTAGATTAGTCTTCGGCCGACCTGACCATGTCTTCAGATTGTCTTCTTCAGTCATGGGTAAGACAATCTAAGAAATCATTGATTGCACCACCAATAGTAAGTATGCCCTAATTTTAAATGGTTTCTAATTCTGCTTTCATTTTATGGTGTGAGGACTCATTCACTGTTTTTAACTAGTAAATACTAATATATTCTCGCAGTTCAGTAATCATCTTCCAAGATCAAGGCCAATGAGAAAATATGTTAAAGAGGCTTTTCGTGAATCGCATCGCTTTGGAAAGAACAAGGCCAAAAATAATGTTCAAAGAAGAAATAATAGTAAAAATCTAAGTGTTTCGTCCAAGAGGAAAGTGGCAACACAAACTGATCAAACACGAGAATTGATGGTGTTGAAATACCTATGATGGCGACTGAAAATTACTATAAAATCGATGTTTGATCCTCAATAAATGAAGTAGGGAAAATCAATGAATTATAAGAAGTGTATGGAGCAGTTGCTATTGATATGCCAATGACGGAGGCTATGACTCACAATAAAAAGGGTGTTCCATGCTCGGTAAATGGTACAGGGCAGAGTGGTGAAAAACAAGAAATTCAAGGGGCAGTAGTTGATATCCAAAAGATGGATGCTGGGAATCCTATAAAACCTGATGTCATTATAAGAAGTGTGAGACAAGCCAAAAATAAAAAAGTCTTAGATGATCGAAATGCAACATTGTATGCAAAATGGTGAAGGAAACTTATGTTGCAATAAGCATTTCTAGTGATCTTTCCATACTAAAAATTTATTCTATTGTGCTCACATTTATGTTACCAAATTTTGGAAATGTAACAAATGATGGAAGGCATATTAAATATTTAGTTTTTGTTTTTGGTAATCAAATTAATTTTTTTTTTGTGTTTGCTTATATTTTGTAAATTTATGTCTTTTTTAGGCTAGTTCTATAGGCATTACAACTTTGGGTTATTCGCTGAAATTTGGTTTCATGAGTAGAATTGTATGACATTGTTCCAGAATTGGAAGTTCAGTTTCATTAGATAAGGAAACTTACATAAATACAACAATACATAGCATCAAAATTCTCATAAATAACTTGAGAGTTCTCAATCCATCGTCTCCATAATATCCCTATAATATGAACAGTTCCAAGCAAACAGCTAGGATCTACCTATGTCACCAAATCTATTTACATCTCATATCCACTAATCACTATCACTCTTTTAATTTCTTACAAATTCAAATATATTTGCCTACAGTACACAAGTTAGGTTTCCAATTTTGATATTCTTAACTTTCTAGCATGTTATGTACACTTATTGAAAAGTTAAATTCAAAATTACCATTCACATTAAATGCATAAAAAACATATACATTGTCGAGAAATACACACACACACATATAAATTTATGTATTAAAACTTGGAATGTATTTACATACACAACATATATAAATAATGTTATTCCGTAGTTCTAGGCTGCTTGGGAGGTTTAGGTTGCAAGTCCTATTTTTCTAGAGAAGATAAATTTGTACATTCTAGTCTCTTGGCTTGTCTAGAAGCTTTTGGTTCTTCAGAAGCTGCAGCAGGTGCATGTTCTGATTTTCATTCTAATTATTTTACTTTTGTTTAACATTTGTGCAAACTTTCTCTCAATCTATCTATATCTTGGATGTACTTCTTCATAAATTCCACATTCTTCTTATTTTTCTCTTCGTGTTCCTTTTACTTTTGCTGAAGATGATCATTTGCAGGTTTCAACTCAGACTGAACTCGGGTCAATTTTTTCCTCAGCTGCTCTGTCTCTGTTTCCAACTCTTTTTCCCTCAATTCTATATTATCTACAATATACACAATCTCTACTCACTGAAGCATGTTGTTTTTTTGCAGAATGGAAATTTGGGATTTCAGATCTTCTATATCAGAATTACATCCCAAATTTTTTGATTCTCTATCCTCTAGTATTTTCAATCTGAGCTCTTTAATCTCATCATCCCTCCCAGCTAGCTTGTTTTTCAATGTTTCTTTTATGGTTGACCATGCAGAGAGATCATCTCCAGTAATCATTGCTGCACCTGCATCCATCAAGGACTTCTATCGAATTCTTAAGAAGGAATGATAGCTTTGTAACCCCTTTTTGACTTATGCATGAGGTTGTACTGCATTAAAATCTACGTCCAATGACTTCTCTCTATTTTGCAGGGAACTCTCATACCTTACTAAAGCCTGTTGGGGTGCTGACATATCATGAATTTCACCAGAAATCAGATGCCTACTCTGTCCCTTACCAATTTCAGATTCTTTTAAATTTTCAACTCCTCTAGTCTATAGTTCTACAGTAATCTTTTCAAGTTCAACTATTTTTCCTTTCAACTCTTCATCTTTCTTCGCAATTATGTTTTCCATGTTTTCATCTTTTTTTACTATATTCATTTATCTCAAGTTGATGTTTATTGTAGTCTTCAGCAAGGATGTTTTGAAAGTCAGTCTTCATTATTTAAATTATTTTGCTTAACTTATTGACTTCAGTGGTAAGTATTTCATCCTAGTCGATAACAGTCCTTAGAGGGGGAATGTCCAAAACCTTCGGTCGATGTTTAAGGTCATCTTCCAGTCTCGTTATGGTTTCTTCATCTTTCTTCCGAACAACCATATATTCTTCTCTACATTTCTCATTTTCCTTTCTGAATTCATCCTGAATTGTCTCTAGTTTCTTATTCAAAGACTGAAGAACATAGTCCTTGTCTACTATTATCCTTCTCGAAGTATCCATAGTCTTCACAAGGGATCCTTGTAATCTTGCAATTTCCTCTAAACAGGGAAATTTTTTAGGAGGCTTCAAAAAATGGAATTTGGAAACTTTTTTTTTGGAAAAAAGCATTGAAAAATGCCTCCTACCTTAAAGAGGTCCATCATTTGAAAATTTTTAATAGAAGATTCCATAGTATCCACGTGTTCTTTTTCTAAATTATAAATAGTGAAAATTTTAACAAGGCTTCAAAAAAAGGAATTTGGCAACTGTTTCTTTTTGAAAAATAGCATTAAAAAATAGTGCCTACCTTTATGAGGTCCTAAATTTGCATCTGATTAATCCTACAGAGTTCTACGCTCTGTACTGTGGTAAGATACGAATAGGAAAAAAAATTCTATGAAATGTAGCTTCTTCTTTGAAATGCAACATTTTATTGAATAGTAGCTTAAAAACAGTTTTACCATCAAAAAAATATTTTGGAGAGGAAGTTTTCTCAACTCCCAACTGATAAGGTGTATATATAATAAGTGGCATTTCTGCACGAGCATAAATATCATCATTACTATGCTCCTCCTATTCATTGAACTCAACATCATGCATCTCGTTTACATTTATTTCTCTGCCTTCATGTAATCCGGCCAGAATTGAGACAACATCAAATTCTTCAGGGTCACTTCCCATACCTTCCATACAATACTCAAAATGATCTTCAGGGACTTGTACATTGTCCTTTGGAGATTGTTAAGGAACTTCCTGGTTAATTTTGTCTAGTTTCGGCCTCTTAATGTATGTATTTTTAAATCTGCTTCCTTCTATAGTGCTGGGTCAATATAAGTCAATAATTTTTTGTAGTGTGCCAAGGTAAATGAACTTCAATCTCTTCATTTTGCTCTCCTGCAGTGCAAAATGCAATTTGTTTTCCTATAGATGAGGGACATCTATGGCCATATCTTCAATCCAATGAATCATCAACTTCATACAATCACCTGAAATATCTTGTTTGTGGTGATTTATAATTGTCCTAAGTACAATTTGAATTAAGGTTTTGTACAGTCTTGGTGGAACATCTTGCATCTTTAAACCATTCTAGGCAACCTTAACCATTTTTCCACATATTTTTTTTTCCATCTCAACCTTTTCTACTTTGAGGGTTTTCTTGGTGGGTGATTTTGAGTCATTTTAGTTGGAAATGCTATGTTTTACTATTTTCCACATTATTATACATTTATTTTTTCAATTTGGGTTCACTAGAAGAAGAAATTTCCCTCCAAGGAGAGACAAAGAAGCTTCAGAGGATGAAAGTGGTCCTAATGGAATCACCATGTTGGCCTCTACCCATTGGATGTCTCACACCTCAAATTGGATGAAAATAAAAATCTCATCACGTTGACCTGGGGTTTGATAAAAATTCAGGTAAAAATACGTAAGTGGCTTCAGTAAAATGCCTTCCATTTCCAGTAGTTGATGGATTAAACTGTTGTGAGGGTATGGGTCTCTAGAGTGTTGATTGGTGCATCTAACCACATCATTATTTTGTCCAAAAACTCTCTGAATATGAATCTACTAGTATGCCAAAAGTGCCCTCTATCTTGTTTTTCTCCAGTCCAGTAAAATTCCCGCCCAACTCAGAAGAAGATGAGTCTGAAGCAGAAATTAGTTTGGTTGTGCTGAATGGGATGTAGTACATCATCTAGTATCATTGGTTCATGAGTTGGTGAAAATAAAAATCCCTCATTTTTATTTAGGGTTTTATAATTTTGTCCAAGTGGTAAATCTGTAGTTTAAAATGTTGTTTTCAAATGCCAACCAAATGATGTCTCTGTGTCAATTAATTCATCAAATGACATGTATTTGTTCCTTGTTGAAGTTTTTATCTAGTCATGGTTTTGGTTTTCCATATGGAGGTCACATGAGTGAAAAATTAACCTTCCATGTTGAAAAAAAATCATGTTCACATTGTGTATGAGTTTGCCCGCACATAGCTTAAAAATATATAGTAAACAAGTTATTCAGATATTCAAACAAGCTAGAGATTTAAATACAGATTGATCAACCAGTTAATTAAAAAAATATTAAATAAATAAGAGACATAAACAAAACATAATCTATTATTTAATTAACATACATAAATTTAATTTATTTTGAAGAGATTGATGCTTTCTTTCACAACCTACAAATAGTCTCGTATTGATCACTGAAAACATTGGATTCAGAGATGAACTCTCTATAATGTTATCTTATATGCGGATAAATACAAAAATCCATCATACAAAAAAAAAATTCATTAACTTTCGATAAATACATATACACATTGATATGCCTGTTACAGAGAAAACTTCCTATGGCTTGGGGTGTACCACAACAGACAGAGTAACCACAGAAATCAATCCCTTCCCAATATGCAAGAGGAATAAAACATATAACACTAAAGGCTCTCGAAACATACCTTATTCCAGATGGTTGATGTAGATCCCCGTTGAGGTTTTCCAATCTCGCTTGTGTTAACAATTTGCTTTCTCAACAATCAGCAAACAAGACAAGCATGTTATATAATGGTGTTAGACATACTCTAGCATATATAATTGATAATGTATAAGCAATTAAATGAATCCATGGATTCAATATTCATTTAATTGCACATTATTGGAAAATAAAATATATTTCTATTAATATAAATTAGAGATTACATGAATGAAAACCTTTGTCGGCATGTTTGCGAACCAGAGAAACTGAGCCCTCCATTTGGGCCTCCACTGCCTCAATCCTCCATCTCTCGATAGCAAGCTCACAAGTAAAGGAAATCTTGGGAAGAAAACCAAGTGCTCCAATGGAAAAAGGGATGCAGACTCAAGTATAAGCAAGCTACGACAACAAAGGACTATATTTTTCTTACTCTTGAATTCCTCCTTCTTCAATGTATCCAAAGGGTTCCTTATATAGTGCTTCAATGGGGTAATGGAAGGTCAAATATGAGTGATCACGAGGCATATGGAAGGCTAGGAGACAACTGAATCAGATCCACATCAAGGAAAACTCCAAAAATATTTGGCCTTTTGCACACATCCTGATGTATGTGGGTTTAAGGGTCATATCTGTGTATATACGCGGGAAATGGTTTAAAAGTCGCGTATAGCAAATAAAAGGTGTTTTTAGGGATGATATTGAAAACATCAAAGGTAAAAAAATAGTCCATGGGGTCCAAAGAGTCTGCAGAGGGATAGGGAAGGCCATAAATGTGCGATCTGCCATGTGTGGTAAAATCAGCTGTAACAGATGCCCCCTGATATGAGGTTAGAGGAGTGATGCAAAGGCTGAAATACATTATAAGTCCATCCCAAAATTGGAGTGATGAAGAACCAAGTGGAAAAACCAGCCATCCAATAATACAGTACACATATCTCTGTATATGACTGCAAGTACATACAACAATCCCAAATACATAAGAGTACAATGGACATGAATAGGCATGATACAAAATATGACATTTGTGGTCATCACCACGTACAATATAGATAGATCATAATCTCCATGATGAAGATATACAAAGTATCGTGATCTCCATGAAAGCTGAAGATATACAATGGATCAAGATCTCCATAATGGCAGAAGATATCTAACATAGACTGGAATCAAGCCATGAAAGATGAAATCTCATGAACACTCCCATGATCAAGGAGGTAGCATATCAGAAATGCCACCAATCTAGAAAGTCTTCTACACAAATCGCTACGAGTACATGTCCTACTATGTGAATAGAGGTATCGAGGTCGAACATAGTAGTCCATCGTATGATTATCAGTCATTAATGTATATTGTTAACAAATGTGAGATCACCCACTGATAATGAAAATGGGAATCAAGGTACTAGAGTGCAATCTAAGAAGTGTGAATAAATGTGTTGAGGGCGACCACTTGAAAGAATCCATCGATTAGGGGAAATCGATGTATTCCAAAAAATGTCGACGGCAAGAGAACCTACCACTGATGGCTGTACATCTCAAGGCACTCAAAATGAATCTAGACTCCTATCCCAAAATAAATGATCTAAAGTCGATGGGATGAAATCCGCTAGAAGGAAGGAATTAAGGCATCCCCCATCATCCAACATGAGGTACTCAACAACACTGTATAATGTGGAAGGAATCAATCATAATGTGCATGAACCAGGACAAGTACGGGGAGTGGTCGACATGCAAAGTCAAGAAAACTAAGGAATGGATGACTCATGCTTCAACTTCCTTCGAACAAGAGCATAAAGGTGAATGGTGACTGAATATAGGTAGCATAGACTCAATATACAAACTTGGGACATCTCTGCTACACAAGAGTCATTGACAAAGGCTCCATAGCGACTGGAAGCTTAACTAGTCGGTGGAGATAAACTCACAGAAATGAGTACAGCTCCTAAAGTCAAAATATTAACCCAACTAATGGATGCGATATACAGTACTTTGTTCGAAGGAGACACGACTCAACTGCTACCAAAGATAACAACTTTTCCTGTCCATCTTTTTGGTTTTTTTATTTTTTTGGACTTTTTGAAATATTTTGGAAAGCTTGAAAAAGAATAAAAGTGCTTTATAGTTACAAATCTAGGAGGGTATGAGTGTCGAGGGGCAAAAAAACTAGTTCCAAGTAGCATAACATATGGATGCTCAATGCATGGAAACATGTGTAACATAACGACACTCGGGGAAAAGTCCCCTTCTGGTTGAAAATGGGGAATCAAGCTGCAAAGGATATGTAAAATGGCTTTGCTTGGCTGGACATGAGACAAGCTCAGGCTATATGGCTCAATAAGGCAAGCGAAACTCATGATAATGCAATTAAAAATTGACATCAGGGAGTCCTAGGGAAAAGGCCAACAAAAATATCAAGAGGAGTATGAGGCTCTTGCACAAAGTCATGGTGATACTATATAAAGGACTTCCACACCCTAAGGGAAAAATGTCGAAATGGGCACCAAATGCAATACAGGAGCTATCCAGAGTACCCATGTATGGTCAAGCTCTACCATTCACATCATGTCACTTCTAAAAGCAATAATAACATTCCTTCATAAGATAGAATGGGTTCGTACCTAAGGTTATAATGAAACGGTCATAAGGACATGCAAAGTGAAAACGGATGTGAAACCTAACCTATATTCCAGTTTAGACATAATACCTAAAATCGACACAAACAGGTCAAAACCACGGTCAAACCACACTCAAAACGGACTCCTACATCATTAAATTAGTTCAAAACGGTCCAAAATGCTCCGAAATGGTCAAAACTATAGAAAGTGGGTAAAAAATTTCAAAAATTTCTATAAATAGTAAAAAATTTAAAAATTTATGTAAATAGTAAAAAATTTAAAAATTCTATATCATTTGAAATTTTTACCCATTTGAGCTCAAAACATCCAACGCGAATTCCGAGAGCATCGTCGGACAAAATTCGACACCGTTTGATCCAAGTAACTCCTCATGTCCTCCTCTTCCTATTTCATGTAAATTTTTTAAGTTTTCATAGTTTAATTAATTTTCTAGGCCATCCTAAGTTGTGCGTTTCATCCCAAATGGGTATCGATGTTTTTTCCACGTATAGGGCTTTCCATACATGGAAAAAACACCCAAACCCGTGTACATACGCAGCTGTTTTGGAAATAGTCGCTTATGAGGATGCAAATGAGGATTTCAAGGGAAAAGGGTAATCAAAACTCTCTTTTTTTGTGCAAGATGGTGTTAGAGTGGAGGGAGAGAGAACATGGTGATGTGGAAGAGGCCATACAAGGTGATATAATGACCCACCAAGATTTACATATGTGTGGTTTGTATAATTTTTTGTGTCTTAGCAGCCTACGGGCCAAACCGAGACTCCTCCAGCTACTAGTGGATTACTGGGATCCAGACTCAGAGACTTTTCACATGGACAGAATGTCTCTCAACATAGAAGTTGAGGACATATAATTTATCACTAGTTTATCCTGATAAGGAGAGGTGGTAAATCTACGATCTCGCAGGCCAGGAGGTGGATTGAATATTGATCAGTACATTGTGGTGTACTACTTTCTGGACACGAAAAAGGTTGGGAGTCAAATCCCGACAAACTATATCCAGGTTTTGGGACTGAAGGCCATACTATTGGTATTAGTAGGATAGTCATATTATCTTATCTCCACCAGGCCTCTCGGACATTGATGTTCTACACTGTGGAGTGTATGAGACCCACAGTGTATGACTGGAGCATGGCGTTGTTGAGCAACATGAAACAACAGCTCAGTGACTGCAAAATGGGCAAGGTGCAGAACTTCGGTTTCAGCAGCATACTGAGCATGTTCTTCTTTGAGTGTGTATGAGGGATAAGCCATAGACTTGACATTCCTCCACACGGAGTTCGAGATCAGCCCAATGAGGTTGGGAAAATGTTATGCACAGACTGGGTGCAGGTAGGGTGGCTAACCCATACCCAAAAGACTTCTTTACATGGTGGTGGAGGAAGATCATTGCCATCGATGACTACCCCTATGCAAGGATAGACTTCTTTGGAGATCCGAACATGCCCCTACCACCAGGAGCGGCATATGGTGACATAGGTAACGAATCCCAAACTCACTTTTTAAGTTTTTTGAATTATTAATTTTTTTTGAGTTTTTTGATATATCGACTCAAAAGACATGTTTTAGGGTGATGACACATAGTGACAATATGTCATGTGTATGTAGATGTTGGACCATGACAAATGGATGGTTTCCCTCATCATCAACGAAGGGGAAGAGGAGACGATATCATGGGTGTGGATGCGGAGTAGAAGCTCCAAATCATTCACACAAACTTTGTACACTTCACACATAGGGTACCCATGGTGCAAGTCAAGGACTTTCCTGAGGCCATGCAACGCTAGGTGGTTGGTGTACCACAAGCATGGGTTTGATTATTTCAATGGCTAGCTAGAGCCATAGTGTGCTACCATGATCAGAACCCCCCTCCTCCTTAGGCTTAGAGACTTGAGAGTATTTCTTTTTATACAACCATGTATTATATTTTGGTGGCTCGGAAACCCCAATTTTGTATTATGACACTTATGTATTATGACATCACTTTTTGGATATTAATGAAATTTTTTTATGATGATCAATTTTATTTATTTACATGTGTGCAAAAATGTACGTTTGTGATATGATTATGATCTATGAGACAAATTCCAATCTAACACATAGTTAGCATATGAGTTAGCAACTTGATTAAAAATTCTTGAAACATGAATGTATGTTATATTCTCAAATAGTCATTCTAGCAATCTCACATGTAATAATCTTCATAATAATATTGGATCCCTAATACGATATGAGCTATTAAGTTGTGAAACCACTAACTTCGAATCAAGACGTACCTCAAGGGAGAGAACACCATGTGAAATGGAATCCCACAATAACTCAATAATGGCACTATATTCAACAACATTGTTCGAAGAAGGTAGTAAACATACGCCTCCTGAAGACAATAATTGACCCATAGGAGTATAAATCACCCAAGCAGCTGAAGCTGAGTTTTGAGTGTGATGGCTAGCACCATCGTTGAATCCTATGTAAAGGGAAGACTCCATCGACATCTGCCATAAGAAACAAAAGCTAATCAACAAACCCAATCACCATAATAAAACCTAACTATGCAATTCAAAAACTATACAATAATATACAACAATCAGCCTTGGCTGAAGATCATGCATAGTATTTTTTAATATAGAGCCCATTTCTAGGCTCCGCCAAGGGTATCCCTTCATAATCCACTAGCTCATAGGCGCCCTTCTCTAACACACATTTGACCATGTAAGGACCATGCCACATGGGGTTAAACTTCCCTACCCCCAAGAGTTCTTTAGCTTGATCCCACAAAAGGACCAAATCACCTTCACTAAACTTCCTCGGATGGAGAGACTTGTCATATTGGACCTTGACACGACGCTTATTTACTTCTAGAGCCACTAAGGCATCTCGTCGCTACTCATCAAGCTTCTCTAAGTAGACCAAATGTTCTTCCAATGTGGAAGTGTCGGGTAAAATCTCTATATCTAGCTTCAGAGAAGGGATTTTTCATTCAACTGGAAAGATAGACTCCACCCCATGTACAAGCTGATATGGAGAGAAACTGGTGGTAGTCTTAACTGTGGTTCTATAGGCCCACAAAGTAGGATATAACATGATATGCCAATTTGTCTTACTTTGTGCGATGGTTCGTTGGAGAATGGACATAAGTGATTTATTCATTGCTTCAACCTGTCCATTTTCCTGAGGGTAATAAGAAGAGGATTGCTCCTACTTATACCCTAACTTTGAAGCCAACTCTTCCATCATTTTATTCTGAAAGTGCCTACTATGGTCAGTGACAAGCTATTTTAGAATGCTAAAACGAGTAATAATTTGGTTGAAAATGAAATGTGCGACTGTCTCACCGTCGAGTTTAACTGTGGGCATAGCCTCTGCCCATTTAGTGAAATAATTGACAGCCACTATAATGTGATGATGCCCCCGAGCCGAATCTAGGTTGCAATCCATAAAGTCAAGCCCCCACTTGGTGAAGGGACCGGCGGTGACAATAGGATGTAACAGGGTTGGATGTGAGCACATATTGCATGTAAACACCTGGCAAGGGTGAAACTTCTTGACCACATTAACACAATATTTGAAGATAGATGACCAAAAATATCCTTCTCTCAAGATTTTTTGGGCTATAGAAAGCCCAGATAAATGACCACCACACGCCCCTCCATGCAAATCATTCAGCACAACCTCAGCCTCATCATGGGTTAAACAATGATGTAAAATGGAATCTACCCCATGGCAGTACAAATTGTTATCCACTATAAGGTAGTTCTTATCTACATGAAGTAATCCTCATCGCTCATCACATGAAAGGTGAGTAGGGACCTTCAACATTTGCAAATATACAATGATATCCCTGTACCACAGATCCAACGTTGAGATAAGAAAAATATGCCCAACAACAAATGTATGCTCATAAACCTCTTCCTCCTCCAAACTTGGAAAATCAGATATGAGCTCCACAAAGATCAACGATTTCTTCAATTTCACCGAAATAACTTCGAGATCGAACTCTAGCAAAATAACAATCCATTTATTGTATTTTCCCCCAATCATCCTTCTAGTGAGGACAAACTGAAATGGATTGATATGAGCTACAACCAAGGTTCAGTGAAGGAGACTGTAATGTCTTAATCTTTGAATCACATGAACGGTGGCCAAGGAAAGCTTCTCCAAATGGGAATAATGGATTTATGCATTAATAAGGTTTTGGCTCAAATAATATATGACATGCTCGTGGAGCTCCTCATTCTCTTGAACCAAAACCATACCAACCGTGTCCATGGATGCGGCCACATAAATCAAGAAATCACGGCTATAGTCAGGTGGACTAAGCATGGGGGATGATGTTAAGGCTTGCTTAAGAGCATCAAAGGACCCCTGGGCTCACTCATCCCAGCAAAAAGGAGTGTCCTTCGTTAAAATACACATAAATCCTTTAGTCCAGCTAGCAAAATTAACCACGAATCTACACAAGAAATTTTCCATGCCTTGCAAACAATGAAGATGTCTAAAATTACGTGGGGGAGACAATTGAAGTATTTCCTCAAACTTTAAGGGATCGAATCTTATAGCCTCCTTGGATACGATGAACCCTAGCAGGAAACCAATAGTCACAGAAAAGATGCACTTATGAGGATTTAACCGAACCTGGTAATGGTGGCATCTTTCAAACACTAACCTCAAATGGTATGGATGAAGCACTCTCAAACAAGAATGAGTAGCAAGGTCATCCAAATACACTTCAATAATTGTTTTAAGATCATGAAAAATTAAGTTGATAGCCCACTGAAATGTAGCTCTGGTGTTTTAAGGACAAAAGGCATCTTTCGATATGCAAAAGTACCCCAAGGACAAATAAATGCAGTCTTATGTTGATCCTTGGGTTTGATATGAATCTGATTATATCCGAAAAAACCATCCATGAAGGAGAATACCTCACTTCCCACACACTCATCCAAAATCTGATCAATAAATGGTGTGGGAAAATTATCCTTAAGACAAGCATGATTTAAATCACGGAAATCAGTGCATATACAGATCTCTCCCCACTTTTTATCAACCAAAATGGGATTTGAAACCCACTCTATTAGGGGAATGGGATAGATAAAACCATCTTTTAATAGTTTCTCTATCTAAGTCTTAATGGTACGTGCTTTTCTAGGATTCACTGCACACAAACGTTGTAGAACCGGCTTCGCATCTGGATAGGTCTTAATCTCATGTTCGACAATATGAGGGTTAATACTTGGCATTTCCTCATATGACCAAGCAAATATGTCACAAAACTCTTTAAATATCTCGGTATATTCCTTGATCTCATCAGGGGAACAACTCGCCCCAATGTAGATGTTCTCAACTTTTCCAGGATTGCGAGAAATATTGATAGGAATAGTAGGTGATAAATTCAACATGTTCCCATTGGCCATCTGACCAGGAGAGCTCAATGGAACCATGGGACTACTAATCTTCTCGCTAAGAATCTCCCTAAATTCATCATGCTCCATACGGTCGCGTTCAGGAAGAAAATATGATCGATGATGTAATTATTCCCAAGGTGGCTCAATCCCAGACATGGCCTCAATAATCACTTCATCTGATGGAAAAACATCGTCGAAGCAATCATGTGCATGAGAGGACTCAACTTCCCATGCAGGAAGCACATACGAGTCCTCCTCCTTTGTTCACGAAGAGGAAGGACTAGGCTCTACAACTTGACCAAGATTTTCTTGATATGCGACCATCGTTGCAGGAAACGACATATCTATTTCGATAGGTCCAATCAAAGGACTCGGTGAGGGAAGAATCCAAGGATCTTCCATATGGGTAGTGCGAAAGGACACCAAATTCAATGAGGACAAAGCCCCACCAAAACTAGATCCAATCATAATAATAGGTGCAGGACAACTAAATGTTCCCATAAGAGATGGATACATACCCACACCCACACTCCCAGTTGCCGGCTGAGAATGATCGATAATTAGGATAAAAGTTCCCGATGATGCATTAACACTCAGATTACGGAATGACATCTGATGAATCGTAACGATCTTCCCATTAAATGGAAAGCATACCACTCAAAAGACAGAAGAGGGTACGGCTTGAATACTATACATCCAATTCCATCCCAACAGAAGATTGTAGTCAAGGGGTGCATCAACCACCTAAACCTTAATCGCGATGGTCTTCCCTCCCAATTGGACCTTAAGAGAAGGAAGAATCCCATGCGGTCGAAATGATCTACCATTAAAGGCTATCAACATAGTAGCGGATTGAGAAAACTCAGGAGAATTCAAACCCTTCCAACATGACAAAGACATCACGGAAGCAGCAGTGCCTTCATCAATAACAGGGTGTTTGACAGTCATATTAAGACACTCTACATGAATGAACAGAGACACATAGTAAAGAAAGCGAGACTGTATTCCCATGGTTTCATGTTTGATAATGGAAGAAGAGTTATCATGATTAACCCAAAGAGGAGAAAGAAAGGCTCTCCTCTGTGGAGGACAAGTCTGAAGTACTTCAAGCACGGACATCGCACAAGGTGTTTGGCCCAAATCCTCGACAACAGAATAGTTCTGGGTGGCTCAAACATTAGGATTGTTCCCTAAATGCTTTAGAAATCCTTGAGGAATGCAAGGTGCAACTTCAAGTTTATCCATAGGTTTTTCGATATGCAAAGGGCTCTCGGGTGGAGCGGGTTCCTTTCCAAGGTCTGGTTGTGACGAAACATAATCCTTCGCATGAGTCACAACCTTAGTAGCGTGCACCATGTTGACATAACCATGACCAGTATTGGCCTTCGATAGATTTTGATCTCCACCCGATGCACAATGAAGATATATGGTCCTTGAGTTCATGTTTGGATTATTGGGTAAAGGACTAGTTAGCACGGTTGGGCCCTATTCCATGAACGTCGAGACATATTCCATATGAGGGTACAAGTGAGTGAGGTGGTCCTCCTTACATAACTTGCAAGGAAAATTCACCTTACATTTATTCTATTTGTCCCCCTTAGCATTACGATCTTTCCTGTCATTATAATTAGCATTTTCATTCTTATTCCCCCCCTTACGAATATTTTTCCCTTTTTTCTTATTCCTTCCAGGATGTTGGTTTCCCTTCTGGTCCGACGATTGCATAGAAAATACAGTCATCGATTGGGTAGGCTGAGATGAAGCCATGGCTTGTCCCGACACAGATTGATTAATTATAATTGGCTCACTTGTTTCACAACTAAATCCATAGGTTTGGTACTTGTACAACCCACAATGCCATCGGCATGTGGCCCAGGCTTGATCTGAGGATCGAAACTAGATCATAGAGCATTAGGTATAATCTCATACAAAATTCCAGATTGAGTGTAGATCAAATCCAACTCTTGTACCCTAACAATTGCTTGTTCCTCATTTTGGACACCGGATGTAGAAAAATCCTTTGCGATGTAAGGTAACAATGACTTGAGGAACCACTCAAGGAGAAATTTCGGTGGTATAAAGGCTTTAATCAACCGCTTCCATCTACACCACTCTTGAATATGATCCAAAATGTTGACAATAGTTTGGTACCAATGTCATAACGTATAGGTAGCTCAAAGTGATTGAGGAAATTCATGGAATGGTCATCAAATAAAGCATATGCCCCACTTGGTAACTCTATATACCATTTCACTGTAGGCCCGGTGAGGGTGTGTTGATATAGCCTCAAATGGATTGAATCCTCATTTAAGAAATCAGACAAGCACCAAAGGTGAAAAGTAGTGACATGCTCACTAGGATCTTCTCCAGATTTACCCTCGAACTTGGGAAAGTCCGAAGGAAGCTTGTTAGAGGTGGTCGGACAGGCCGGGTCATGAGATACCGGATCGTTCATAAGTCTCAATAAGTCAGGTAAGTTCAATGTTGCAAGGAAAGGGAGCATAGGTTGAGCCGGTCTATGCCATGTTCCCTGATAGTTCTGGTTCATGTAAGGTTGATTGCTATAAATACCATGGCCTTGGCCATAATAACCTCCTCCCATTTTCCCGTATAGGGCTGCATGGAATCATTGTGATGCGGGGTACCTTGATTATGCGGTGCTACAAAGCCATAATTGGAAGATCAAGTAGGTTGTTGATACCCGTACCCAAAGGGTTGATAGTTCTATCCATACTGCAGTCCATTAGACTATCCATGAGTGTTGTTCAGGAATAAACACCCTTGTAACTGAGGGTCTAGGTTTACCAATGTACTCTTAAAACTTGTAGACAATCAACTTTAAAGTATAGAAAAGGAATAAGAAGAAATGTTGAACTCACCCGATTAGCGACGGTTGATCCAAGCTTTCTCTTCTCCGGTTTTGCTCCTCTCCAAATATTTCAGGGATGCACCTCCTTCACCTGTAAAGAGAAATTCCTCCAAGTACAATCTTATACATGTATATATGACAAGTTAGATAAACAATATATAGAGTGCTTAATAATAAATATTCATCAAACCATAATACATGAAAGAGACTCAACACAAAGTTGGAAGAAGGATTCTCTTTATTAACAGTAGTGAATGAGATAAGTGTACAACCCAACGCCTGAAACAAGGAATCCTATGCAACCAAAGGATTCTGAGTTCTACTGATCCAAAGAATTTTAAAGATATACCACCAGCATAACTTTTCTCTCTAAGTATGATTGATTAATGCCCTCCCCAAAGCCTCCATTTATACTTAGGAAAATAGAGCAGTTTCTAAGGTTGAGGAGGTTGAGACAGTTAAGATAGTTAATGATTAGGGCTTAAAAAATCTCCATTAATCATGTTTTATTATTTTTAATGTCAAATGGATGTGTACGTCAGTATTGATACAGGCAACCTGCGTATGACACGTGAATTGCTATAAGGGAAACCCATGTATAGATCTGTACATGGGTTGCAATGGAGATACTCATGTACAGTACGTGGGATGCTATGGAGATAGTCACGTACGTACGCGAGTTTCCATGGAAAGAGTCGTGTACAAAAATCAACATATGAAAAGGTAAAATGGAAAGCTGGTTGCATAGTGAATGCATCTCATGTCATGCCCATCTATAGTATTTAGGCAACCTTCAATCCATAAATTTCCTTTTGTGTGCAAACATATGAAGTGTCGGCACTCGGACGGAGAAGTGCCATTTGGGTTGATAATAGATGGCCTCTAATGTGTGAGGTTAGAGAGAAGTGATGGCCGAAATACATTATAATCTCTATCTTTGGAGAACTCAGAAATCTAATGGAGCAGAGGTAGTACCTGAAACAAATACATAATGATGTCATATACAAGGTCATATTTGAGGATGCTATGTTCAATATACCGTAACACTAGCTCCTTTACAAATTTTTTATTACATCATATAGTACGGGAACAAGACCACGTATATTACAAAGGTGGATTGAATCCATGATATATAATAATGATGAGTCTTCAAAGATCTGGAAGCTATTTACATAGGCAGAACATAATCTTGTGCAACTTAGTCCATAAATGGGGAACTAAGGTCTTGATAAATAATCCCAAATAACCAGTACAATCCAAGCTATGTGAATAGATGTAGGTTTAAGTCAAACATGGAGCGGATTCAACAGATTGTCAATCAATAGGTGATAATCAACAACTAAAGCAAAGGAATTCACCCATGATGAAAGTGAATCCTAAGGTACGATCATCAAAACTCTAGGCATCATCATCAGGAAATGCTGATGCGGAACCATACTGTGATAAGGAAGGAAATAGATCCTCCAATGGACCACAAGAATGACTAGGAGCTGGGTAAAGGAAGGGAGACACAAGTGATAACAGATATGACAATGATGGGATCAGGATATCGATCAGATATTGAGTTAAGTCCATGAATAGTGAGCACGACATAGAGATGACCCAAGGAAGCTTTTAACTTTATAGATAGAACAACTAGACTTATCTGTAATGTAGGAGACATGATTAGATTCCCCAGGTAGAACTGATAAGAGGAGGAGTAATAAACTTCAAGTAATAGCTGAACTGAAAGTGAACACTGAGACATGGGTATCGAAAAAGGCATAAAGTACTATGTTCAAGGATGACATGCTGCCACTAACTGAAAAACAAGAGAAAAGCTTCTTCCTTACCTTCCCTATTAAATTTTAACGAGTCCAGGAAATTAAACTCGAGTCTCTCTTCATTTTTTAACAAGCTTGAAGAGAAGAGGGAATATTGCTTGATAGTGTCACTAATTCGTGGATTTAATGAGCCCAAACTAGTACATGTTCAGTCAGCGTTTTCACATTTAGAGAGTTTAAAAACTCCAAAGAAGACTCCAGGGTGGTCCTTTTTCATCCACTTTAGTCTCCTAGGGCCGAAAAAGTATAAAACATACCACAAAAAAACTCCCGTAACATCCGTAGAAGAAAAGGTGAACCTTTTTCGTACTTAGTCAGGGAGGTCCGCAAAAGGTTAAATTACCACCTACCCAACGCTTCTTCAAGAGCAACATATAGCTTGAGTTTTATGAGTGTGAAGGAAAGCAAGATCACTCCGAAAGATCCATTTGAGTACGAGAAATGGAGCTTACAACTATAAACTCAATGCTTTATTCTTTAGAGTTTAACGAGCATGAAAAATACATAAAGTACACTCGGAATCTTTTTCATGTTTAGGTTCAGAGCACAAAAAAGAGAAAACTAAGCTCATATCGAGAGTTCCTTTTCCGTAAACTTATTCCCTCAGGTCCAAAAAATTGATAAACCTATGCCTGAGAATACTCTTCTCAATTCCATAAAAAAGAGAGTGATCCTTTCTTGTACTATTCCGCATGGTCTGAGAAAGAGATAACCTACCACCAATGTGGATGCCCATTCACATATTCTTAACGATCTTGGATGGAAAAGTTAACTGGGCAGTTAAGTCTGTTTTAAGGAGTCAGACCTGGGCCTAAAGAAACTCCATAAGGGTGGGGAGTCCTATAAAGGTATAGCTTGTAAAAAGAGACCAAAATGAGGCTCCATTTGGCGTGAAAATTAGCTAAGAGGATTCCCATGTACCTAAAATAGCTATAGCATGAGTATAAAATGACAACATGGGTTCTAAATGAGGATACTCACGAGAGGAAGGCCCTATCCACATAATAACGATTGTAAAGACAAGGAGCTAATGGTTAAGAATACCATAGTCCATGGTTAAAATGTTGATTGCTAAGTTTAAGATGAATTAAGTATAGATGAAAAATGCATGTGAAATGAGAAAAAATCACCCTATATGAGCAAAAAACACCTTAGAACGATGAAAAACTTGTTACAAGGAAAAAAGGAAAGGTATTAGTTTGATAAAATGCGAACTATCATGCAAAAAACCCACTTGAGAAATTTAATTTCTATAAATAGTTCACAAACATAAATAAAACTCACCATTTTGAATTTTAGCCATAAAAAGCAAGTTTTCACCTCTACCTTCATTCAATCGGTGTGGACAATCTGGTGGATAAAATCCAATTATGCAAGTGTCAGGTAAGACTACACCCGAAGCTCTCCAAGTTGATCCTAGGAAATTTTAAATTTAGGCCCCAATTTAATATTTTTGAGCGCCCTTAAGCAAGGAACACTGTGTACATGGGTTCTCTATATTGAAACTCGTGTACACACGTTCTATACGCGGGTTTCCCTGAAGGACAGTCGCGTACAGTACACGACATGCCTAACTAGATAGTCGCGTACGCTGCGTGAAGAGTAAAAGAAATATTTAGGGTCCAAAATATGAATTTTTGCATGAAACTAAAGGTTCACAATGGTTGTTTTTCTAGGTTTTTAATATGGTGCTTGAGTGGAGGGAGCGTGAGCATGAATATATGGATCAAGAAGCACTCCAGGATGCCCCCACAGGGAATGTTTTACGTTCAAGTGGGTTATCGAAGTTCTTTTGCACATCACCTATGCCGGCCAATGTCCACCTGCTAGAGTTCACGATAAACTACTGGGACCATTATTTAGGCATGTTTGACCTTCAAGGTGAGTCCTTGGAGATTACCTCAGAGGATATTTACTTCATTGCCGGTCTATCACGACGGGCAGATCTAGTCAACTTGGAGGGCACCGCCATAGGCGGTGATCCCCTAAGTGTCCAAAACTACATTGCTATATATTGTGCACCAGTTACCCAAACGAGAGGGATTTGCATCCCTATTGCACATATACGTGATCTTCCTCTACAGGTACTGACAAGTACCATAGTGAGGGTTGCGGGATCATCTTCTCTTCATCTCGCTACATGAAACCAAATGAGGCAGGAATGATTTTAAGAAACCATACTTATTTAAAAGTGTATAAATGTTGGTGAATATTACCAATTCTTAAATAGGAAACTATAAAATGATTGGTGATATTTTTCAAAAAATATTTTAATTTCCAAGGATTTTATATCGTTTATATAATAATTTGGCGACTTTTAGGGTGAAAAAAATTTACCCCGTCAAAATTGGGCGAAATGGGGCTTCAAAAAATGCAAAATGGTGAATCTTTTTTGGGAGAAAAACATGGAAAAATAGCCCACTGGGCTAAAATTCGCCCCTAAAATCATCCCTGAAATGAGGTTGGCAGTGGATTGCATGTAGGGGGATTTCTATGATTGGTGTTCGAGAGTTGTCCCAATTTTGAGAAAGCAACACTCTGACTGCAAGAGAGTGTTATATTTTTATCATATAAGCTAGCATTATGATCTTAGGATATCTAACTGAGAGAATAACATGCATAGAAATAAAACATAAGCACAACACAAGAGACAAGAAACACAAAGAATTTTCCTTGGGAAGCCATAAAGGAGAAAACCCCGCAACTTCCTTAGAGATAGAATTAGCACCAAAAAGGCAAAATCCCAAAAGAGTAAGATGATCTCCCGACAACATCAGTCTCTCTCTCTCTCACTAAGAGAGCTTCTCCTCTCTCACTCATGCGCCACAATGAGCAAGTGTGTGTGTATGAGTATGATAAATAGAGAGGCTCTCACTCTCTATTTATATTCTTCCATTCACTTGGAACCCACTCCAACATGTTGGCCTCACTTAAAAATTACTTACTAGAGTCGACATCTTTAGGAGTGTCTAATAACACTAGTGCCCCACAACTTGTGGGGACTTTTCCTCCTCCGACCAATAAGGAGGTCTATCCTTAACACAATAGTGGGTACTATTTCCCCGACTTACAATGACTCACCTAGGGTGGAATTCACTAGGATATTCTAATAACCCAAGGGCCTCATAATTGTGGCGACTTTAACCCTTGACCAATAGGAGGGTTACCCACAATGACTTCACATGACTTTCTCATTATAGAAACTTCCCAGAATAAGCATCGGGGTATGACATGACTTAAGTACATCAAAAATACATCCCGTAACAAACATCGAGTTACAATACATATGAAATACAAATGAATACATTTTGAAGTTACAATTACATCAACACTCCCTCTTAACTAGGAAGGTATTCGCTCGACACAATTTATCAGCAAAAGTCTTCTTCTCTGTATCATTTTGGTCATTGTCAGGTATTCATGATCTTCAAGTCATATTCATATTTAAGTCATCTTCATTTGTAAGTCATCTTCATTTGGATATGGATCATCACTTGATCTGGATCATCATCACTTAATCTATATCATCACTGGATCTGGATCATCACTCGATCTGGATCAACACTGTTGGATCATAATCACTAGATCTGGATCATCACTCGATCTGGATCATCACTGGGCATCATCACTGGATCTGGATCATCACTTGATCTGGATCAACACTACTAGATCATCATCACTGGATTTGGATCATCACCACTGGATTTGGATCATCACTCGATCTGAATCACCACTGGGCATCATCACTAGATCTGGATCATCACTCGATCTAGATCAACACGGGTGCTATCTCATGATTCTTCTCGTCATAGGAATTTCTACAAAGCCAGCCCTTTTTCATGCTGGTTGTAGGCCTATCCTCCATGTAGGTCTTCTTCAGCACTTATATCTGATCAACACATGATCGAAGAAAGGCTCATCATTTCTATTTGATCAACACATGATCGAAGATAGATACTGCACTTACATCTAATCAACACATGATCGAAGAAAGGATAATCATTTCTATCTGATCAACACATGATCAAAGAAAGGCTCATCATTTCTATCTAATCAACACATGATCAAAGATAGATAATGTACTTACATATGATCAACGCATGATCGAAGAAAGGCACAACACTTATATCTGATCAACACATGATCGAAGAAAGGCTCTGCACTTACATCCACCCAGGTGGAAACACATCATGCTCACAATCTCATATCTGATTATGAGGGAACACATCCCAGCAATCATATCAGAATGGCCCTCCGTCCTCGACTAAGCTACCTGGTAACTGACCAGGTGCCTCCATTCTCCTAGAGAATGGCAGTTGCCCTTACATCTGTCCTACTTGACAGAATGGCCAACACTCACATCTGACAGGGGAGGAACTTAATCCTTTAACCATGATAGAATGGTTCAGCCCTTACATCTGATCAAGTGGGAACACATCCCTCTGTCATATTTTGGAGGAAACAAAGAATGAAATTCCTAGGTTGGAGGACTTTCATGTGTTGCAAGAATTCAGGGATGTGTTTCCTGATGAGATTCTAGGACTTCCTCCAAAGAGAGATATTGATTTCACAATTGAACTTGTGCCAAGAGCATCACTAGTGTCCAAGACACCCTACAGGATGAGTACACTAGAAATTCTAGAGTTGAAGATGCAACTGCAAAAGTTTTTAGAGAAGAAGTATATCAGGTCGAGTGTGTCCCCTTGGGGAGCACCAGTTCTATTTGTGAAAAAAAAAGATGGTACACTTAGATTGTGTATTGATTACAGACAGTTGAAAAAAGTCACCGTAAAGAACAAATATCATTTTCCTAGGATTGATGACCTCTTCCATCAAATGAGAGGAGCAAAGGTATTTTCCAAGATTGACTTGAGGTTTGGTTACCATCATGTAAGAATCAAGGATGAAGACATTCACAAGACAACCTTTAGGACAAGGTAGGGACATTATGAGTTTGTAGTGGTAACATTTGGTCTCACAAATGCACCAGCTACATTCAGTTTCCTTATGAATAGTGTCTTCATTAGGTATTTGGACAAGTTTGTTCTTATTTTCCTTGATGACATTCTTATTTATTCTAAGAATGAGGAAGAGCATGAATAACATCTGAGATTGACATTCCAATTTCTCAAGGAGCATAAGTTGTATGAAAAGTTGAGCAAGTGTGAGTTATATAGAGATAGGATTCATTATTTGAGTCACATTATCTCAAATGAGGGCATATCTATAGACCCTAAGAAGATTCAATCCATTATGAATTGGCCTACTCCGAGAAATGTGACATATGTAAGATATTTTATGGGACTTACAGGATACTACAGGATATTCATTGAAGGATTCTCCAATGTTGCACATCCATTCACTTCTTTGCAAAAGAAGGCAATAAATTTTTAATGGACACCAAGGTGTGAAGAAGCTTCCAGCGGTTGAAGAATCTTCTCACAAGTGCTCCAGTATTGAAAACTGCACACCCAGAAAAAAAAATTATGGTGTGTACTGATGCATGCAGACAAGGGCTTCGAGGAGTCCTTATGAAAGACAACCACGTGATATGTTATGAGTCAAGAAAGTTGAAGAAGCATGTGAAGAACTATACCACTCGCCATAGTACATGCTCTCAAGATGTGGAGGCATTAATTTATGGGCAGAAGATTTGAACTAAGGAAAGACCATTGTTGTTTGAAGTACTTGTTTGATCAACCTACTCTAAATTCTAGGAAAGCTAGATGGCTGGAGTTTTTATGTGAGTTTGATTTCGAAATCAAGCACATAAAAGGAAAGGAGAAAAAGGTAGCTAATGCACTCAGCAGGAAGTTGTAGGAAATGCATGTGGAATCCATTAGTATTTTCCAATCAGATTTGAGATAGCAGATTGTTAATCATACCGGAATAAATGAATAGTATGAGCTGTTAAAAGACAAATTGTAGCAGCAAAGTCTTGAGAAGAGGTATGAGGGATATAAATTGGAAGAAGATGGAATTATTACCTATAAGAACAGAGTCTATATTCCAAATGTAGCAGATGTGAGGAGAATGGTTATGGACGAGATCCATCAGGCTCCGTATTCTGGTCATCCAGGATATCAGAAGACAATTGCTATAGCTAGAAAGCAGTATTTTTGGCCAGGAATGAAAAAGGACTTGGTTGAGTACATTTCAAGGTGCATGAAATGTCAGTAGGTAAAGGTTGAGCATCAACACCCTGCAGGTTTGTTGCATCATTTTCCAGTTCTAGAATGGAAATGGGAAGTTATTCCATGGATTTTTATTACAGGATTGTCGATGACTTAGAGACAGCATGATTCCATCATGGTTGTGGTGGACAAGTTGACAAAGGAAGCACATTTCATACCGGTTAAGTCTACGCATAAGACTGATGACATTGCAAAAATATTCATGAAGGAGATTTTCAAATTACATGGATTGCCTAAGGAAATAGTCTATGACAAAGATGTCAATCTCACTTCCAATTTTTGGAAGGGGTTGTTTGCGTATTTGGGTACAAAGTTGAACTTCAGAACTTCCTACCATCCTTAGACTGATGGGAAGACAGAGAGAGTAAATCAAGTGCAGGAAGACATGCTTCGCATGTATGTGATGGACAAACCAACCAAGTGGGAAGATTATTTACACTTGGTAGAGTTTGCTTATAACAATGGACAACAAGCATCCTTGGGGATGATTCCAGATGAATATTTGTATGGTAGGAGGTGTAGGACACCGGTGACTTGGGATAATCCAGTGAACAGGGTTTTTCTTGGGCCAGAATTGCTCAAGGAGATGGAGCAAGAGTTTGTAAAGATCAGGCAGAATCTGAAAGCAGCCCGGGACAGAAAGAAAATCTATGCAGATAACCATAGGGTGAACATACAATTCAATGTTGGGGATCATGTTTACCTCATAATGAAGGAAAAGAAGAGTTCCTTGAAGCTTGGAAGTTTTGCCAAGTTGTCACCTAGATATTGTGGGTCGTTTGAAGTGCTTGAAAGAATAGGGCCAGTTGCATATAGACTTGCATTTCCTGCTAGCACTAGAGCTCATAATGTTTTTCATGTTTCTTTGCTTAAGAAATATGTACATGATCCTAACCATGTGATAAATTGGGATGTGATTCAGGTGGAACCTGAGGGCGAGTTCCAAATCGAGCCTATGCACATCCTCGACAGGAAGGTCATAATGCTCTGGAATCAATCCATAGGGAAAGTAAAGGTGCAATGGGAGCACTACGGTCCTGAAGATGATACATGGGAGATAGAAGATGCCATGTGATTGTTACATCCATTTTTTTCAATTCTGTGGAGCGCTGAGGCAATGCTAGTGTAGTATTTTTGTTCAATTTTTTAAAGCATTGAGGACAGTGCTATTGAAGGGGGAGGGTAATGTAACACCCCGGTTTTGACCCCATTTGCATTAAAATGTATATGATGAATATATTGTAATTAATCGTGGTGTGGATTTAAAGGCAAAAGCACCACCATGGATTATCATTTTATGTTTTGGTGATTAAATCGGTGCCGATGGTATTTTGTGCTAGACATGCACATTATGATTTTTAAATCATCATGTAAATATGCAATTTAATTAAATACCCACAACCAGCTGTCACATGCCCCAATTTGAAAAACATTTTTATGTTTTAAGAAACATTATGTTAAATTTTGTACTTAATGACCAAGTGGGGTCAAGGATAATTTAATGTAATTGCATAATATTTTTAATAAATAAATGAAAGATGAGACAACAGCCTAGGGAAGCTGTTAAATGAGTGTTTTACTAGTCAATTGATGGTGGAGGCTGTGTTGAGAGAAAATTGACACATGGCAGCATCCTCAAACTACTTCTAGCTGTTGCAGGTGGAAACTTCCCTATTTTTGTGGTCATGATTCCCCAAGAAAGTGGAACAAGAGCAGGTGGCACATTAAGTAAAAACTGACCCAAAAGACCTAGGTATGCTAATAAAACTTCCCATTGAAGACAACTGAGGCTGCCCATTCTGGATTTGTGATCATTCTAAGTGAATGAAGTGCACAAGAAAATTTGATGGAGGGGACTAGTTGAAGTAAGTTTAAGTGGAAAAGTGTTGAAGACCTGAACTAGTGTAGCTATTCTAAGCTAATTTCATACTGGTGCAAGCATAACTGATTTACTTCTGAACACTTAGTGGAGTTGCAAAGAATTTCTAGACTACATCTCTCACCTAGTACTTCTACCAGGTGCACTAGGAGACAAGCTCAGGGGTCTTGAGAATTGAAGTCCAACTCCTCTCCAGTAGTTGGTTGGGACGAACAGGTTCCTTAAGTTGTTGTCACCTCATCTATACTTCCATGTTTTACTTGTTTAGTTCATTCATTTAATTATTTACTGTATCTGGAAAGTTTAAGGTTTATCAAGGATATAGTATATTTCTGTTTTTATTTCTGTTAGGGTTAGTTAGGAGAAATGTTTATGCTGTGAAAGTTAGTAAGTTCTGACCTAGCTAGATTAGGGTGATTGAGTAGAGAAATTTTTGAGTTAATTGACAAATAGAAAGTAAATACCTAAACTGTATTTTTCCACACCTTTTGTCAGGTAGTACTCTAGTACAGTAGGTTAGAATAGATACATATGAAGAACTGAATGAAGTATGCTTGAATATGTTTATTTGCTTTCTACAGGTTTCATAAGAGTTATTCATCTGTATGTTTCTCTGTTCTATGTTAAAAGTATTTCTTAGATGAAGTAGTCTGTAATGTTATAGACAAATCTGTCTCTAGAAAGTTTAATATACTTAATCTATGAATTTATTTACACAATAGATAAGTTAATTACTATAAGCTTAATATTATAATAGTTAACAGATGTTATACAAACAAAAAATTAATAAGCAGGGTTAACATAGAAGAACAGTAAATATGGGTACAAAATTTCTGAGATAAATTCATTATTAATCCAAGTAAAATGAAATCAGAATAACATTATAATCAACGCTAACCATGTATTAATTCAAAATTAAAATATGTATTTTTACCTTCTTATCTATGAACAAAAGGATTTTACAAGTTCACACATATACATATTTTTATTTTTAAATACATTTCTTCATTCATTTAACCATAACTTTTTTTATAGATAAATCTACCAAAATCAAATACATTATCTAAAAGAAAACAAAAGTTAACATTGTAAGATAATTTAAACTGAGAAAAAGTAAGTAGTAATCCTTAAACATAAATTAACTCAGGAATTACAGTAAAAACTTAGATCGTATAATCCATTATTTTCTTCTATCTATTTACTGAAGAAAATTTATTATTTTTGTAAATCAAACTATAAAATAGAAACTAAATGTCCAAAACATTTCTTTTCATGTTTAAAACATAATCCAAATAAATATAAA
The DNA here is from genome assembly GCA_001517045.1 of Pseudotsuga menziesii. Classification (NCBI taxonomy): domain Eukaryota; kingdom Viridiplantae; phylum Streptophyta; class Pinopsida; order Pinales; family Pinaceae; genus Pseudotsuga; species Pseudotsuga menziesii. Next base: position 779,975 of record LPNX010286211.1, on the reverse strand, counting down.
TTTTACAGTAACAAATATCCTGTTCAGGATATTATACACAGAATCGAAGGAAAAACCCGAACAGTTAAGAATATCACAGCTTCCTTCACTTATTTAAAACCATGGAAGATATATATATAAATTATCAAAATATAGTTTACAAAATAGTAATATTCAAGCTTAACTAAAATTTCAAATAGCATTCAACCCTAAAACTGAAACTATATCAGTTAGGGTCGAATGGCCTATTCAAATAAAGTCACGGCTTAAAGCCAGTATCAAGATAACATCACTATAATTCAACCATGGCCGAAAAGGCCCAAAAATTAATTTATTAAGTCACGACTATGAAAACCCTAACTCGTTTCATTACAAAATAGCCACTAGGGCTTTAAAAAATAAACAACGCATCTAATAGCCATGGCCGACCAAGTAACCAACTACTAGGTGACAGAATCTTCTTAAAACACCATAAAACCAGTGCAGGAGAACCTCAAGTGAAATCGAGGCTTACCGAGATGAATTCCATCATGGAAGCCCTATTGGTGGAGTTCTTCAGAACCGAGCCATCGTCTTGAGATCCTGCACAAATCAAACTTCGAACATTAAATACATATAAATTAACAAAATAATAACTTCCACTAGTGGAAAATGAGAGATTAGTGACCAAAAAAATGACTAAAATCCGCATATCAATGACCACTTTTGGTTTGGTGATCGTTGGTGGCTAATTTACGGTCTTTTATTACGCGACCAAAATTGGTCATTTTTATTTTGGTCATTTATAGCTTGTCAGTTGGTCATTAATTTGGTCATATACTTGGTCATTAATTTGGTCATGTATTTGAATCAATGACCAAATATATGACCACATTTATGACCAAATTAATGACTACATGACAAACTACAATATGACCAACTTTGGTCGTGTAATAAAAGACCATAAATTAGCCACCAAAACTGCTTTTTGGTCATTAATATGCGAATTTTTGTATTTTTTGGTCATTTATATCTCATTATTTGGTCACGTATCTCTCAATTTTTGGTCATTTTATAAGCGAATTTTGGTCATTAATCTCCTTTATTGGTCACTAATGTAGTCATTTTTAGTCGTTTTATGTGTGCTTATTATATTTTAATAGTTTTAATGGTGTCTACTATTAATCAATATAAATTTTTGATATGATAGTATGTTTAAATTAAAAAATAATCATACATTATTCATCATCATCTAATACACATGTGAATTATGCAATGTCACATTAATTAGTTAATTACAACACTTATAAATAATATAAAGTACAACCATATAAGTTTTAAACTGCACAATTATATTATATGAAATGTCAAGTATTACAATAAATATGAGTTTTCTAAAAAATTATCTCCATATAACTTTACATGAAAATCATCTAGTACATCGATGAATCTTCAAAATATTACAATGGCTAAACCATCCCACTTGTACTTTCCTGCTACGCCATGCTTAGATCCCGCGGCAGCTTCAAAACCATACTTAGCAGCTTGAAAACCTTAGCAACAGTCTCTTCATACTCAATGGAAAAGCCTCAGTGATAGGCTCTTCATACTCAATGGCCCATTTTCTGAGCTTTCTACCTGCACACGTGCTTCTGTATCCACACTGCACGTACTTCTGAGATTTCTAAGCTTTATATCTACACACATGCTTCTGTATCCACACTACAACAACCTCCCTCCTCATGTTTTTATAAAGCTAGTGAGTAATGTTACCTACAAACAACACATGTTAAGTAATAAATTTTGTTGCTCTCTAGAAAGAGAAAACAAATAACTAAAAAATGTACATGGTAATTTCACAAGATTTAACATGGAAAAAATAAACAATTCAAACAAATAGCAGGTGTACTCAAAATGCATAAACATTTAGAACTAGCAGACCTACAAATACATGAACATGAAATACCTCTCCATAAGGTGTGAAGATTAATGGCATCATTGCGAAAAGCAAGAAATTCTTTCCAAGCAATATATGAACGAACTTTGCACTTAATATTTTTTGCCGAATTTCTCAATACCTCGGTTATTCTAACATTTAATTCAGCCATTTAACCCGCTTTGAGGAAAACCTTGGTTTTCCCTATCTGAATATTAAAGACAATTTTAAGTTGTTTTTATTATCATTTTAACTCAATACAACAACCTTAGAACTTCCAGAGTCCTGGGGAAGCATATAAATCATGATCCCGGGCCATTACATCTTTGGATATTGAGAACACCATTTGTCAAAGCACGCTCATAATAATCTACATAGGCCATTACTTTGATCCAACAAAATAAGTGACAAGCAACCTACACTTGGCAAAGAATAGAGGAATTAGTTAATCAAAGAACATAGGAATTAGCTAATCAATAAATATGTAAATATATACACAAATACATACAAATTGGTATGTCAGTAATGTGTTCAAAAATAGGTGACAATGCTTGTCTTTAAGGCTAAATTCATTAACTTCAATATCTAGATAGGGTTGTCATATTTATGGTTGAACACATATCAATATGACAAAGCTTTCAAATGATTTTAGTATGCTCCAAGCAATCAAAAAAATATGTTTCTTCTATGCCCTTGCAAATGATAGTGAAAACAACATATACATCTATAAACAAGTTAGAATATTGATTTGAATTCAATGTACCAATATGAATCAATGTGACAATGATTAGAAAATGTTTTAAGGTATATGACTATCAGAAAGTGTATTGTGTAGTTATCCTAATGTATGCCTTATATATATCAGACCTGAATATATGATTGAGATTAGCGTTTAGAACATGACACGCTTTGTGTCAATGATAATGATGTATTTCTCATATAAAGGGCTGTCAAACAAGAAAACTTTCAGTAGTAGGAAATTGTGAATGTAGCTATCATAAATGTCATCTTTAGCAATCCTAAAGAGCTCAAAAAGACTATCCCAAAAATAATGTCAATAGTGTATAATGAAATCAATCCTTCTTTAGTAAGACATGTTTGTTTTCTATTCAAATAAGCAAAGAGGACTTGATGTAATTTCCATCCATGACATACATGTTTCAATGAATTTCCATAGGATGCTATTTCCAATCAAAAGGAAGTGAAATGTAATTTCCCGGTATAAGATATTTTGTAGCCAAGGGAATAGCCAGAATGACTGTTCCAAACAAGGTGATTTCCAACCCTCAATTAGTAGACAACTAGGACTATCAAACTATAATAATTTCAAGCCAAATAATTACTATCCAAAATGACAAATTCTAGCTCCTACAGTGACTATGCCTTGATGTTATCTTAGACTTTCAATAGGTAATTATGTTTGTAATTTTAGAGGGGATGGGAGTTTCCTTTAGGTTGCGGCTTAAGGAGTGACGCTAGGGAAAGATAAGGAAGGGTGTTAAGGTAACAACTTGATAGAATATTAGGGAAGTATTTCAAGGTTGTTTTAGGCTTAGGTTCAGATAGGTTTCTCACACCCAGAATGCTTTATCAAACACCTTCATGCAATCATACACGTTACTATCATCCTCTGTTATATTGTTGTTGGGACAATATAGCTTGATCTCAACACAATATTCATCACTCTGATACCAAAGGTAAATTCTCCTTAATCATTTGATCAATTACTTCTAATTTCACTTTGCAATAGTGTGTATAAAATTTAAAGTCATTTCCAGCATTGTTTCCACTAGAATCAAGCACCATCTTTTCAAACATATCTCAAGAGAAAAAATGGGTTTCCTACTTAAGAGGGACATTCAAAATTACATAGGGACAACCCAGAAAGTCCTTCACTTTGTCAAGGAAACAAACGGACTTTGATTACAAAGATAGACATGTCCAAAGAATTTGAGAAAGTTAACTAGCTCTACCTCAGACTCCTACTTCTTCAGGTGGGGTTTCAATGGTGTTTCATTAAGATGGATGGAGGCTTGGTTTTCCTTGGTGGATTTTTCTATTCTAGTTAATGGCTCAACTTCACACTTTTTTATTGCCTCCAGAAGCCTCAGGAAAGGTTGTCCCCTCTATCCATTTTTGTTCCTTCTAGTCACTGAAGTGCTTGGTAAGCTGATACATGCAAAGGCCTCTAATGGGCTTATGCTATGTATTAAAACGTCCCAATCCTTCCCAGTTACCCATCTCATTTTTGTGGAAGACCTTGTTTGTTGAAATGGCTCCAAAAAAGAAGCAAAAGTATTTGCCAATCTTCTATAACTCTTCTTCCATGCTACTAGAATGGAGATCAACAAAGAAAGAATCTTCCTAAGATTCTATTTGCTTCCCCAAGAAAATCCATCAGCTGACCCACTTGTTTCTGAAGAGTCTGTATCTATACATTGTGTTCCAATTGCTTCTCTTTATACACACCCATGAAAGAATATACTTCCATCTCCCATTTGTGGAGCTCCACAATACTTATTTCTACATCGATTGCACAGTTATCATGGATGTTATTTTCCTTCAAGACGTGTTGGGAAAACTTGTCCATACAGAGATCCAGCTGTTAGTCATATTCACTACACTACACTGCCGCTATGGTTTCCTTTCGACACCACTTGAGCCAACACTCTAGCTCTTCCATTTCGCAAAAAATGCAACAATCCTTATGATAATGACAATTTGTAATTTTAACAGAGAAACTAGAGCAACAAAACCACACACCTTCTCTAATAATAGAGAACTAACCAATGAAAGGAGCCCAAACCACCCACTAACATTTGGATATAGCACCAAAACAGGAAATACCGACATATGAACCTCCCGTAGACCCAGTGCCAAACCAGCCACACAAAAGATCTAGCAACAAATTGCAGAATCCAAGCATAGGAGAGGAGGGAGAATTATTGTTTTTATAGTCCACTGAATGCACTAGTGGCCACAAATTCCAAACCAATCGTTGTAATGCTGGAAGCAATGTCCATAATAATACCATTACTACTGAACACCTCCCGCAAACATGATTATAAGAATTTAATGATTATTTGTCAGACTTTGCCAGCATTGGTTTGTTAGAAACTACTTAATTGGTAAAAATAATTGTGGCTTGTGTCTTTGTTATTCTAGATTGATCCAATTGCCATGTTTTTTATTGTTAATTTTTCCGAAGTTCCAACTTTCCAAATCTATGTTAAATTTGTCGATATCAATTTTATTAGAGTTTAACTTCCTACAAAAAATTTCTTTATATTTTTCATAGTAGTTATGTGTATATCATATTTTTGAGGAATCTGTCATGGTGATTATATGAACCATACTTTTTTCTAATTAGTAGGATAAAGAGTTAATGGTGAGTTGATCAATAACTCGTATAAAATAGAGAAATAACCCTTTGATATTGCATGTCATCCACAAGGGTTGTTTGGGTTGTTAATCATGAAGGTATTGTCAAAGTTGAATAATTGTAAATGGTGCTAATGTAGCATCTATCAATATCTTACATTTCCAAAAAATCTTATTTTATGTTAATGTCTAAGGGCCAGTTCTCTATTGACTGTAGCTTACATACATCATCATGGATACACATGTTAAATGGTGTTCTAAAATCTATATTGTTTGAGGTCTTATCTTAACACATTAAATTTATTTTTAAATATGCTCCATCTTGAATATCCCCTAGGTATACGCTGCAGTTACTACAAACCTTCCCATATTTTCGCTAGTGTAGCACCTATCAATAGCTTACATTGCCAAAAAAGCTTATTTGATTTTAATGTCTAATGTCTAGTTCTCTATTGACTGTAGCTTACATACATCATCATGGATATAGTATGTTAAATGGTGTTCTAAAATATATATTCTTTGAGGTCTTATCTAAACACATAAAATTTATTTTTTAAATCTGCTCCATCTAGAATATTCGCTAGGTATATGTTGCAGTTACTGCAAACCTTCCCATAGTTTTATGGCAAAGAGTCAATTTCAGGTTCTAACCTTTGGATTAACAAATTAGCGATAAGGTTCATGAAAAAATAAACCTACTTTTAATTACTGTTATGTTTGGCACCACATCTTGAATGAATACTAATACCCCTCCCCCACACAAAAAATTCAAAAAGTACTCTCAATATACATCAGGTTTTGAAGACAACCCTTATCCTTTAAGGTGCCTTTAAAAGATTGAACACAAGACCCTAAAACAGATATTTCTGAAATTACACATAATGACCTCAAAGGTTACGTAATAGCTTCCATAATACAAAATGAAAATTTGAAAATAAGACACATACTATGTTACAAACGACGTGGAACCATCTTGCAGGTTTTAAAGTCCTATGTTGTAATCAATCCCTTTGTTCTGAAACTAATTATTGTGTTGGCATGGGATCTATGACTATTTTGATATCATGATACATGTGGGTTATTTTTTTGGTTTGGTAAAAATTGAATCTTATACAAGGAATAAAAGTACAGGATACAACAAGTATGCCCTTGCAGTGTAGTGCTTTCTCTTTCTAGTTGGTAAGCAAGAAGATCAAGCATCTTGAGCATCCATATTCGAGGAAAGAAATGTACTTTGTAATTAAAAGTACAATAGCACAAAACTTATATTTTGGAGTCGCTACAAACTTAGATTTCTAAGTCATTCAAAATTCTATGAAATCCATTGTTACAGAATTCATCTTTGGTTTATCAAAAGTAACAATACAGTGTTACACCCCTCTTTCCAAACATAAGACAGAATAGTGATCCATATAACGTACCACAGTCGCCATGCACACTGCGTACGAAATCCAGGATCACTAGACATGCACATTTCTAAGTCATTAATGGATTGTGATCACTAGACATGGATATCATTGTTTGCTGAAGTTATGCTGGAAGTTGCACCATCTCTTCTCCCTAGCTACACTTTCCAGTAAGGTCCACCATTCTTGTATAGTTAAACACATAAAAAATGCAGTAAGTATATTTGAATTGATTTGTTTTAATTCAACAAGATATGAAAAATGTAAAATATATGTATGTATTTATTAAAAGGTAGATTGAATCCCTAGCTGCAAGAGAGAGAATATTAGCACAAAAAACAGTTGCATTGCAAGACTTTTCCAGGGTTGTCTTGATAGCGTCGATGACCTCGAACCCTCTAGCTGAATTAAGATCAGGAAGAGCGTTCTTCTCTCCTATAATGCTATTTGTATCATCAAGCAACACTGAGGCATCACATCCTTGTAAGAAATCTAGTTGCATTAATCCATGGTTATATATTTGATTTAGAGAACTAGGTGATTTTTGTAATCTGCAACGCTATAGTAACACAATCCATTAATTACAAGAATCACTAGACATGCCACTAATGATCACAATACATTAATTACAAGCATCACTAGACAGGATCACTAGACATGCCACTTTTCAATGAACATGCATGCACATTGGTAANATGAACGTCCTTATTACAGAATTCATTTTTGGATTCCTCGAAAGTAACAATACCCGCCTCTTTCCAAATATAAGATAGAGTAGTGAGCCAGAGAATATACCACAATCACCATGCACAATTAGTACAAGATCCAGGATCACTATAAATGCCACTCTTCATCAAACATGCATGCACAAAATATCATGGAACCACTGGGCAACATGGGACCACGGTTGTCTAGCAACTTACAACCATATTGATTATGTTATCTCCTAAGATAATTTATTTTTGCATGAAGAATTTAATTCACACAATAAGGAATATGAATGTCACTAACAGTTTGAAAGCCTCTATGGTTGATAAAAATTTCACTAAGTTGTAGTTTCGGTGGCTTGGGTGAGGATCAGAACATCTCATTAGTCACTGATAGGATTACAGACTATAGCTTCCATGGTCACATGAACATTTCAGCGATCAAAAGAACCAAGGAAAATGTAGCGGTGAGATAGTCCACTAAAGAGCCAAAATGGCAGAAGACAAACTTACTATGGGTTCTGCGACCAGATGAAAACTTCAGTGATCGGAGGTTCTAAGGACTAGCCATTGGCAAGATAGTTCAATAAGGAGCCGCAATAGAAGGAGACAGAAGGAATACGGATCGACAAAGTTTACAACTAAGTTCCTCCGTAGTGTCGGTGGCACAGAAGACTAAAGCTCCGATCAATGACAAGAAGCATTCCGATAGTGCGAACAATAGAAAATCATCGCCGGTCGGAAGAACTAAATACAACAAACTGGCGAGCTAGTTCACTAAGGAGCTGCAATGGCGAAAGAAAGACATACTATGGCTTCTGTGACCAGATGGAAACTTCGATGATCGAAAGACAGAAAGACTATGGATCAGTGAGTTCACAACGAAGCTCCTCCACGGTGTCGACGGCATAGAAGACTAAAGCTCCGATCAATGACAAGAAGCATTCCAATAGTGAAAACAATATAAAATCATCAGTGGTTGGAAGAACTAAAGACAACGAAGTGGTGAGTTAGTCCACTAAGGAGCTGCAATGGCGAAAGACATACATCCTACAGATCGGCGAGTTTACAACGAAGCCCCTCCGCAGTGTCGGCGGCACAGGGGACTAAAGCTCCGATTGAAACTTATACTAACCTCTGATAGCAATAAAGCGACATCGCTGACAGTCAAGCATATAAAGTTTTGAAAAAGAAAAATAACAGAGATAACATGCATCGACGAATAGCAAGACTATCCATCGCCAGCATAGAAGACTAATGCCCCGAACCCTTCATCAATCAACTTTCGGAAGTGATAAATTCAATTCGTTTCACCTCCGAAACTATGGAAACGTTCAAAAAAAGGTTTTGATGCATTAGTTATCATAGCTCCCAATCGTCGATGAGCTAATGATGAAGAGCACCAGCATTGAGATTTGGAGCGCCGATGGGCTAAAGGAAAAAGCTTCCAATCGCCGATGAAGAAGTCGTCACGATGCTGGTGATTTAAGGTGACGACACTGCGGCAGTGTTGAGACTTGGGGTGCCGATGGAATAGAAGACAAATCTTTTAATTAGTGACTGCGGTGACAAGGTAGAAAACTCCAATGGATTAAAACAACAAATGTCACTTTAGATTAACTGCCGAAACACTGGCTGTTGGCGGCAATTTCAGACTGAACCAGCAATGTCGATTATCAGCTACCACTTCAACTATTAAAAGCTCACTCAGTGAACTAGATCTTCACAGTAGATAAACAAATACTTAGCAAGGGTTTGAAGCCCTAATCTGGAAAAATTGTCAGTTTCAATTATTTTTGTGTAAACAGATCGGATTTTCAGGATCTGTGATTTTTGTAGAAGGATATAAAGCCCATGATTGATTTTATAATAAAGGTTCAACTTCAGGGATTTATGAACCAATAATAATTTCAAGCTTCTCATTTAACTTATTCATGGTATAAGATCTTTTGTTGTGAGTTGTTCAGCCATCATCTCTTTCTTTACTGTATTTATGCCTGAATGTGCATTCAGGTCAATTTCAGATTTATTAAAAAGCCAATAGCAGTCATTCTATTGGTCTATTAGTGATGTTTGATTTATAATACCATCCTCAGCAATATTTAGCCATTTATATGCATGTGATGTGTATTTAAGTCTGCCAACCTGGTGAGTTCTCCATCCCTACACCTTATAGTCAAATTTCTAAGCAAATTGCAACTAAAATCCCTGTAAACGAGTGAGTCTTATGCAAGCCTTGAGAGTGGAAAGGTTACATAGTTCGAATGACTTGACCCATATCTGAAAACCCTAAAAAACATTGTAAGTTACCAAGCATCCTCGAGCTACAACCTAGAGGAGTTTCCTAGAGTGATAACAAAATGGTGTCATTGCCGAGGAGAAGAGATTGAAGCTTAGCTTCCCTCGGAGACGACATAGATCCATGCTTTGATGATAGATAGGGCTTGGAAATTATTACAGTTGTAATCATCTATCTAGAGACTCCATTGATATAAGGTGGCTTCAAGAAGACCAAGTACTAGAGCAAACCCAAAGGGGCCACCAGCAACACCCATTTCAGATCCAGAAGAAATCTTGAGGAAAGCTAGGGCTTTACTAAGACAGACCAGCAATGCTGCACAAAACGCTACATCAGGTGTTTCAAGAAATATTTCTGTTGTTATTTCTTCTGCTGAAACTCTTAATTCCCAAAAAAATTTAGATACATCAGAAAAATCTAGGGCTTGGGCACCTTCAAGCACTGCTGCTTGTGAAGATCCAATCCTTGGTGACTCCACTGAGATAAGTATACCACCACCTTCTCAGCAAATATTTTCATTAGTGCTGCCTTCCACATCCTTGTCCATACCCATTTCCAATATGGCTACCCCTTAATTGACCAATATGGAAAGGATCCTGGTAGCTAGGTATGCACCCCTAATTTTTCCAAATCCTCTCGCAGCCATGCCTACCGGGGATTACCTCAAGTATATGCCTAAGTTTACAGGGGAAGGGGATTTCACTGCTGAAGAACATCTGGAGGCCTTTTATAGCTATGCTGAAAATATAAATATAGAACATGAAGATGTATGGACCAGAGTTTTTGTGCAAAGCCTAGATGGCCAGGCTAGGAAGTGGTTTAAAGAACTACCCGCTGGGTCATTGGTAGGCATAGAGGCCCTATATGACGTTTTCCTAAAGCATTGGGGAGAGAGGAGAGACCACCTCTACTATATCATAGAATTCAGCAACCTGAAAAGAGAAAATGGTGAGTGTGTCTCCAACTTTACCAAGAGATTCAACAACATGTACAGCAAGATCCCCATTGAGATTAATCCCACCAGTACCTCAGCTATGATAACTTATGTGAATGCCTTTGACTCTAACTTCTACCTACTTCTCAAAGAAAGGAGGTCTTCCTCCTTATCACTCATGCAAGATGCTTCCCTAGAGGTAGAGTCAAACATTTTGGCATCTCAGAAGGTCAAGGGGAAGGTAGACAGGAGAAAGCAGCCAGCAGACTATAGTGGGGCTTCTGCATCAGAGAACAAGATTGAAAAAATGACCAAATGTTTAGATAACCTAACTACTGAAATGTATAAATTGAAAGACTAAGGACATCTACCGGTAATGGGTAATGGGCCAAGTGACTTCGCTCCTCGAAACCCAAATTTTGTTCCTTATAGAAGAGGAAACACCCTAGTTCAAATTCTCAGAAGGGAGAGAAATTAAGGGCAATATCAAAGGATAAGAGCTCCATTTCAAAATGTTGTATTAGAAGAAGAGCCAGAGTTTGTTGAAGAAGAAGAAGAAGTTGAAGACAATATCCACTGCATGGAGGATGAGGTGGACTACTCTTTTCTGACACAAGCAGAATATGAAGAAGCCTCGATTGATGAGCAGATCACTGAAGAGGTTGTCTATCAGGTTGATGTTCAGGGAGTTTGTCAGGGAGGTTACCAACTAAGGTCTAGGTTGGTTTCTCCCCTCAAGAAGAATGTTGTACTTGTCAAGCTACCTGATGCACCATCTAGAAAGGTTGTTTTTTTACCAAAGAAAGTGGCCGTCCCATCCAAAGCATTGCATAAACCAGCACCTTCAGCTACACCTGATCAAGTCCAACTCAAACCTACAGCTCATGAGGTAAGGTTTCCAGATAGGCTGCATTATTCTTTTAACCTTGAGTCTGAAATTCAAAAGTTGAAAATCCCTTTCCCTTTAATTGAGTCGATGAAGGATGATGCATTTAAAACCTCCATTCTGGATTCCCTTCAGCCCAAGGTCTACCATGACATTGACTTTGTGAACCTGCAAGATGACAAGTATGTTGTAACCCTGGGCCCCATGATCAAAGACATAAAGGACTCCTGCCCACCATTCTATATATCCTTGAACATCCATGATAAAATCCTCCATAACTGTCTGCTAGATTCAAGAGCCTCTCATAACCTAATGCCAAAGGTTGTGATGGATGAAATTGGCCTCAACATTACCAAACCCTACAACGATTTATTTTCCTTTGACTCCAAGAAGGTCAAGTGCTTGGGCCTCATCAAAGGCCTTGCTGTAAACTTAACTCAGCTACCTTCAAAAAGCATAATGATGGACATCGTAGTGGCTGATATTCCTCCAAAATTTGGCCTCTTGCTGTCCCAATCATGGAGAAAAATATTGGGCGACACCCTTTAGATGGATCTCATGTATGCCACAATTCCCATGTTCGGAGGGGAGACTAAGAGACTGTACAGGGAAAATAAGATAGCATACATCATAAGCAAGGAGAGCCACTCAGTGAATCATGTGATCTACGCCGTGGACACCGATTTTGGGTCTTGCATCTTGCAAATAGATGATAATCAGTAGACATCCATTCAACTCACTAATACCACCCTTCCGTAGCCTGAAGAAGTCACAACAGTGATCTGGAATATGTGTTTCGATGGGGAAAGCGCTCAAAACTCAGCAGGCACGAGTAGAGTCTTGAGCTCCCCATCTAAAGAAAACATTCACCTGTCTTACAAGCTCGATTTCAAAACCACGAACAATGTAGCAGAATATGAATCCTTGCTGCTAGGAGTTAAAGCGGCGAAGGAGATGGGGATCATGTGCGTGAATTTTTTCAGGGATGTAGACCTCATCATAGAGCAGGTCAACAACACTTTTGAGACAAAAAATATCAGATTGAAGGCCTACAGGGACAAGGTATGGAAAATCAGAGACTCCTTTATGTTTTTTGAACTGTCATATATTCCTAGGGATTTGAATCACCTGGATGATTCCCTAGCTGTCTCTGCAAGTCTGTTTGTTCCTCCTTTACCCCCTAGGCTCAGCGACAATGTTTAGGTGAAGTACAGACCCTCTCTTCCAAACAATGTAAAATTTTGGAGGGTGTTTGAAAATGATGGGCAGCTTAGTAAATTCCTTCAGTTAGTGGATGAATTATTTGACATACATATAGACCAGGAAAACTTTAACATGGAGGAATCCAAACAGCTCAAGTTAAAAAATAAAGTAACTGAGCAGAATATTGTCCAATTTCCCAGAAACTACATACCTCGAGGTCTAGTACCATTGGAAGAAATGTTTGATCACAATGACATCCCTTTCAATCCTTCCAAAAGGGAGCTAGATCCTGCTTTCCAAGAGCAAAACATAGGCAGCCAAAGCCATCCAAAATTGATAAATCTATCCACTGGGCTGAGTGCTGAACAGAAGTCTAAAAATTGCAGCTTGAAAAAGGAGTTTGTTGATGTCTTTGCATGGGACTATAGTGACCTAAAAACATATGACACCAACATCATCCAGAACCAGATTCCTTTGGAGAAGGACACCATTCCTTTCAAACAGAAGCTGAGACCCATTAGCCCTCTTCTATTACCAGTGATTGAGAAAGAGATCCACAAGCTCCTCAAATCCAAACTCATAATGCCCCTCAGGTATTCCAAGTGGATTGCAAATCTAGTAGTGGGGTGAATCCACAGACCTGGGTAACACTTTTTGGCAAGCGCATTTCGGCAAAAACAGAAAAGTGCACCTCAGTCGAGGGCTTGTTAAACTCTCGACGGAGGTCTTAATATCTCGACCGTGGTTTTATCAAGCCCTCGACCGAGGTTTTGTTCAGCCCTCGACCGAGGTATTTCTTAACCCTCGGTCGAGGTATTAAAACCTCGACCGAGGGTTAATAAATACCTCGGTCGAGGTATTAACTCAGTGTAGTTGGAGTGTCATTAATGTTTGAATTCACTCCCGGGCTTTTGCTCCAAAGGAGTTTACATGACTAGGACCTCGACCGAGCTCATACCTCGGTCGAGGTATTAACAAAACCTCAACCGAGGTATTTAAATACCTCGGTCGAGGGCTTAAGAAAATAGACTTAGCCCGCATTCAAACAAATCAAAAATTTTCTGTGCCTTGCAGAGGTGTACACCCTGCCATTCCTAGCACATAACTGAGCGGAGTTGATACTGATAAATTCACCAACGAATCTTCTATCCATTAAGGTATCATACACGCAATTTGGCATTCATATGAAATTTATTTTTTAATTACTTCTAAAACTTATACTTAGAAAACCACACTGCAACTTCGAAGCAGCTCAAAGAAAAATCCGCAGAATTAAAAATACACAGCCAAAAAATTCTTAAAAATGCACACATCACATATCGACGTGTCCTCTTCAAAAGGGTTCTTTGGT
>LPNX010286211.1:742918-761511 GCA_001517045.1 Pseudotsuga menziesii | reverse complement strand
GTGTTTTGAGGGCTTCTATCTAGCACATGAGTAAAAAATCAGGTTTTCATCGCCAAATTTGGCCAAAAAGTGTTACCCATCTTCATGGAATCACCCAGTGGTAAGAAAGAAAAATGGAGAAATCAGGTTGTGTGTGGATTTTAGAAACCTGAACAAGTATTCCAAAAAAGATAACTACCCACTACCCAATATGGAACATCTACTGCAGAAAGTCTCGAGGGCCAGGGTCATGTCCTTCCTTGATGGCTTCTCTGGATACAACCAAGTTGTTGTGCACCTAGACGGCCCAGAAAAGACCGCCTTTACCACCCCTGGGGCACCTTCATGTATGCTAAAATGTCATTTGGGGTAATGAATGTTGGGGATACTTTTCAGAGAGCTATGGACCTATATTTTGTAGGGCTAAAAGATAAATTTGTGCTGATATATTTGGATGACTTAATAGTTTACTCTCACAACCATCATGACTACTTGCAGCATTTAAGGAAGGTATTTCTGAAGTGTAGCAGGTACGGAATATCACTGAACCCTAAGAAGTCCTAGTTTTCACTCAATGAAGGAAAGCTCCTAGGCCACATAGTCTCAGCAGAAGGTGTAAAGATCGATCTGGTAAGGGTGGATGCAGTTCAGCAGTTATCAATACCAAGGTCAAAAAGAGACATTCAGTCCTTTTTAGGCAAGATAAACTTTGTCAGGAGATTCATTCCAAATTTCTCTGAGCTGGTAAAGCACATAACAACCATGCTAAAAATGGATGTAGAGATCAAGTGGACCGACCAGGTAAGAAATTATTTTGAAGACATTAAGAAAGCCATCATGAAGGCCCCAACCCTGATTAGTCCCAACTACACCAAGGGTTTTTACATTTTCTCTTTTGCATCTTATGACACAGTGGCAGCTATACTATTACAAAAGAATGATGAAGGTCTTGATCATCCAATTACTTTATTTAGCAGAACCCTAAGAGATGTTGAGCTGAAGTATGACCCAATTGAGAAGCAGGCTTACGCTCTCATAAAATATTTGAAGAGATTCAAAATCTACATTCTCCATGTAAATATCATTGCATATGTCCCTTCAGCTGCTGTGAAGGATGTTTTGACTCAGCCTGACATTGATGGGAAGAGAGATAAGTGGATTTCCAAACTCATTGAGTTTGATGTAGAGGTGAAACCCACCAAGCTGGTAAAGTGATTAGGTCTATCCAAACTCATGGCCAAAGAAAACTATGAACTGATGGGAATAAATTCCACATGTGTCAGATCAGCAAAGGTGCAGACTATGGTAGCAGCTGAAACAAAAGTAAACCAAGATCAGAATAACAGTCCAGCAGTAGCTCAGAACATATCTTCTTATGATTGGTGCTTAGGTATCATTCAATTTTTGCTTAAATTATAAGTTCCTCCTAATCTCACTCCTAACCAAGCACAAGCTCTTAAGTTGAAATCTGTTAAGTTTTGCATAATTGACAAACTGCTGTACTGGAGGGATAAGTTTGGAATTTTGTTAAGGTGTCGAGATAAAGAGGAAGTAGAGCAGGTCATGCATCACTTTCATTCTAGTACATGTGGAGGCCACCACTACTAGAAAACCACAGCCTACAAGATATTAAAAGCATGATACTATTGGCTAGTCCTCTTTGCATGTATGCACTTTTGTAAGGGCATGTGACCAATGTCAAAAATTTATATGGAAGCAGCAGCTCAAATCCTTTCCCCTTAGTCCCGTTCCAGTGAATGGGCCTTTCCAGCAATGGGGTCTAGATTTCATAGGTGAAATAAATCCATCTTCCAGTGGACAACATAAATGGATCTTGGTAGCCACTGACTACTTTACCAAATGGATAGAATCAATACCTACCAGAAATGCCACTCATCAAGTCATCATGAGATTCTTATATGAGAACATCTTCAGCGGGTTTGGTTGCCCAATAAGGTTAGTAACTGATAATGCACCATCTTTTAAGTCTAGGGCATTAGTTAGAATGTGTGAATCAATGGGTATTCAACTGGTGCATTCCACATCCTATTACCCACAAGGAAATGGCCTGGCTGAGTCATCCAACAAAATCTTAGTTAGAATCATCAGGAAACTACTAGAGACAAATCAGAAAAGCTAGGATTCAAAGCTTAAGTTTGCTTTATGGGCTGATAGGGTGACAGATAAAATATCCATAGGGACTTCTCTATTCAAACTAGTTTATGACACTAAGGCCATCTTTCCTATCCAGCTCATCCTTCCAGTGGAAAAGTTCTTTCAGGAAGAGGAGGATGAACCAAATGATATGATGAGAAGGATGATGGATTTGGTGGAGTTACAGCAGATCAGGGAGCAAGTTATAGGAAAATCAGAAGCTCATCAACAGAAGATGAAAGACATGTTTGACAAAAGAGCAAAGGTAGACAACTTCCAGGTCAGAGATTGGGTCCTCAAGTGGGATGCTGTCAAATAGGACAAGGGGAAACATGGAAAATTTGACTCTTTGTGGATTGGACCTTTTTTTATAGACCAAGTATATGATAATAACACCTTCAAACTGCAGAATATGGAAGGTGAAGAAGTATTCGATGGCTCAGTAAATCGGTAGTTCCTGAAACTCTGTTTTATTTGAGGCTGTGAGGCCTTATGATTGTATATTAGTAGATAGTAGGTTGTTTTCTTTCAGAATAAGACTCCATGCCCAATTGAACAATAAATAATAGTGTTAAATTACTTAGTTGCTTTTAGGGAAAGGAATTTTGGTCTGGGGTTCTTGGGACCTCACTGGGAGGTTCCCATCCCCAAGTAGGAGCCAGATGTTATCTCCCAAGATAATTTATTTTTGTATGAAGAATTAAATTCATGCAATAAGGAATATTAATGTCACTAACAGTTCGAAAGCCTCTATGGTTGATAAAAATTTCACTAAGTTGTAGTTTCGGTGGCTTGGGTGAGGATCAGAACATCTCATTAGCCACTGACAGACTTACAGACTATAGCTTCCATGGTCAGATGAACATTCCAGTGATGGAAAGAACCAAAGAAAATGTAGCAGTGAGATCGTCCACTAAAGAGTCGAAACGGTGGAAGACAGACTTACTACGGGTTCCGCGACTATATGAAAACTTCACCGATTAGAGGTTCTAAGGACTAACCATCGGTAAGATAGTTCAATAAGGAGCCGCAATGGAAGGAGACAAAAGGACTATGGATCAACAAAGTTTACAACTGAGTTCCTCCGCAGTGTCGGTGGCACAGAAGACTAAGGCTCCGATCAATGAGAAGAAGCATTTCGATAGCACGAACAATAGAAAATCACCAACGGTCAAAAGAACTAAAGACAATGGAGTGGCTAGGTGGTTACTAAGGAGACGCAATGGTGGAAGAAGGATAGAATACGGCTTCCATGACCAGATGAAATCTTTGGCAATCAAAAGACAGATAGACTATAGATCGGTGAGTTTACAATGAAGCTCCTCCACGGTGTCGACGGCACAAAAGGCTAAAGCTCTGATCAATGACAAGAAGCATTCCGATAGCGCGAACAATAGAAAATCATCGGTGGTCACAAGAACAAGGACAATGGAGCGGCAAGTTAGTCCACTAAGGAGCCACAATGGAGGAAGACATACAGCCTACATATCAGCGAGTTTACAACGAAGCCCCTTCGTAGTGTCGATGGCACAGGGGACTAGAGCTCTGATTCAAACTTCTACTGAACTCCGATAGCAATAAAGCGAAATCGCCGACAGTAAAGCATATAAAGTTTTGAAAAATAAAAAAAATAGAGCTAATGCACATCGGCGAATAGCAAGACTATCCATCGGCAGCATAGAAGACTAATGCCCCAATCCCTTCGTCAATCAACTTCCGGCAGCGATGAATTCAGTTCATTTCACCTCTAAAACTACGGCAGCATTCAGAAAAAAGGTTTCGATGCATTAGTTATCACAGCTCTCGATCGCCGATGAGCTAATGATGAAGAGCGCTAGCATTGAGATTTTGAGCGTCAATGGGCTAAAGGAAAAAGCTTCCGATCGCCAATGAAGAAGCCGTCGCAATGCTATTCATTTAAGGAAATGACACTGTGGCAGCATTGAGACTTGGGGTGCTGATGGGCTAGAAGACAAATCTTATGATCGGCGACTGCAGTGACAAGGTAGAAAAATCTAGCAGACTAAAACAAGAAATGTCACTTCAAATTAACTGCTGAAACACTGGCTGTTGACAGTAATTTCAGACTGAACCAGCAATGCCAATTATAAGTGACCACTTCAGCTATTAAAAGCTCGCTCAGTGAACTAGATATTCAAGGTATATAAACAAATAGTTAGCAAGGGTTTGAAGCCCTAATCTTGAAAAACTGTCACTTTCAATTATTTTTGTGTAAACAGATCGGATTTTCAAGATCTGTGATTTTTGTAGAAGGCTATAAAGCCCATGATTGATTTTATAATAAAGGTTAAAATTCAGGGATTTATGAGCCAATAATACTTTCAAGCTTCTCATTTTACTTATTCATGGTATAAGCTTTTTTGTTGTGATCTGTTCAGCCATCATCTCTTTCTTTGCTGTGTTTATGCCTGAATGTGCATTCAAGTCAATTTTAGATTTATTAAAAATATGATAGTTGTCATCCTATTGGTCTATTAGTGATATTTAACTTATAAATACCATCCTCAGCAGGATTTAGCCATTTATATGCATGTTTTATGTGTGTAAGTCTTCCAGCTTGGTGAGTTCTCCATCCCTGCACCTTATAGTCGAATTTCTGAGCAAAACGCAACTAAAAGCCTTGTAAACGAATGAGTCTTATGCATGCCTTGAGAGTGGAAAGGTTACATATGTCGAATGACTTAACCCAAATATGAAAACCCTAAAAAACATTGTAAGTTACCAGGCATCCTCAAGCTACAACCTAGAGGAGTTTCCTGGAGTGATAACAGATTAGAATGTAATTGGAAAATATATGGTCTCTCATGTACTTCCATTAGAAATAGGGTAAAATTTTGAGCCTTTATTTGAATAATATATTTCTAATTGGTTTTCCACCATATTTTTTTCCCAAAGAGGGGTGAATTTAAACTTTTCTTATTTCAAATACTTGGCATGGTGACATGCGGTTTTTTTTCTTGTAATTTTATCCTTTTTTGTAAAATTGATGAATCTTATATTACAAAAACAAATTTGAAGTACAATTTGTTTGCCCTTGTTGTGCAACACTTTCCCTTCCCATCCAAACAAGAAGTGCAAACATCTCTAATTTGGCACACACCATTTGCTTCTCAATGTTCATGGACAGTAGGGTCCTCTTTTCTCTGACTTTTTTTGAAGCAGATCATCATACATTTTGGAAGGGAATTTAGAGATCTGGCTACTCCAAACCTTGAAACATTACTAAGATTCTACAAATTTATATTTGAGTCCAAAGTGGTATATCTCATTCCATCTTATCGTATAAACGCTCACATAATTAACATTCCATGGCAAGTTAGGATCCAATCCCAATATCCTTCGAGATCGAACCCTAGAGTTTTGTAACATAATCTCACAGGACAACTGTACAATGGAAAACATATTTCATGCATAGAGTACATATGGAAGGGTTAGTGTACTCTTTCTTTTCAAAATGTAAAAAGTAAGCACAACTATTTTTTGGGGAGAATCCACATAATGCACTTCTCTTGCACTTATCTTGGGGAATTCATAGGAATCTGTAGTTTACTCTATATGCCCATATCCCCTGCATTTTCTAATGTATCTTAAAGGTCAAGTCCGATTCCAAATCAAACCTTGAAATGTCCACATGAAGTGAACATTCTCTAAATAAGCTTGTCCTCTGCTTGTGGTAAAATAGGAATATACCTAGTTTTGATTAACTTCAAAATCCCTTTGTAGGATTAACCTCAAAATCTCACACAACAACTTATTTCCATCTGCAGTCTAGTGTGACAAATAATGAATATATATTCTAATTAATAATTCTTATGTTACCACCACAAGAAAGACTATCCATATTCCTAGGACGATCCTAGAACTACACTCTATTTCCTTTTACAACTTTATGAATAGTGGGATCAATCGTTATGGAAATAAGAGAAAAATGAGCTCCATTTGATTAGCTCCTCCCTAGTACTTGTTCAGAATGATTTACAATTTATGCATGTAGTACATAAACTCTAGCACCACTTAGCCTTTGTCATAAGACATCATCATGCCCAATTCCCAAACCCCTTAACTTTGACAAAATTCCTTTTTCACTTACCTAGTGAAAATTTCTTGTTTTTTTATTGCTAGTTGTCTATTTAAGTTCTTCACTTATTGATCACCTGAGCTGGAGCTTGATTAGAATTGTTGAAATTTTAGACTAGCGGAAAAACAGAATTTATAAAATGGACACTTCTTTCATAGAAAATGTGTTTACCTTTCATTCTAAGAAGAAATTATAATCCCTAGTAATCAAAAGGCTCATCTTTAATTCCAATCTACGTATCAGAATTGTCTTTGACCTATGAAAGAATCATTAATGGTAAGAAGGCATTCTTTATGGATGAAAGTGGGGATTTAAATGGACCCAAACTTACCAATGAAGAGAAAATGTCTTTGGATTAACCGTGGATTGTGCCATGAAACTAGGATCACCTGCGTAAGCTTTGACCTCAACAACCTTGAAAAAACAGAGTTTATAATGAATATCTCTTTTAAAGAAAATCCATCGACTCTTCCAGGATTTCAATTCTTTGTAATGTCCGAAAAAGTGAATTCTGATCTCTACTCTTGTATGGTCTAAAATACATGGGTTTTCTAGTATTTAAAAGACTTATCTCTATTTTCAATTTACATTTCAGCATTGTAGCATGCCTTCATTGACTTACTAAAGAAGCATTATTGGTTAGAGGACATTGTCTCTGCCTCTTGATTAAGATATTTTATAACATTTTGAATCTTGATTCTGGTCCTAAAATGTCGAGGCTAGACATCTATACTGATGACCCATAGACAGATTTGGACTTGACAACCACATTTTATAGCCTAATTTTGTCCCCTATTTCCCCCATTTGTGTTAAATAGATTTGGGTTACCAAAAGAGATTCTTGTGGAGCTGTAATGAATTGGGGGAGTAGTAATGAATGGTTGTCATATTGGTTTGAGCTGAATATGAACAAATATCTACAAAGAATTGCTGGTACATGTAGAAAGATCCTTTATTCAAAATGTAGAGAGATTTATTGACTTTACCCATACGAGGGTGCATGGTGGATAATAGAACCTAGTTATTGGTTTGAGCTGAAGAAACCAAGGTTTCATGAACATACTAACTTTTCCAGAGCCATAGATCCCCTTCTAAGATTTTGGGCCTTTCCCCTCTCAATATATAATACCTTTCCCCTCTCAATATATAATACCATGAAATCCTTGTAACAAATGTGCAGGAACGTGGTATATACCTTCCAAATCTAAAATACCAGAGCCCCGTGAGTAGGCCTAAAGTTGTTGGATCAACATCAGAAAGAAGATTAAACCCATTTGTAAAGAATAATCTATGTTCAGAATAGGGTGCTTAGTTGTCTTGCTTCTTCTCAGAACCAGAGAAAACATTTGTAATTGTAAAATAACTGGATTTTTTCTGGTATATGGAAACCTTCCATGGATACCTCTTACGGAGAAACCATCTGCGGGAGTCCTTAGCTGCACATTTGCCAGAAGGAATTTTGGATTCCATAGGAGAGATAAGGGTTAATGTAGCCTACTTTTGGGTATGTGCTATCCATCTATTTTGTAATTGTAGGGCTCACTGGGATATTTGAAAGTAGACTAACGAATGACTGTTGCCAGCCTGCAGATGAATCAGTCATCAAGAATATGGAAGATCCAAAGTTGAAGCATCATGCCAAGTCGTTACAATCATATCCATTGGTTTATGGATACATATTTGTAGGTTGATGCAGTACTGAAGCTTGGAAAAAGTGTAGAAAAGAAAAGCCTAAAATTCATGAGGAGAAAACCCTTGAAACCTGGGCCAATGCAGTACTTAAGCTTGGAAAAAGCATAGAAAAAAAAGCCTGAAATTCATGAGCAAAAAACCTTGGAACCTGGGTCTGGATGTACCTGATTATTCTATTCCTGATAAAAGGTTCTGAGCAGAAGTAAACAGAGAAATTTGCAGGAGGAGGCTCATGCACCGTTTGATGATCACGATACGAGTTCATCATTGTTGGGGGCTAAAGCATTGGTTTACCCACTGCTGGGTTTTTCTCTTTGCTCATATTCAAGATGGTTATTACATCAGTGCTATCCCCAAGGATGGATAGAGAAATCTTGTAGAAGTACATGCCACCCAAGGCATCATCATTCTGTTTCCACCCAGCGCATCATCCAAGTCAAAATTGCTGCCCATCCTTTTTGGTTTTGGAGAATACCACAATCTGTCCACTAATTTATGAGATTCCAGAGTTCAAAATTGTAGAGTGTGTTCCACCAAGATGTTGGACGTCTGAAAGGCATAGGTATATGCTTAGTATATGTTTGCTTTGAAGGGTTTGGAACCCTAGTATATGTTTTCTTTCAATGGGAAGCTTTTCATAAAAGCTTTATCATTTACTTTTGAATAAAATATTGCAAATTAATATAGTTATTGGAGTATAATTTTTTTTCTTAATTGGAGTATAATTTTTTTTCTTAATTTTTATTAAATTTAATTGGTCAATTTTTAGATTTCTTGATTAAAACGTTGAAAGAGTTTTTTTTAATTATTTTAATTATATTTAGTAAAGGAATATATGAATTAATATGATAAATAATTCATACTATATAAATAGATATAGTTATTATAATTATATTATAATGATAATTAGTAGTATATAATAATAAATGTCTATTGTAATATATATTCATATCAATACTAAATGTTATGTTATTTTTAAAATAAAATGTAGGTTTTTCAATTAGGATTTAGTAAAATCCCTTGCCATGACTACTATTTAAACCCAAATGATAAAAATCCCTATCAAGTAAAATACCAGGTAATGAATCCACTGTAGATATGCCCGACCACGATCACGCTCTCCAGTCCAGGACATTGGAGCATACTCTTGAGGAACTCCTCTTGGAAAATCTCAATACGCCGAGAGCTTGTAGTTGTGGAGTCTCATAGAATAAAAGGTCCATGATGAGGAGATCAAAGTGTTTTTCAAATGCACTAATTTGGTTATCCCATTCTGTCAAGTTGTGTGCTACCAAACCATGAACAAGGAGAGATAGTTCTTATCTTCATCTACTATCTTTGCTTTGAATCGGGAAAGGGAAAACCAGAAAGCAAGAGGAAAACCAGAAGGAATAATTAAGCCCCCTTCCAACAAAGCCAAAAATTTGGTGCTAGAAACCTATAAATTTATGTTACAAGGAATTTATGTCATGCCTATATTAACATTGTTTATAGGAGTATAGTTTTCAAAACCCATATTGAATTAGTAGAACAATGGGAGAAACTCAAATGAGTTAATAATATTTATGTGGAATCACACTCTAAGGATAGGAATCCAACTCAATGATGATAATCTAGTCTAGAAGTCCGATGGCATGTGCTAGAACATCGTGATGATAGCTGATTTGGTGTTTCTAGCTGAGCTATGACACATGGGGTGGTCTACATTTTACTAAATTCTAACACTGCAGATGGATTCAGAGACCCCATTTTAAAGGGGGTCTCTGAATCCATCTGCAATGTTAGAATTTAGTAAAATGTAGAAATTCATTGTCGAATTTTCAATTTTTTCATTGTCGAAGTGACACAATTAAAAATGACTAAATAAATGACCAATTGTTATATGGTCATTTGTATTCTACATAAATTTGGCCATTTATCTTGGTCACTTTTAATTGGTTTCTATCCCGTGACCAAAAGTGGTCATTTATCTTGATTGTTTTTAGTTAGCTCACTTAGAATTGTGAATTTTGGTCATTTGTCCCTTTCAGGAGACTGTGGTGACTAAAAATTTTGGTCTCTTGGTCACTAGTCTCTCATTTTCCACTAGTGTTCTTTTTGTGTAGAAGAGTTTTTAAACAAGTTCGATTCTTACCCAAGAGAGTTTGTACAGCTGTTTTGACCTTGTGGGCCAACCCTAGCCTCCTTCGATAGTACCATGAGCTGAAGTAGAGCACTGTCAGAAGAAACACAACTCGTAGTGTTCAAGTGTGAAGTCCCAAGCCATGACGAAGTAAGGATCAAACCCACATTAGGAAACAAGCAATAAAACATAGGACGTGTTACTCACTACTAACTTTCTTTTTACATTCAAGAACCAAGCTCACTCCTTCAAAAAAATCTCACCACAAAGTGTATAGTTAAAGGCACTCGTAGAGTCAAAATATCAACAGGAGAGACAATTACGAAGCTAGGGTAATGGTGCTAAAGAGTATCACACAGATTTGATTCAGTAGATACATTAATCTCTTTACACAGTGAAAGAATGACTCTGGCAAGGAAGCATATGCTCAATGGAGTGATAGTAAAGCCATGTGGTCGTCAGCCTGTAGCTTCTCACTCCACAGCTCTGAAAACAAATGAACAAAAATGTGATTTTTTAGGTTAAGAACAGCCTTTCATTGCCTCCAAAGTCAACTAAAACCCTAATCTTTGAACACCAACCATGTGTCCTCCAAATTATTTGCAAGATATTGGTTTCATGTTATAGTTCCAATTTCTCTTTTTTAACCTGCACACATTTTTGTATAAAGGTCAAAACCATATAGTAGTATTTGCTTTGGTTTCATACTCTACGATTTTGGGTTTTGTTTGTTTAAACCAAAAACATAAATGTAGGAGTTATTCACGAAAGAATAGAGTTTTTAAAGTAAAATTAAACCATTGCAAATGCTTATCCTTGCTCTCTCTCATATTTTTGTGTTTAGTAATTGTTTTAGTAAGGTACAAAAACAATGGAGGATGAACCATTAATTTATACATAAATACTTGAACTTAGAGATTATTTAACTAGGACTTAGTCTAGCCATTGATTTACAAATACGAATATTTTTGCCTTGTTAGTAAACTCTTGTAAAACAAGAATTCATATAAAAGAAAATGAAATACTAATACTTGGTTAAAGGAAAATCATTGGAATAGAATAATTAAAGTTTTGAGAAGGATTTGAATAATTATAGATAGTCATGTATACCAAATACTAACGTTAATATGTAGTTTTGGTCACAAGAAATTTTATCACATCAATTAGTTTATAGATTTCCTAGGTTACTGTACTCTTAATGACAGAATGAGATCTGTCCATAAGATGCACCTTCTAAAATTAAATACGAGCATTTAACTGAAAACACAAAATGAAAGTTCATTGAAAAAGGATGTGACAGTAAGCATAACTGAACTAAATCCAGTTTATTACAATATTGTTTTACAAACATTTATGCAGGTTTATAACAATAAAATATCAACAATACCTCTTACTGGGTCAAGTTGCAAAAACAAACAATTTAACTAGCATTTTATCCTCTGCTAGTTGAATGATAGTCTCGATCTGGAAATACTAGCAACAAAACTGCTTACCTGTATAGAACCTGTAAAGGAAGCATCACTTCAGTACGTTATCTATAAGCTAAGTAAGCCCCGATCTCAACTAAAGTTCTTTCCTACTTGTCAGAAGACCATAAAAAACACACTTAGTATCAGGTTTAGATGTAGTTTTCTCTGTGTCATTTTAAAACATAAACTGCTAAAATTCAACATCCGGAACAAGGTACTATAAAGATAAACAATTAAATTATATAGAACTAGAGAATTAAAATGTTGAGTTCTAGATACTACTGTTTGAGTAACCATTAGTAGTTATTGGTTCTTAGGCAGTGACATCTATGAACATTTTATGTTACATGAAAAATTTTAAATTTTTATGAATTTTTGGGTTATTACATGTGGTATTAGAGCCCAAGGTTCAAACACTAGACCTGAATGTGGCTCAACTTGCATAAATAAACAATAGATTTAAAACATGCATACTGATTTGTACTTTTATTTTGAAACTTCCAGAGAATTTTTATGAGTTAAACTGCAGGAATGGAAAGATTGGAAGAATATGCGGATGAGGAGTCCCCATTTACTGAATGAAGTAATTCTAAAAGAGAACCCATACAAGAAGAAATAACTAATAACTCTTCTGAATTATTACAAACAGTCAAGGAACTAAGAACAGAGATGGAAACAATCAAAAAGGAAAATGAGAGAATTCTGAGAGCTTAGGAGGAGCTGAATACGATTTTAATGGAAAGATTTCAGAATGAAGAAAAATATAAACAAACAGAGTCTGAAGATATGCCTTACCAACATAAAAATAAAAAGTCTAAACAACTTAAAATCGAAAGTAGCTTATCCTCTGAGGTTTATGGCAATCCACATAAAAATAATTATCAATATACTAGTGATAGTAGCGAAGATAATCATTGTACAAGAAAGAGAAAATTTAAACCTTACGAAGAAATATATGGAGAATTTAAGAAAATAAAGCCACCAACCTTTAATGGTGAAACTAAGAAGGGAGAAGAGGCTGAATCATGGATGTCTGGGATGAAGAAATATTTTCAAATTTGTAATTATTCTAATCAACTAAAAGCTAGAATGGCCATTTACAACCTCACTGGGAAGGCAGATATTTCGTGGCGGGACCTAAAAAGAGTAAAAGGAATTAGGAAGAAGAAAATTAACTGGAGTATGTTTAAGAAATATTTTAAAAAGAAATTCTTGTCACAACAGTACTACAAAGACAGGGCTAAGGCATTTTATGAACTAAAAATGGGAACAATGAACATGAAAGAATTAAACAATAATTTTTTAAGTCTGCTTCGATATGTGCCTTACATTGTGGACGAGAAGCCTAAGGTACAGTGGTTTCTAAGCTGCTTACCCTTCCATATAAAGATAGAATTGAATATGGCAATCCAAAACTTTAGAAGAAGCGATGAGAAAGGTGAATTTCTATTATGAACAGAATCGCAAAAAGGAAAGTATGACAAATTGGAAGGCTAAAAGAACTAATAATTTTGAAGAGAGAAGGAAAGGTTTTGTACCTAACCGTAATTTTAAGAATATAACACACGCATTTCTCTTAATAAAAATTTCCAAGGGAACAGAGGTATTTCACAGAAAAACCCAATTGCTCAAAGAAATAAAGAACCAGTTAATAATCATAGTAACTACACCAAGAATATTGAATGAGAGGAACCAGCAAAGTGTTGGGAATATAATGGTCCTCATTATGCATCAGTTTGCCCCAACCAAAAGAAGAATTTTATCAACATGCATACGATATAGAAGGAGATGATTGTTGGTGATCTAGCAAGGACAATGCCCAGGATCAATGCAGCACTGGAAAACAGACAGGTGGACTATCAAACCTCCATGGTGGAAGTGGAAGGTAAGATGAATCAAACCATTATATCTATTTTATTTGATACTGGGGAAATATTAAGTTATATTTCTCCTGATTTAGTAGAAAATGCAAGTTATCAGTAAAAAAATTTGCAAAGTCTTGGTTAGTCCAGCTAGCTACTAGTGCAAAAAGAAAAGTGGTTAGTTTTGTTAAGAATTGTGCTGTAAAAATGGATCAGTTTGAAACCTCTGTTAAGCTTAATGTATTACCTTTAGGTTCTTATGATATGCTAATTGGTATGGCTTGGTTAGAACATCATAGGGTAGTCCTGAACTATTTCGATAAAACATTTACTTACATAAATAACGATGGAGAAACAGTAAATATAAAAGGAATCCCTAGGAAAACAGCTATAAGACAGATGTCTGCTTTGCAACTTAATAAAGTTGTTCCAAAAGGTTGTAAATCCTTTGTTGTAATAGTAACTAATGAATAAAATACTAATAACGAAGATAAATTAAAACTAGAATACATCCTGATTCTCAGGGAGTATTTGAATGTATTTTCAGAAGAAATTGTGTGACTGCCTCCGAAGCGAGAGTTAGACTTCACTATTGAGCTAGTACCTGGTGTAGTGCCCAGCTCAAAAGCCTCATATCAGATGAATATATTGGAATTAAATGAATTAAATTCACCATTAAAAGAACTTATTGATATGAATTATATCAGACCCAGTGTGTCTCCCTAGGGAGCACATGTTATTTTTGTTAAGAAGAAGGACAAAACTCTATGATTATGTATAGATTACCGTCAACTAAATAAAATGACTATCAAAAATAGATATTTGTTACCCCGCATAGATGATATGTTTGATCAACTACGTGGAGAAACTATATTCTCGAAGATTGATTTACGATCAGGTTACCACTAGGTCCGAATCAAAGATGAAGACATCTTTCAAACAACTTTTAGGACTAGGTATGGTCACTACGAGTTTGTTGTTATGCCATTTGGGCTTACTAATGCCTTGGATGTCTTCATGTGTTTGATGAATAATGTAATGCATAAGTAACTTGATAAATTTGTGGTCATATTCATTGACTACATCTTAATTTACTCAAGGTCTGAAGAAGAACATAAAGAGCATTTAAAAATTGTTTTACAAGAGTTACGAGAACATCAGCTCTATGAAAAATTTAGTAAATGTGGTTTCTTTAAGGATAGAATACAATACTTTGGTCACGTAGTGAATAAAGAAGGAATTTTTGTTGATCCCAAAAAGATAAATGCAATCTAATAATGGTTAGTCCCAAAATACGTAACTAAGGTACGATCATTCATGGGAATTATTGGCTATTATCGAATATTTATCGAAGGGTTTTCAAGAATTTCAAATCCCATAACTTCTTTACATAAGAAAGGGAAGAAATTCAAGTGGAGTCAAAAGTGTGAAGATAGTTTTAAAAAGTTAAAAACATTATTAACCACCACACCAATCTTAAGAATTGTTGACCCTAATAAAGACTTTATAGTATGTACTGATGCATGAAATGACGGTTTAGGTGGAGTTTTAACTCAGGAAGGACACGTCATTGCCTATGAGTCTAGGAAGCTGAAGATTCATGAGAAAAACTATATGACCCATGACTTAGAATTGGTTGCTGTCACACATGCCTTAAAAATGTGGCATCATCATTTAATCAAAAGAAATTTTATACTAATGACAGATAATAAAGGGTTAAAATATTTGTTGGATCAACCTAAATTAAATGCTAGGCAAGCTAGGTGGCTATCTTTCCTTAGAGAGTACGATTTTGAAATCCAACATATTAAGGGCAAAGAAAATAAGGTTGGTGATGCTTTAAGTAGGAATGCAAAACTAAGTTTTGTAGCAGCAATCAGCACCTATAAAATAGATTTGGAAGAACAGCTAGAAGAAGGAATAAGACTAGATGAAAATTATCGGAAATTACAAGCAAAGGTAAGAGAAAATTTAATTGAAAGTTTAAGTACAGGGTATAGTTTAAATGAAAAGGGATTATTATTATATAAAGATAGACTATACATACCTAATGTACCTAAGATTAAGTTGTTGATTTTAAATGAAATTTGTAAGACTCCTTATTCAGGACATCCTAGTTTTCAGAAGACTATAACCATGTTAAGAAATGATTATTTTTGGCCAAACATGAAAAATGAATTGGTATAATACATTGCTAAGTGCTTTGAATGTCACCAAGTAAAGACTGAAAACCAGCATCCAGCTAGGTTACTTCAGCCATTACCTATTCCTAACTGGAAGTGGGAGATAATTAGCCTTGATTTTATTACAAGACTACCCAGAAATCAAAATCTAAATGACTCAATAATGGTAGTTGTCGATAAACTAAGCAAGGAAGCTCATTTTATAGCTGTAAAAACTACTTATAAAGCTGCGAATATTGTTGATATATTCCTAAAACAAAATTTTCGTTTACATGGAATACCAAAAGTAATAATTTTAGACAGATACCCTAAGTTTATGGGAAACTTTTGGAAGTCTTTGTTTAAATGACTAAATACTACATTAAATTTCAGTACCTCTTTCCATCCTTTGACAGATGGATAGACTGAAAGAGTGAATCAGGTATTGGAATATATGCTCAGAATGTATGTAAAAGAACAGCCAGGTAAATGGGAAGATTACTTACACTTGGTAGAGTTTGCTTACAATAAGCACTACCAAGCCTCAACAAGATATAGTCCCTTCGAAATTTTGTATGGCAAGAAGTGCAATACCCCCATATAATGGAGTAATCTAGTTGACAGGTTAGTATTAGGACCTTAATTATTAAAAGAGATGGATTTAATTGTAAAACAGGTGCAAGGTAAGTTGAAAGTTGTGCAAGATCGATAGAAAAGTCAAGCAGATCTTAAACGAACTCAAAAGGAGTTTCAGGTACGTGAACATGTCTTTATTAAGGTGAGGCCTAAAAAGAGTTCTCTAATATTAGGAAGTTGTGCTAAGTTAGCACCCCAATATTTTGGACCTTTTGAAATACTGTCCAAAATAGGACAGGTAGCATATCAATTAGCTTTGCCGCCAAATTTGAAGGTTCATAATATTTTTCATATTTATGTGTTAAAAAGATATGTACATGATGCTACTCATGTTATTAACTGGAATGATGTGTAGGAAGAGCCCGAAGGAGATTTTCTGGTGGAACCAAATTGTATCCTCGAAAGGAGGGAGATCTCACTTCAGAATCGCACCATTAGTCAAGTGAAGGTGCAATGGAAGCACCTTAGTCCAGAAGAAGCCACCTCCAAATTGGAGAGTCATATGCGGGATGCATATCCAATTTTGTTCCAAGGTAATTCTAAGGATGAAGAATAAATAACATCGGGGATGATGTTATAAATTAAGGGGGTGTGTATGTCACATGCCCCAATTTGCAAAACATTTTTATGTTTTAAGAAACATTATGTTATATTTTATGTTAATTTTTGTACTTAATGACCAAGTGGGGTCAAGGATAATTTAATGTAATTGTACAATATTTTTAATAAATAAATGAAAGATAAGACAACAGCTTAGGGAAGCTGTTAAATGAGTGTTTTACTGGCCGCTTGATGGAGGAGGCTAGGTTGAGAGAAAATTGACATGTGGCAGCAACCTCAAACTACTTCTAGATATTGCAGGTGGAAACTTCCCTATTTTTGTGGTCATGATTCCCCAAGAAAGTGGAACAAGAGTAGGTGGCTCATTAAGTAAAAACTTATCCAAAAGACCTAGGCATGCTAATAAAACTTCCCATTGAAGATAGCTGAGGCTGCTCATTCTGGATTTGTGATCATTCTAAGTGAATGAAGTGCATAAGAGAATTCAATGGAGGGGACTAGCTGAAGTAAGTTTGAGTGGAAAAGTGTTGAAGACCTGAACTAGTGCAGCTATTCTAAGCTAAGTTCATACTGCTACAAGCAGAAATGATTTACTGCTGAACACTCAGTGGAGTTGCAGAGAATTTCTAGACTACATCTTTCCCCCAGTACTTCTACCAAGTGGACCAAGAGACAATCTCGGGGGTCCTAAGAATTACAGTCCAGCTTTTCTCCAGGAGTTGGTTGGGAGGAACAGGTTCCTTAAGCTATTGTCACCTCATCTATACTTCCAGGTTTTACTTGTTTAGTTCAATCATTTAATTATTTACTGTGTCTGGAAATTTTAAGTTTTATCAAGGATATAGTATATCTCTGTTTTTATTTCTGTTAGAGCTAGTTAGGAGAAATGTTTATGCTATGAAAGTTAGTAATTTCTGAACAAGTTAGATTAGGGTGATTGAGTAGAGAAATTTCTTAGTTAATTGATAAATAGAAAGTAAATACCTAAACTGTATTTTTCCACACCTTTTGTAAGGTAGTACTCTAGTACAGTAGGTTAGATTAGATACAGATGAAGAAATGAATTAAGTATGCTTGAATATGTTTATTTACATTCTATAGGTTTCATAAGACTTATTCATCTGTATGTTTCTCTGTTCTATGTTAGAAGTATTTCTTAGATGCAGTAGTCTGTAATGTTATACACAAATCTATCTCTAGAAAGTTTAATATACTTAATCTATGAATTTATTTACACAGTAGATAGGTTAATTACTATAAGCTTAATATTATAATAGTTAACAGATGTTATACAAATAGAAATTTAATAAGCAGGGTTAACATAGAAGAATAATAAATATGGCTAGAAAATTTCTGAGATAAATTCATTTTTAATCCGAGTAAAATGAAATCAGAATAACATTATAATCAACGCTAACCATGTACTAATTTGAAATTAAAATATGGATTTTTAACTTCTTTTCTATGAACATGGGGATTTTACAAGTTCACACATATACAGATTTTTATTTTAACATACATTTCTTCATTCATTTAACCATAACTTTTTTTATAGATAAATCTACCAAAATCAAATACATTATCTAAAAGAAAACAAAATTTAACATTATAAGATAATTTAAACTAAGAAAAAGTAAGTAATAATCCTTAAACATAAATTAACTCAGGAATTACAGTAAAAACTTACGTCGTATAATCCATTATTTTCTTCTATCTATTTACTGAAGAAAAATTATTATTTATGTAAATCAAAGTATAACTTAGAAACTAACTGTATGAAACATTTCTTTTGAAGTTTAAAACATAATCCAAATAAATATAAATTTTACAATAAAAAAAATCCTGTTCAGGATATTA